>JAQHUG010000310.1:1039447-1052156 GCA_028555095.1 Dicrostonyx torquatus
TCAGGGAAGCAGGGGGAGGGCGGTGGGGTAGTGTGGGACAAGGGGAGTAAATGTAAATTTTTCTTTTAACAATTAAAATAAAAGAACTCAAATAACTGGGTCAGGAAAAAAATAATTCAATAAGAATGGGGTACAGATATAAACAGATAATTCTTAAAAGGGAAGACTTAGATTCCTGAAAAACACTTACGTAGATAGGCAATATCTTATCTATCAGGAAAATGTATATTCAAATTACTTTGAGAGATTTTTATCTTACACCTGTCAGAATGGCAAGACTTGTAAAAAAAAAAAAAGAAATGATAACCCATGCTGGTAAGGATGTGGATAAAAAAGGGAGCACATATCTGCTTATGGTCAAAGTGCAAACTAGTATAGCCATTAAATTTTGGTTCCTTAGGATTCTGGTAATTGATCTGCCTCAAGATCCTGCTATACTGCTCTTGGGTTTGTACTCAAAGAACTGTTCATCCTACTTCAGAAATACTTGCTCAACCATGTTTATTGATGCTCTATTCATAGTAACCAAAAACTGGCCACAACCTAGAACTCCATCAACAGATGAATAGAAAAAGTAAATGTGGTACCTTTACATATTGGAGTATTATTCAACGACTAATTAAAAATAAACTCATGAAAGTCACAGGTAAATGAATAGAACTAGAAATAATATCCTGAGGGAGGTAACCAAGACCCAGAAAGACAAACCTACCATGTGTTCAAATATATGTGGATGCTAGCTGTTAAGTCATTGATAATAAGTTATAATCCATATCACCACAAAGGTTAGGTATAGAGTAAGGGACTGGCAGGAATGATGGATCTTCTTAGGAAGGGAAATAGAATAGATAGCTATGGTTGTATTGTGTTGTGGGAGGGGAGCATCTGGAATGGAAGAATCAAACAGATGGGGAGGAAAGAGAGTGATGGGGATGGGGCAGCTAAAACTAAGGGCCATTTAGAGGAGTTGTAATGAA
The DNA here is from genome assembly GCA_028555095.1 of Dicrostonyx torquatus. Classification (NCBI taxonomy): domain Eukaryota; kingdom Metazoa; phylum Chordata; class Mammalia; order Rodentia; family Cricetidae; genus Dicrostonyx; species Dicrostonyx torquatus. The sequence goes on from JAQHUG010000310.1 coordinate 1,040,425, forward strand.
AACCTACTATACTAGACTCTTCCTAAACCATACATTTATGAAGGTGTTCTAAAGAAAATCTCTAAGTAGTGGGGGAGACAGCCATAACTGAACATCACTCTTCAATAAATGAAGATTCTTTTACAAGGAATGTGTTACATTTAATCAAGTTGTTAGAGAAAGAGTTCCCATGGGAAATTCCAAACTATCCAAATGTGCTAATGCTGTTTGCTGCTCTTAGTAAACTTATTGTAAGGTCCTCTGCTGAAGAAAACACTTACACATCAAATGTAGAGAAGTCAAGTGTCTTTACCAAGACGTCCGGATCCTTCACCCATATTGCCTAGTGTTCTAGTGGTCATTGTATCAGAAAGTACTGTGCATGTCATCAAAGGAGAAAAGTAAGCATGCATCCAGCTACAACCACTGATGATTTGAGTCTACAGTGGTGATTTGAATGTAAGATTCATTAGTGCAATAGCAGCACAAAACTTGTGGGAATAATCAATCAATATGATTGGATTTATGGTTTATGCCATGAGATGGAACCCACACCCTATACTACTTGGATGGCCAAGAATCTAAGACAAGCTAGCCCAGATCAGTGTCTTGCTCAGCCAGCATCATAGAAGCTTTCTCTAGCAGCAGATGGGAACAAATACAGAGACCCACAGCCAGACAATGTGCACAAATTAAGAGACCTTGTCACACTTAGCTTTAAATGGGATGTCCCCATCAAATATTTCCTTTTTCAGCATGGGGAACTCTGCAGAAAAGGAGGTGGTCAGAGTTTGAGAGATAGAGGGAATGTAGACACCAAGGAAACAAGACTTTCTAAATATGACTGATACACATATAAACTCACAGAGACTGTGAGGCAGAATGCACAGGGGCTGGACCAAATGGAGTCCCCATGTTGAGAAGAAAAATGGACACATGTCCTCATCCCATCCCTGACCCAGAGGCTATCTCTAGTTGATAACCACTTGCAAATGAAAAATTAGTTTCCCCCAAGGGAGTCTCACAGGGGAAATGAACTACTCTTACATGTAGGCCATGCCCAGCAGTAGATAGTCAATACAAAACAAACTCAAAGGTACCTCTGAAGATTCTTTGTGTCATAATGTTGAGTCAAGGCCTTCTTCTTCTTCTTTTTTTAATGGCGTTCCTTTGTGTATACATTATTGTTTCCGGTTTTGTGTTCCTATGGAATGCCTATGTGGGTGAGCTTGTGTGTCTCTGTGTCAATGTGTGTTTCTCATGTTTTTTTTTTTTGGCTCTTTTCGTTCTTTTTATTTCTTTTGTTCTAGTCTGATTTGTTTGTTTTATTTTTTCCTGCTGTATTTTACTTAATTTTATTATTTTCCCTTAGATGCCTGTTTGTTCTCTATGGAGAAGTATAAAAAGTGTGGAGCTGGAGGGTGACGAGGGGCAGGGAGGTGTGGAGGAAGATAAACTCTAACTAGAACATACTGTATGAAAAAAATCTTTTTTCAATAGAAGGATAAAAAGAAAATATAACTTCAACATTAAGAATCAAATAACTCATTTCTTACCCAATAATGTCTATTTTATTTGACACATCTCAGGGGGTTCTTTTATGTTTGTAGATATCAGTGTTCAAGTTGATCTTTAAAAACAATGGAATTTGAGTTAATGTTGATAAAACTAATGCACTATAAATATTCTATTTCCCAGAACATATGATAGGGTCACCAATAAACAAAAATGTATTCTCTAGGAATTCAGGAATGAATACTGATCTGTGAATTTTAACTTCAAGCTGAACCAGAGGAGCCTGTGAGAATATGGGCCATTTGGATATCTGTTGAGTTAGCAGTGGAGTAAAACTGTGCACATGTACACTTTAGGAGATGAAGTGAAATTCTTAGTGCACTTACATTAAATGCTTTGCATATGGTTTTCATGATGCTGTACACAAAGCCCTAAGCTCTCTGAATTTACTGCCACACACAGTATTGTTTATTCTTCTCTCCACTCCAACCCCTTGGTTAACACATTGGTTCATATTTCTGCTGATAACATTGATTTTTTTCATACAGCACACACATTTCTGTACTTATTTATTCTTCATTCTTCTACTGCCATCAAGCTAGAAACAAGGTTTCCCTTAGCTCTTTGCAGCTTCTATTCTATCTCTGGCAGGATGCCATAAAGATCAATCTGGAAGCAAGTGTTCTTGACTGCAAGAGATCCCTCTTTGTGGTCATAGTCTATGCTTCTTCACAGGGAGAGACCTCTACTGGTTCCCAGAGTGGGCAGCAGTGACCCACCCGCTAGTCCAGCCAGAGACATATGAAGGGCAGGGGAAGGAAGGCAAGGATGTGATGGTCTTAATTTAAGGCCCCACGGAAAAGAAAGGATGGGAACTCTCTTAGGTGGGCAATATTAGAGGAAAATTCATGGAAAGGCTGAATTCCATGGGAAAAGAAACACAGAAGATGCCAAGATCAGCAGCAAAGATAGAGGAAGGAACAACCACTGCCTCAGCTGTGAGGCCGGGAGCATGGAGCCCATGGGTAGGAGCCAGTCCTCTTAGCAACTGCCCATCTTGCCATTCCTGTTAGAAACGTTTGTGAAAGTACCTTGGTAATGTTGTATACCTTTTAAAATTTCAATTCAGTTCTAAATAATTGAGCCATTTTGTTCAAAAGCAGTATTTATTTTTTATGAAGATAAGAAACATAATACGTTTTTATAGAGGAGGGGAGGGAGGAAGTGGGAACTGGGATTGGTATGTAAAATGAAAAAATAGTTTGTTTTCATTTTTAAAAAATAAAAAGAAAAGAAAGCACTGTGAGAGGAAAAGCTGCATGTTACTGATATGACAAAAAAACCCAAAACCAAACCAAACCAAAAACCATAAAACCCCCGCTTATGAAAGTGTTCTGCTCTATAAGAACACATTGAGTAAACAGCATTAGTCCAGGTGAGTGAGTTATGCTGACTGTATATTTATTAGTGTATTTTGAAATTCAGTTTGTACAATGGTTTGTTTTTTTATTCTTAGTCCTTTGATGGCAATGAAGCAAATTTATTTGCTATATGTTGGATGTGGAATAGATAACAGAAAACCAAGAGAGAGTGTTTAGTAAGACACTCAAGGGAAGGAGGCCTCGGTGTGTATGCCTGTTTACACTGCAGCTAGTGAGTAAAGGGCAGTAGGGCTTTCCCTGGTTACCGCGGGCTGGAAGGTTATTGGGAACTGTGTACAGCACTCTAATGCTTTATGTTTGCATCTATGGTGTGAGCTGTGCCCTGTACAGTCACTGTAGTTTTGGTACAGGAAGCCGTTGCTTCACAGGAAACCTGTAAGTGGCCATTGAGGAAACGTGGCTCCTGACTGTGGGCCTGGCACACTTCTCATTGTTCTTTCTGTCATGCTGGACAACCGAACAACACAGTATTTAATCCTAATGCTCACTGAGCAGAAACCTTCAGAAGACATGTGACAATAAGCACAGGTCTGCTGGGCACAGCTGGTAACTGAGATTGGAGGCATCACACTGAGCTATGCAAGTATGTTTGAGCTGATCATCTGACGCTGGGCACAGATCATATACCGGATGGGTCTGTGCTCAGGAAAGCACTTCATTCACATTAGAATGTATTCCCAGAGAGCAGCCCAGGGAACCTGACTTCAGTGTTCCCTCCTAAGTTTCTTGCTTCGGAGAGAGAGATGAATGACTTCCAGTTTCTGGACTCAGTCACGTTGGTGTAGACACAAGGGAGCTACTGAGGGAAACTGACTCTCATTCCTAATAACAATCGCAGAAAGCTTTCCAGGGAAACAGGGCAAGTGTGAGCCTCCACAGCCTCTAGCAGGTTCTACACAACAAAGTCTGAAGATTGCAAAGAACAGGAAACCTCATATCTAATTTCCACTTATTCAGAATATGTATTCAGAATCTTAACTACAGAATTAGGATTTTATATAAATAAAAGTTAGTTATTTTGTTAATACATAAAAGCTTTTAGGCTACAAATATTACATGATGGCCTGTCTCATATAACACGGTAAGTCCATGCATATGTATTGAAAACACAGAAACAAAAACAAAACAGAGAAAGGCTGGCACAGTTTGGAGAATGTAGACTGTATCTCATAACCCATTCCGTTCCCAGTTATGCCGATATTTGCTTATGTCTGACTTTCTATCGCCCACATCTTCCTGTGAATGCTGTGTTGAAAGGCCTAGGCATAATGGCACACTATTCCTGAAAGTACTTGCTTTTCTGCAGATTTTAGAAAGAAAAGAATCAAAAATTCTGCTGAAACCTATTGCTTGCCTCATGAAGGATTATCACAACACTTCCTGAGCAATTCATTGAGAAGTGTGCTCAATGAGCGACCTTGCCTTGACAAAAAATACAGAAAAGAGGGCTTGAGTTGATCCTTGACAACCGTGCATTATTTGGTGTTCTCAGGGAAAGAAAGATAATTACTGTCTGCATTTGTACGTGTGCAGTGCATCTCATGCAGAAAATATTTAAATATTTGCTTTTGCCCCTGGAAACTTTATTTTTGCCATGGAATTAAGATATACATAAGAATCTCTCATCTTTTGTTTAATGGACAAAGCCTTCTTCAAGAGAGCAAGATCTGATATGTCTTGTGAAACGTTTCAAAAAAATTATATTCTATTTTTTTAAAGAGATGTTTTACATGTTTGACACATTCCTTAATACAGCAAAATTACTGAGTAATAATCTAATCACTTGTCTCTGGAAGACCTCAGTAAATATACTGAATAAAATATTTTATCTATTTACACACATTGAGATAGACATGTATCTCAGAATACATACACATCTTCACATACTACTAATAAATGAATTCCTATATGTATGGATATAGAAGTTAATGTTATGTGCTTCTTGCCATGGCACCAACAGAGCGAGGTTTCCACCTGTGTTCACTGCACTGCAGCTGAGAACCAATTTTGGTTGCTTAGGGTGGGACGAGTCCATGTCTGGACCTAAAGGGCTTTTTATGCTTCATGTACAGATGTGCACGTGTCTTATCGCGGTGGCCTTGAGCTGCAGATACAGTCGCACCGCTCATGGTGATCCAACTGGATATCTATGAGAGCCATGTTCTTAGCTTTGCCCCTTCTCTTGAAATGGCCAGGCTCAAACTTTAATACCTAGAATAAGAAGCATATTTCCTATTAGAAAACTTATGGGGTTTAATTCAACCAGATGCCACCCACCCATTCCCCTTCTGATAACAAGTATGTGTGGTGGTTTGAAGGAAAATGCTCCCATAGGGAGTGGCACTATTAAGAGGTGTGGATTGTTGGAGTAGGTGTGGCCTTATTGAGGGAAGTGTGTCACTGTGAAGACAGGCTTTGACATCTTATGTGGTCAAGCTATGCCCAGTGTGGTATACAGTTCACTTCCTGTCACCTGCAGACCAAGATGTAGAACTCTTAGCTCCTTCTCCAGCACTGTGTCTGCCTGCAAGACACCATGTCCTCCCATGATGTCAATGAACTAAACCTCTAAAACTGCAAACCAACCCCAAATTAAATATTTTCCACAACAATGAGGACACTAAGAGAGATTTACATAGATTTAATCTACATGGGAAGTAGAAAAAGACAAGATCTCCTGAGTAAATTGGGAGCATGGGGACCTTGCGGGAGGGTTGAAGGGGAGAGGGAAGAGGCAGGGAGGGGAGCAGAGAAAAATATAGAGCTTAATAAAAATCAATTAAAAAAAAGAGTTGCCTTGGTCATGGTGTCTCTTCAAAGCAATAGAAATCCTAACTAATACAGTATACAAGCCTTTGAAAAGTCCAGTGAATGAGATTAACTTGATATAGAAATAAACACATTAGGTATTTCTACAATAGCCATTGACCCCATAACCTTTCCCAGAATAATGTCCCTGCCTTTCTGTCAGAGGAAGATGTCTTCAGGTGTCTTAGTGGACAGTATTGATAGCCCCCTAAAGACCTGAGCTGAGCTAAGTACTGTAGAAATATATCATCGCTCTTCTTAGCAAAGCATGTTTTGTAAACAAGTAAAATACTAAATATATAAACTTCAAGGACAGGATGAGAAGGTTTGAGCAGATTGTCAATATGAATAAGTGTTAGGTTAAAGCAAATCCCTCCTCTGCTCCCTCAGAGGGCCATTAGTGGCAACAAAATTACTTATTTGTGACTATATAATGCTTTCTGCAATTCAAAAGACTGAGCTACAACACAATACTTGCACACTAATATTTGTATATTATCATTGTGTTACTATACTCAATAGGTATATATAATAATTTTTTAAATAAGTATAAAATAATTTTCCTTTCTTTAAAAATATTTATTATTACTGTTGTTTGAATGGTGTATGTATGTGTGAAAGAGTGTATGTGGTGTGTGTGTGTGTGTGTGTGTGTGTGTGTGTGGTGTGTGTGTGTGTGTGTGTGTGTGAGACAGAGTGAGTCAGCAGAGGTTAGAAGACAACTTTTGGGAGTTAATTCTCTCCTACTGTGGGTTTTGGGGGGATTGAATCCAGTTGGCAGGCTTGCACAGAAAGTATTTATATCTGCCAAGCCATCTCTCTGACCCCTAAAATAATTTTGCAGATCTTTACTTTAAAGAGACTCTATGTCTTCTTCTCTGCTTCAGGCTTCACTGAGTCAAACACTGTCCCAGAAACATACACTTGGTAAACTCGTGTTAGCCAGCTCATCCCTTCTCTTCTGTATGTAGACGGGTTTCTACCAGCCTGTATGTTCTAGTTGTTTCTTTCCTCACCATGATACTGGCAAACAATTGTGCAGCATCTTGCAGTTTTCCAAAGCTCGGTGCAGATTATCCCCATTTCTGGTCATTATTTGTTCCATGGTGGAGATGTATGGCTATGCATGATTTATTGACCAGGGAAGTCCCTCTTCCACAGTCTTCTGGGGGTGTAGGCCCCGGGCCAGGATATTACCTCCTAGCCTTTAGAATGCTGACAACATGTCTCTCTCTGTATCTGAGGCTTTGCCTGGAGCTAGTGTGAAGTTCAGTGGGAGCTCCTTATGCTGTGTTTGGTATACTCTGGACCTCACTGAAGATTACATGGGGCGGGGCGGGGGACTTACTTTAATGCCTGCATAACTTTCTATGGCATCCCCACAATTCTACACTATGAATTGTGTTCTTAGACATTGTATTGCTCTCATAGTTAGTGCTGAAAGTCCTAACCGAACCCAAAGCATGTCTTAAAACAACTATGTCGAGATTCCTCAGGACCAAGCCTCCCCGTCCACAGTCTCCAGCAAAGCAAAGGACAACCATTCTTTTTTGTTCATTCCAATAAAGGGACCTGGAGTTTGATTCAAAAGAATGATTTCAAAAACAAAAAAAAATAAAGGACCATGCTCCAGTAAGTTCAAATGACAATATCATAGATTGTATAATTTTCTCCCATGACTCTACTACAATTACACATGCATAATCTGTGTCACACAACTCTGTACACATTTTTATGTCCTCTCTGGTAAATGGATTGTAAAAATAAAGATGGTAAATATTATCTCCAACACAGAGTATGTCCCAGATACCAAACCCTATTGTAACTGGCTTTGCAGTTATGAAATTATTCGGACTCCACTAGACGAATAATAAGCATGTATTAAGAGAGAGATTAAGTTACTTGCTTGAAATCACGGAGCTTGTCAGTGAGAGAGCCAGAAAGCAGTCAGCTCCAGGCGGCCTAAGTAAGGTCCTTAGCCACAGATTTGACTTGTACTTCTAAGCAGCATGTTGGCAGCAAAGTAGGTCCTGAAACATGTATCTTGGTGAAGGTGATATGCATTGTTGTTTGTGTGGAAATATATGGATAATTTTCTTTCTTTCTTTCTGTGAAAGAAATATATATGTGTTTTGCTGCTAAGAAAAAAATGAATTGATAGACACTTTCTTCAGATAAGTCAGAAAAGCACTATTTGAACAAAGTAGAAATTGACCTGCTTTAATGGCTGATCACAGGACTGATATTCAAAGCTTTCAGACCAGTAATAGTCTTAAGTTCAGGTACATGGTATTAAAAGGATGAAGAAAGCAAGCCTGATTGGAGGCAGCATGGAAAGTTAAAAGAAAAATGAAAAACTCTTACCAGCAAGAGCAAACTGGTAGGTTATGGGTTAGCTGACCACCTTTAAAGAAAAGTGACCCTTGAATTAATCACAGCAGCCAAAGGAACTTGGTAATGGTACAATCATAAAATGTTTTCCTATTTTCCAAGCTATCATTCACAGCTGCAAGCATACACACAGAAATGAAAACCCACTGAGGTGCAGCCAGCCATAGTTCAGCACCTATGGTCAAAATTGGAAATCTTCACTCTTTTCATTGTCTGAAAAAAACATGTGAAGCCAAGAAAATTGGCACCTACCAAATGGAAAGTGACAGACCCAGTCGATGACTTTCATGGCCTAAAATCAGAGATGCTCAGCTTTATTAATTACCAGTGTCATAATCCCACAAGATGTTTGCCTACTATCCTTTGACTTGTTGCCAATAAAGCAGTGAATGAGTCATTGCTATAAGGCTATTACACTAATAAAATAATACCAGGCAGAAAAAGCTATTTGCTGACTTGAGCTCTTGTTTATTGGGAACATAAAAAATGTTTTTAAAACCTTGTCACAGTTCCCAAATAAATGGCTGGCATAGAAATACAAGTACATATTTCAGGGCAAATGTATTATATAAACCTGAATCATTAAGAGTTTATTTAAGATTTTACCTAACTTTGAAAAATAATCAGTATTCAACACAGAGATTTAGTTCCTTAAGAAACAAACAAACTCCTATTTTTGCTTCTATATTGCCTTCTCTCACATCTAAAAATTCATATGAATATAGAGATTCACACGGTCTAAGGGGTGGAAGTGAATCACTCTGAAACTCGAGTGTCTAAGGAAAGGCATTTGGGAGAGGAATTATCTTTTTGCTGGGTAATGACTCAGCAGAGCCTGGGCAGTGTGTGTGAAGCACTGAACTGTGTCTAAAGGACAGTACTTCCAAAGAAAGACAGTGTCTAAGAACAGCTTAAATGATATACAGAAAGGATTGAAGATGACAGAGATCTGGGTTACAGTGAGGGTTTAGAAAATGCTCATGACCTCTGAAAAGGCAATCTTGACATCTGTGAATATTTGTTTCAAATAAAAACTATACATAAGCATGCCAGATTTCCCATGAGGACCTTTGTAGAATTAAATGGTAAAATAATTTTAATAGCAATTTAGAGGACCCTGTATACATATTTAGCCTCTCTGCTGCAGAAAAACATGGGCGCTGTCTTGCATGGAGTTCTAGAACAACTCACGTGTCTGTTATAACACAGGTTGTTCAAGAGAGGGCTGGAAAGCATTCAGCACAGAGACTCTCGGAGTTCTGTTCACATTTGCCTTGTGGTTTACAGTCTCTGGATGCTGTCAGTCACCTCTCATCCCCACATGGAAAGAAGCATAAGTATTATGACTGTCATTCTGAAAATGACTAAACTCCCTTTTCATACAAGCTGTTTATAATGCAACATCCCATACAGTAGCTTTCTTCTTTTGCAATCACATGGCCCTTTAAGCACCAATCCCTTTAACATTGCTTATACAATTTCAGTAAGAGATAGGGAAAAGTAGAGCAGTTGATGGATATCAGGCTATTGGAAGGCTTCTTAAAGCCTTCAAGTTGTAGGCTTCTTTTGGACTGAGGGATTTCCTTGGCTGGCATTCAGCTGCTGCCTGGTTGCCAGAGCTTGAACGTATGGTGTTTCTGCTTCCTGTCCTGGTTCCTCCTCACACAACAGGGAAACAGGTGTGACTCATGGTCAATCCAAAGGTTGAAAAAAGTTCTCCGTCTGCTCCATGAATGTTTCTTCCAAGAAACTGATACCAAAGATTCCCGGAGTTTCACTGTGGTTAGTGACATTCACGACCTCAACTTCACCATGCCTTTTGCAGGAGCTCTTGGTCTTTTAGTTCTCATTTTGTTTTTTAAAGTGTTAGTTTTAGTAACAAGTTTCAAATATGGAAAATACAACAGTACACTTCTTTTAAATATTCAGTCAGAATTTAACACCTTAGCATTGTACCATGGACTCATTCCTCGTTGGAGCCTTTCTTCTTTGTCATTATGTCATAAAACTAGCTGTTCATTTTTTCAGAATAGACTTTATTCTTATGAAGCTTGTATTTCAGGGATAAATGACTGCTTACATCTTCTAGCCTTCACAGTATAGTCTGATTTTAATATAGAATTAAATTAAAACTCTATATTAATAAACAAAGAGGCAAGGATGATTCTAGATGCCATAAATCAGTAGTTTTCAACCTGTGGGTCATATTTTTTGTGGGCAAACAACCCTTTCACAAGGGTCACCTAAGACCATTGGAGAACATAGATAGTTACATAAAGATTCATAGCAGTAGCCAAATTATAGCTATGAAGTAGCAATAAAAATAATTTTGTGGATGGTCACCACAACATGTATTAAAGGGTCACAGCATTGGCAACAGAGAGATCTCAGCTCTATAGAACACGGAATCCACTGACTTGTGTGGCAATTACTTAAGATGGAATTAAATTAAAAAATTCACTTCCTGTCTGCATCATGCTCATGTCAGATACTTGGCAGTCGTAACTGGCTAGGAACTCCCTACTTCCTCTGCTGTGGGCTGTGCTGACATGCGGAGTTCACACTATGATTGCAGCAAGTTCTGCTGGACAGTTCAGGCAGCAAAGCTAAGGTACCATACCCTCAAATCAGTGCGTGGGGACCCTACACGGAGGAGTTGCTTGAGTGCCTTTTCTGACTTGTGATGATGTACCCTAACTATGGCAGGGCATCGTGTTCTACCACCAGCTCAGAGGAAGCACTCTTCTCCCTGGCTGTCCCTACTGTGTTGTGATTCGCATTTCCACTTCCTTGTTTGACTAAGGAACAGCTGCTCTGCAGGAACCCTCCAGGTGTTTGGTGCCAGACTGGCATGGCTGAGGCATCCAAATATACACCAATTTAATAAATTCTCATACTCTATTTCTCTGTTTCTCTCTCACTCACACAACACTTCCATCACTCGAATCCTCTGTCTGTCTATCTATCTATCTATCTATCTATCTATCTATCTATCTATCTATCTATCTGTCTATCTATCTATCATCTCTCTCTATTTATCTATCATTTATCTATCTATTTATCATCTATCTATCTCTCACTCTTTCTCTGTCTCTCTCTCCATCTCTCACACACACCACTTCCATCACTCGAATCCTCTGTCTGTCTATCTATCTATCTATCTATCTATCTATCGATCATCTATCTCTCTCTATTTATCTATCATCTATCTATCTCGTAGATAGAGACTATCTCTCACTCTTTCTCTGTCTCTCTCTCTCCATCTCTCACACACACCACTTCCATCACTCTTGTTCTGCTAAAGAACTCTGATTAACGCACAACATAATGACAGTATCAATAGCAGAAAGACAGAGAAAATAAACAAATAAAAGACATAAAATTGTCTGCTGTCTTATAAGATTTTGAATGTTGACTCAATGGCTGTGGCCATTTGGTGTGGGAGGCACTTCTGTCTATGTGTTGCTTTTATTGGTTAATGAAGAAAAAAACTGGCTTGGCCTATAGCATGGGAGAAGGAAGGTAGAGTCAGAGAGAAGTCATGGAGCTGCCACTGGAGACAGATGTGCTGAATCTTTGCTGGTAGGCCACGACCTC
>JAQHUG010000310.1:1052357-1079690 GCA_028555095.1 Dicrostonyx torquatus
ACCCAGTATGAGAAGTAGGCTCCCTAAAGCTAGTAAAAGTGTCGGAGACACCCCTGCTCCTCCTATGGTCCTACAAGAATATCAAGCTACATAACTATAACATATATATATATATATACACACACACACAGAGGGCCTTGGTCAGTCCCATACAGGCTCCCTGATTGTCGGCTCAGTCTCTGTGAGCTACTATGAGCCCACATTAGTTGATTCTGTGGGTTTTCTTGTGATGTTCTTGACCCCTCTGGGTCTTACAATCCTTCCTCCCTTTCTTCTACAGGAATCCCTGAGCTCCATCTAAGATTTGGTTGTGGGTCTGCATCTGTTTCCATCAGTTACTGGATGAACTGAGCATTGCTTTTTAGACTCACTACCCAAAGTAGTTTTTTGAAGGGCAGAAGTCATTTTACGCACCCTCTCAGCTGTGAAATAGGTCATAAACCCCATAAAGCAGGATGAGCAAACCCTGTGTGAGCCCTGTATGCTGACTGAAGAAGAGAGCCTTCTGTGAGCCGTGGACCCTTTATCATCTTTTGGACAAAGGGACAGAAGAGAAGAGTGAAGGTGGTGCCAGAGGTTTTGTCATCAGCGTACACTCACATTCCACCACCTGGCACATTTTATCAGACCTGCTCCACAGAACCCACTCCAGTCAATCTGCTCTTAGTGTCTTCATTTCCTTATGATGGCTCCTGGATCATGTGAAATGTTTTAGATCTATATGTGCCTCTGTTATTATCTCTCAAATGAGGGTGGCCTCAGTCACAAACTCAGAAATGGTGTGGGATAATTATCTGTTTTCTGTCAATTATATTTTAAATAAATGCTGATTGGTCAATAGCCAGGCAGGAAAGGTCAAGGAGAATAGAGAATTTTGGAAAGGAGGAAGCCCATCTCTCTCCAGTCCTAGCCCAGACACAGAAGAAGCAAGATGTGACTGCCTTGCTGAAAAAGGTACCGAGCCACATGGCTGTCACATATAAGAATAATGGGTGAATATAAGTTATAAGAGTTAATAAGAAGCCTGAGCTAATGGGCCACTTTATAACTAATGTGGTCCTCTGTGTGATTTCTTTGGGACTTAATGATTGCGGGAACCAGGCAGGACAGAAAAAGCTCAGTCAACACAGAAAGAGCAGAGAAAATTTCATTTTTCTAATTTTACACTATGCATTCAAAATGAATAAGAAGAATTCTATGAAAGAATGCTATGAATCAGGAAACCTACAAAACTCAGCAAATTATTTATTGTGTGTGCATGTGTGTATGTATGTGTGTGTTTATATATGTGTGTGTATGTGTCTACGTGTGTGTTATGTATGGCTGTGGACATCTGCATGTAGATAAAAGAGGACCTCTGGTGTCCTGTTCTATTGATCTCTGCCCTATTATCTGGAGCAGGGGTCTCTCACTGGGCATGGAGTGGCCTGGCAGCCGGCAAGCCCCAACTCTATCTGTCACAGTGATTGGCAACACCTAGGTTTTATGTGGGTGCCAAGGATTTGAACTCAGGTCCTCAGTTTTACACATCAAACAATACACATAATTCATTAATCATCAAGTTTGAAGGCAGAAATAACCTTGCCCTGCACTGAAGACTGCTCACGCTGCTACAAGGGGAGTGTCATGGCTGTGCTAACAGTGACAATGCTAGCTCCACCCAGAGCTTTCTAATTGCTCATATTCTTATCGCTGACTGTTAGCACTGAAATACTTTTGGGAAGCACACAGGCTCGCTACACAGGTTCTTAATCCCTTAAGGCCATCATCTCTCATAGAAACTCATTTCACATCTCAGCAGCTGCAAGCACAGACTGGGAAACTGCCTTTAATGTAGCAGAGGAGAGAGCACAGGCACAGAACTAACAGAATAAAGGGCTTGCAGGTTCTCCTAATGAGATGAAGTTCAAACCATTCCTATTTCTGGAAATGGAAGCAGCTCTCTGCTATTTTCCACAGAGCATGTGACAGTGACCATCAGGACACATTTCAGGATATTTCAGCAGTTGGAGGGGAAGTTGACAGGGGTGTTTGTTTCAGGCGTGCAGTCAGTAACTGAGTGATTGATGCTGTTGGGTGCTTTTGTCCTGCGCTTGGTGGGGTCATTTCATATAGGACTCTCCAGAGCCCTAGCTGTGAGAATATGCTAACATGTGTTTCAATGAGATGTTACCCCTGACTGAACTTTCAAAAGAACGTTAATGTTTTATACCTCACAATCAATAGAGTTTTCATTAATAGAGTTTCCTCAAATTCTATTAATTGTGAATAGCAGCTCAAGGCTGGCTGTACAGAGACAATAGAGAAATGAATGGAAGAACGGTACTGGGCGCTTCAGATTACACAGACCCACCTGTCTGCCATGCAGCGCTCAGTTTGGGAGTTTCTCAAATACAGAATGTGAAGAGAAGAAAAAGAGTTGAGCTGAAACCTCTTTGCCCAGAGTCAAGCCAAAAGGAAAGCAGTCCACAAATACATCAGAGCTGGGCTTATACATTGGTGCTCACAGCTCTGCACAGGAGATCTCGTCACTCCTAGGTTAGTTTATTGAACCCTACATTTATCCTTTTTTTTGTAAACATCACAAAACTGACATTCTGAGCCTGAAGGGTAACCTCCAGTCTAGGGTTCGGCAGCTCATACACAGAACATAATGAGCATGGAGACAGCCCTCTGTTGGTATGAGAAAGCAGTGAGGCAGGTCCAGCTATTCTTAAGACTAAGAAAACACTTTCTGGGCGGGGGTAAGTCGAGCCTAACCACTTGTCTGGCACCTGGCTCTCCTAGGATGAAGACATCAGTGTTTATGTGCTCATTTTTTTTTCTTTCCACAAGTTACCTAAAATTTAGTGTTTCATTGTTTTCAGGACGGAAAACCACTTAGTATCATGTGTAATTTGTCAAATTGTCTACATATTATTGATTAACATTCATGAAGTCGTAAATATATTTCCATAGGACTAAAAAAAGAATTTGCTTTCGTCAACTTGAACTAAATAAAAAAAAACAAACACCCTTAAAAACAACAACAACAGCAACTCCAAAAGTACCTGCTTAAAGCATCCTTTATTTGTGTTGTATCTTTTATTCGTTTGTTTTGATCATGGCCTGGAACTTACTGGATAGCCTAAACTAACCTCTAATTTGCAGAAATTCTCCTGCCTCTGCTAAGGTTAAAAACTTAACCTACTATGTCCAACTCCCAAACCTGCAATTCCCAATCTGCAAGTCTTATTTTGAGAGACTCTCTATGTATTCTTTTGCTCTGGTGGGCTTTCGACTCAGGTCCACATGGGTAGCCATGTCTTAGAGTTCCTATTGCTGTAAAGAGGCACCATGTCCATGGGATAGCTCACATTTTCACAGGGTTAGTTCATTATCGTTATGGTGAGGAGCATGGTGACTGGGCGCATGGCAGTGTGCCGGCAGACGTGGTGCTGGCTACATCTTCATGTACAGGCAACAGGAAGTGGTCTAAAATACTTGTGCATATATGAGACTTCAAAGCCTGCCTGCAAAGTGACAAATTTCCCCCAACAAGTACATTCCTACTCCTCCAAAGCCACCCCTCCTAATAGCACCACACCATGAGCTGTGGGGGCCTCCAAGCACTGCTGCCAATAAAGCACCTCCTTTGCATCTGAAACTGCATAATGGCAACATCAGCTTCACATGATAGTGTTTTAAAATGCATTTCCATGGCTGCCTCACCTCTTTTTGAGCTTTCAGCCTCAGAGCACTCTCTCCATGAACACAACAGAAAGAGCTTCCCTGCCCAGCATGACTGGCAAACTGCTCAGCGAGCTAATGCGTTCTTATACTGCTGGCTGCCCCAGGGCTTGGGCAGCTGTGTTCTGTTACAAATACTGCTCTCTCTTTTAATTTGTGTCCCCTGATCTTGATCTTTGCATTGACTTTTGCTTATTTCTTTAGCGATTCAAGAGCTAAATCTCCAGGTAGCAGTGGACACTATTTAGGAAAAATAAGCATTTCCAGGAAAGCAAGTGCAAACTACTTCAAAAATTTACATTTATTTTTATTCTTTGCTGTTTTTTGTTTTGTTTTTACAAGTATGATTCCACTGAATGAAAATTTGGCACTTAGTATTTTCTTGCAGTCATGTAGATTTAACAGTAAATACCAGATTTGTCTACAAGTTGAGAGAAGAGGCTCTGTAAAGTCTCTCTCACACTGTTGTCTACCCACATAGCTTATGGTGAAGGCTGAAATCAAGACTCCCTTCTTCAGCCAAGGTACTTAACTTGCGTAGAATTTTAGCTCCCAACCACACTCGTGATGGGGTGAACAACTGACAAACCATATTTGTTTGTACAGATTTCATTATTTTCATTTGATGTGTATGAGCATTTTGTTTGTATGTGGGTGTGTGCACTTTATGCATGTGGGCACCTGTGGAGGCCAAAAGAAGACACTGGATTCTCTGGAACTAGTGTAAAATGCAAACTAGCCAGGATCCTTTGTAAGGTCAGCAAGTGCTCTTAACCATTGAGCCTTCTGTTCAGCCCCTTGACCAGCCATGTTAAATGGCACGATTTCCCAGGACACCACAGACTCAAGATGATGAAGATGGAACAGCTACATACAACACTGCATGAAACTGGAGATGACAAACCTCATGATACTTTTTCACCGTCTTTCCTGAGCTGCAGGTGCAGGACCTCCAGTTGACAGTTCCACAACCACAGTTGCCCCCACAGCGCTGCACGAGTAGGCATCTCGGGAAGAAGACTGCATTGGTCAACTTTAACTCCTCCCTGAGATTGACCGAGTGATTCCTGGGAGTGCAACTGTAGCGCTTGACATCATCGTTGAGCCTGTCCAGATCCACTGCGGGCAAAGATACACAGGCAGCAAGTGCATGAGCAGATGTGAGCATAAGCAAAGATTCTGATATTACATCAATTAATCTAATCAGAGATCACTAATGGAGGAGTCAAATTTGTCCTTGGGATCTTACTATGGTTGGAAAAAGCCAATTTCTCTTTTGATCCTACATGACATTCCAAATAACAACAACCTCATTAGCTGAAATTTGAATCTTGGCTCAAATTTCCTATAGGTTTCATGTACCAGGCTTGCCCTGAGCTTGTGATATAGCTGAAAACGACTCAAGTCCTGATTCACTCACTTGCAGAGTGCTGGGATTACAGGCATGTTCCCCAAGGCCTTGCCTTGGTACTTAAAACATGATGCAAAAAGAAAAAAGAAATGAACAACAAAATGGCTCAGAAGTAAGAAAATGAAACATTTGGCAATTCAAATTAATTTTGTGTACCTTTATCTTAAAAACCAAATAAACACACCGAAAATCCCTGCCATTATTTAAATGTAATCTGAATCTTATAGGGGTGACATTAGGATATTTGCTCTAATGTTATCTAATAATTTCTGATATCAAAGTGTTTACAGATAAACAATACAAAAAGTTTTATTTTTAATTCCAAAGCCGATCAAAGTACTAGTGAGAATGGTACTGTAGGACAAACAAGATGCATGCATGTACATGGAATTTTAGGTGGGGCAAACAATGTGCATGCGTGTGCACCAAATCCTAAGTGGGGCAAACAATGTGCATGTGTGTGCATGGAATCCTAGGTGGCGCAAACAATGTGCATGTGTGTGCACAGAATCCTAAGTGGAGCAAACAATGTTCATGTGTGTGCACCGAATCCTAGGTGGAGCAAACAATGTGCATGTGTGTGCACAGATTCCTAAGTGGGGCAAACAATGTGCATGTGTGTGCACCAAATCCTAGGTGGAACAAACAATGTGCATGTGTGTGCATCGAATCCTAGGTGGCAGTAGCGTCTTGCTCTTCAGTGAGGATGTGAATTTACCACATGTCCTCTTTCAGTGGAAAGTTGTTTAACAGCTTGGAGCCTCTGTTTCCTCCTCTAAAGCATTTAAATATTTAAAAGGTTGAATGGAGTGGACATGTTATATGATGAACACTGGCTAATATTCTTTATCTTAATTCACTTGATTCTCTCCATCTTTATTTTTACCCCTTTAAAAGTCAATGGTTAGGACAAGATCTCCTGAGTAAATTGGGAACATGGGGACCTTGGGGGAGGGTTTTAGAGGGGAGGGGAGAGACAGGGAGGGGAGCAGAGAAAAATGTTAAGTTCAATAAAAATAAATAAAAAGTCAATGGTTAAAATAAGGAAAGAAAATGCCAGGTTTTCTTCTCTCTATTTCTCTCTTTATAAGTAATTATTAAGTAGTATGCTGAATGGGGATTACAATGAATTAAGAATGTTATACTAAACTTTCAAATCTAAGTTATTGTGATATTTAGTGCTGTCAGCAGACAGGGTTAATTAATAAGGTAAGATCCATCTTAAACACGGGTGGAAACATTCCTTGAGCAGAGCCTGGATTGCCTAAATGAAAGATGATGTGAGCCTTAGCATTTGTCACTGCTGACTCTTGTCTATGTGTGCAGTGTGAGCAGAGGCCTCCTGAAGCTCCTGTGCTGTGGCTCCCCACAGCGATGGACCATAATGTCACACTCTGAGCCAAAGCAAAGTCAACTTTCCCCAGTTGCTTGGTGGTGGGGTATTTAGTACAGCAACAGGACAGCAACCAAGACCATAAATACGCACCTGTGTAGTTGCTGCATGAGTTGTATTTTAAAATGCATTGTCAGAATCTGCATCTGAATTCTCTGATTGATGAACACCCAAGTAACGTATTGCACTACAGTTAGAAGAAAATCCTGCCCCCTGCTCTTAGCACCTTACCCTGTGCACCAGCCAGACTACTGCAGTAGAAATGTCAGGTACTAGGCAGGCAATGCCATCCTCAGCATGCTAGTCTCTGCAAATGCCTTAGTCTTTACATAAAACTGTTGAAGAGCAGGAAGGAGTGATCTCTGGGGCATAGACCAAAAGCAAGGATGATGCAAAGTGGTTCTGAGAGAAAGACAAGAGAATGCACAGATCTGGGCCAAGAGTCCATTAACTCCATACAGTCAGAAAACGTCACTGAGAGTAAGACTGAGTGGCCATATGGCCAGATGACCCTTGAATGGGAGTTAAATGGCATCTGAATTGATGGGCTGCCCTAAATGCCCTCTCAGATGGACAGCTGTGCTTTGATTCTCAAGGGCACCAGTTTATTTCTAGCTGTTATGTGCTGAGCCCAGGATACTGTGGGAACTCCATAAATGCTAAATAATCACTGCGCATAATTTACTGCTGTTTTTTTCTTCCTTTGTAAAGACATGTCATAAGTTTAGCTATAATCAATCCAGCTTTAAATTGAATGAACTCTGTCTTGGGAAAGGAACCATTTTTATTGCTGCTAAATCCCTGCCAGCAACTGCAAGCAAAAGAGGAAGGATTGCATAAACGGATTAAGAAGTGCAGCAGCCAGCCATTACAAGTGTCACCTTGAGATAAATACTTCTGCTGGCCTGTGCATTATTGGGCTGGTAGACCAGGCTGAGATAGAGGGCCAAATCTGCTGCCAGCGATAATGACAATGCATTTGTACAACAGGAGAGAAAAGAGATGAAATTAACATGGGGTGGGTGGGTTCATGACGCACACAAAGGCAAAACCAGGGCATACCCACACTGAGCTGTTTCCTCACTGCAGCCCTGTGCTAGGAACATCCACACATGACTACATTGCTTTGCCCCTCATCTTTTTTGGGAGAAAAACTAAAGTGAAGGGAAAATGGTAAAGCTGCAGTTAATGCCCTTGTTTCTTTTAGCCCATAGGCTAACAAGCAGAGGCCGATGGTGGAAGAAAGAAGACCAACACCACTGGACCTGCATCAGGCTTTTTGACGGACGCGGCGCTGAAGGCGCGATAGTGAGTGGTCACACGCCCTCGCATGCAGGGTAGCTGAGCCAATTTTCTGCATGCCTTCTCCACGAGGTTCCTTCAGCAATCCAGGTAAAATACACAAGTCTAGGTCTGCTTGGAAAGATGCCCTCTTCCCCGGTGCTGCAGAGATGTTTCTTACGGCTATGCACTGCTCACTTCCACTTCCCGCTGGAAGAGATTTAAACGGCTGCCAGTTAACGCATCAAGTCACTGTGACAGCTGTAGCACCAGGGGATGGAGGCTGCAGAGGCGCTTAGCTCAGAACGACAGCGCACAGGTTCTTCTGACTGGCTGCAGATAAAGTGACGGCCCAGTCGCAGACATTCTGCACCATGTATTGAGTTTCCGGTCAGTACAGAGACAAGTGAGAACTCAAGGCTTCGGGTTTTCTGGCTAGAAGGAGCACTGCTGTGTGAGTCTCCCTGGGGACTGAAGAGAAGGGGCTGCCCTTCCTTTGTCGTTTCCATCTCTGTGACTGAACAGCAAAAGAGCAGCAAGGATATTCCAAACTCCATTCAAATGCTCATCACTTTCATCTAATTTTCTTTATTTCACCAGATTTTTTAAAATGTCTCTTTGGCATCAGTTAATGACTCTGCACTGATAATGTTCTAGAAATGGTAAGAAGGTTCCAAGATGCAAACCTCCTTCTGAACATAGTGATCTGGGGTAGAATGCTGTCCTGTGTGTCAGGGTTAGGAGGTACCTCCTGCTACAACCGCAACCCTGTAGTGCGGCACAAATGTGTTGTGATATGCATTCCCTCTGTATTCTAGAATGAGGATATGAATGGACACCTCTGTCTCATTTCTAATACATGAGGGTTCAGGCAGGGGGCAAAGCCAGCCTGTCTTGTCCCTGTTTATTAGACTAGTAGTGTGAGAAACTGTACCATGATCTCATATATGACTGCATAAAACATCCATATAAACAAGCCTGAGTTTACTTTCATGGCAGAGAAAAGAGAATCTTTGAAAAATCAAGAAAGACAAAAACAAAACCCAAGCATCTCTGGTTCCTCTTTTAGTGATCTGTGGGTTTATTTCCTCTCCCTATTGTGTGGGTCTTGATGGGAGTAGCAGACACAGCTCATTTACGGTTATTCTTTTAGAGCCACATGACAGCCTCCAGTTGAAGCAGGGTCAAGCCAAAGAAAACACACTTCATCTTTATGCAGATTTCTCTTTTCCTAAGAATTGACATTCAATAACTAACAACTCCATGAATGAATCAAAGAAATTATTCATATTCTTTTAGGCATAATCTTTCCAATCACACACAGAAGGAGAAATAATTCGAACCAGATTATTGTCTCATATGCTGGGATGCTCTTCTTTCTAACCTAACCTAGAAAGTGGTCTGAAAGGTCATAAATAAGAGCTGGGAAACAACTGTAGAATCAGCTGTTCCCTGGGGACAGCTGCAAAAAGACCCATGGCATCTAGAGCCTGGCTTCAAGGAGGCTGCCTCTCAGATGTCCATCTGAAGTGTTGAGAAACACAGCCCTTGCCTAATGTGGACCACCACATCGACTTGGTAGGAAGAGCTATTGAGGGGACACTGATGCTTCAACAAAGATTTCTAGCCCTGGGGTGAAAGAATAAGTGAATAATGGTATTATTGTAACAAGCAACCAGACGCTCTCAGCTGTTTTAAGGTTCATAACTTCCCCAGGAGAAGTCTATCCACTTCATAGGATTTACAATCTCACTGGGATTTTTCAGGTCCCCTCTTCTATAAATCATGCCCTAATTGTACAAACTATTTCTATAGATCAATCAAAAGTTGGGAAAGAACCTCACAATTATTTCATAATTTTTAGAAGAAATTAGGGTAATTTAAACTTAAAACCACAAAATGTTCTAAATTTCATAGTTCCCTTTGTAGACTGAATATCCTAAGAATAGAAACATTTGCCATTGTAGCTATAAAAATTAACCTACAACACAATAATTCTCTCCACTCAATTCCTGATTTCTAAGGTTCAAAAATATCATGAAGAAGTGTGGTAATGGGAAGTTATTGAGCCCCTACACACTTAAATTGGTTTCTTGCATATACTTGTGTTGGTGTCAGGACAAGCCTTCACTTTGGATATTACTATCTCCATCTTCCAGATGTCAAGAACTCATCCAAGATGTTGTAGGAAATAACTCTAGATAACAGAGTGTCTGAAAGACATAAGATTAGACTTGAAGAATGTTGACACCATTATCAGACAGGTCTCTGACCCCTGGGAACACCACCTGAGCAGATGTATGCAGCACATCTATGAAAACTAAGAAAATAAGTGAAGGGGTGCTTAGGCATCAGGTGTTTTTAAAATATCCCACTTTTGCTGGAAACTCCTTCAGCCAATGGTCTTTGAGATGCTAGACCAGGTTGGGCATGGCCTTGGGTACTAAAAATGTGCATGCTTGCTAGCTTGTTCTTTTTGGCTGTTGGATTAGGTTCCTGTTAACCACTCCTGCAGAGGACTGTGATCTGTGAGTCTGTCCCCCTAAATAAAGAACCCTTTAGCATACTCAATTCTGAGCGAGTCTAGGACTACTCTCTTCGTATTCCCTCTACATTCCCTCTACATCTGGCTGCCCACATGGGTCCCAAATCCAAAAGGTCTGTGCATCCCCCCCTCAGCAGTGTTCCCTGGCTTGCCAGCCTGGGCACATTTCTTCCGTCCATGGCCCACCTGCTGCTGCAGCTTCTCGAGCTGGCGCCTAGGCTCTTTGACTTGCTTGCCAGGGCATGCACTTCTTGTCAGCCCAGGCACTGCAATCTCTTGCCTATAAATGATAGATTAAACGGAAAAGGATGGAAAATACCTCCAGAAATAGACTGCATAACTCTTTGAATTCATAAAACCCTGAATTTTCTTAACACTAATGAGGAAAGAGGATGACAGCAGAGAGATACTGGATAATGAAAAAATTTCTGAATTAAAACAGCTGGTGTATTTCAAAGATGTGTTGACTTCAGAATGGAAACCAGGAGATTTGCTATGTTGGAGAAGGGGTTTTACTCTTGTTTTCACAGGAGAAGAAAAGCTATGGATACCATTAAAATGAATAAAGATTCGGTTTGAAAAGGAGAAACATCTTGAGACAGAGAAATGACAGCTCATCCACAGAGGTGACAACCAAGCAGGTGGTAAGAAAACCTTAAAGGGTTGGGGCAGCGTTTTTGTTCTTGTCTTTGCAGGAAAATACTCATCTTCAAAAAGTCAAGAGACCTTGGGCAATTAAATACCTAAAAAAAAAAAAAGATAACTACCCAGAAAGAATCACCAAACAAAGGGAAATCTGACTTATGAGGACAGGTCATCTACAGGGTCAAATTTCATTACCTGAACACATCTCTCTACCTCTTAGTATATTATCAGTAGTGACTCACTTAAAAATCAAAGCTGGCTTTGGAGTTGGACAACTGCTCTGTCCTTCTCTGAAGAGAAAAATTCAGAGTTTCTGTCTCATGTCAGGAGCCATTTGGCATGAGACAGAAAGAAGAAAGAATTTCGGAAAATTTTTGTCTCTATCATACTTTTCATTGAATATATGCCTATATTAATAATATTTAAGTTTTCCACATTGAATAATAAATTTTTATGAAGTAATCTTTGAAGTTTCCAGGAAGAAGATGGGTTCCCACAACAACGACTCCACCTGGTTGATATGATGTCGTGATGCTGATAGTGATACTTTAAGATCAGTTTTGGGTACTTGCTGATCAACTTGGTTTCAATTTGGTTAGTTGAAATGGTGCTCCTTTTTACAACATTCTGGCCAGAACATCAAATAAGAACTTCAGAAAAATCCTATCGACTACTCAGAGACTATTTGTAGTGAGACCAGATAGTAGTCTTGAAACTTAACCATCATTTTACTTTCACAGGTTCCCATAGAAAGAACAACACCCCCATAACAGTTGGAAGTAAATTTAGAAGATGATGTCCTCTCTCCCAACAAAGTTTGTCCCCACGGTTTGGGACATCAATTAGGGGTTGATTGTAACTGGCATAGGTTTGGGAGTTGGGGTGAAACTTATGTAGGCCCAGGGATCTTTTTGAAAAATAAAAAGGGAAATTGGATGGGATAATAGGTAGATTAGTGTGAGCTTACTCACGCTAATAATAGTAGCCATTATTTATAGACAATTTACATTGGTATAGATTCTTGTATATTGATACAAATTCAAACTATATTTCTTATATTGAATATTCTCTTATCTCTGTTTACAATATTTGTACACTTATGCAAAGTTATTTGTCATATTGTGTGCATGCGTGTTTCTTCTTCTGCTTCAGATATTTTGTATATTGATACAATTTTAGGATATATTTATTGTATTGCAGTTTACATTCCTACCTCTTATCAAGATATTTATACATTGTTACATTTTGAGGTCATTGTCCTCATTTGCTGCACAGTTGTTTTATTTAATATTCTAAAATGAAATCCTGGTCTTTAAGCTGTAAAGGTATTAAATATTATAGGTCAATAATCATCCATGTTTGTCATAGTTATAGTTAGACTAATCAGGTTCTTTAGATACATAGAGATTGTATTCTGCATAGATAGGGATTTTCAACCACTTTCAAAGAGCTGTAGAATATGGCATTTAAATAACTTCAGGTTATGTTGAAGTGAGCCACGATTGCTCTGGCAGCACAGACCTATTCACAAGAGAATGTTGGGCCCTGAAGACACTGTACTTGGAGTTTGTTCTCTTCTTGGCAAAAGTGGCCTTTGAGGAAAAAACTGCCCATGCCTCGAACACTAACAAAATGCATGACGTCCATACAGGGCAAGCAGGATACAAGAAAAAAGACAGGGTAAGATGGTTTTAAAAATTTTCCTGCCTCTGAAAACTGTCTGTCAGTTATACTAGGCCTTATGGAAAGTTGGTTGCTCCAATGTTGCAAATGAGACTTTGGGTGATTGATCAGGTAGTCAGTTGTCTCCGTCATTTGTTGCACATTTTAGAAATTGCTTGATTGCACTTCTTATCTATTCAAGTAATAAAAATCCCTTCTCAGGTCTTGTATGGGGTTGAAGACTAGATAGTCGTAGTTACCTTCTTCTCATGACTTAGCCAAGCCATTTCTAATATAAGACTTAGACTCCTTCGGGTAGAATAATTATTGAAACATTTAGTATATGTTTCTTCCTTAATATTGTTTATGCTGATTGTAACTCTAATTTTTATACTTGATATCTGTTCTTATTGTATATAGTTTTGTATTGGGTTTGGAACTCCTATTTAGACTAAAGGGGGAGGTGCTGGGAAAACTCCTTAGCCAATGGCCTTTGAGATGCTGGACCAGGTTGTACATGGGCTTGGGTGCCTGCTTGCTCTCTCTTTTTGGCTGGTGAATTTGGTTCTTATTCCCCGCTTGTGCAGAAGACTGTGATCTGTGAGTCTGCCCTTTAGTATACTCGATTCTGAGCTAGTGTGGGACCACTCTATTCACATTTCCTTTACACCTTTCTCACCTTCAAGCCTATGATTCTAAGCTTTAAACACCAATGAATTCCCCACAGCTTTGTAGTCAGCAAAGGCGGGTTCATGACATGACTTTCTACTTAGACAATGTCAGTGAACCTTTTTGAATTTGTTTCTCTTTCTACAAAAACAAGAATAATGATGCTCTCATGCCATGCATTTATTTATCTTGAATGAATTTCCAACTTTTGAAGTCTAGGTCCAAATCCCTGCTCTTGGTAGGTATGACCCACATTAGTATGGCAGACAAATGAGGTCAGACTGAAAACAAAATCACCTTTAGGCAGAAGTAGCTGAGGAAAGAAGGGTCATGGCCACTTCCACCTAAATATCAGAGGGCTGCTGGCCAGGTGTGTTTAGTTTGATTTCATGTGACTTACACTCTTCTCTCAACCAATCAGTTCACTCTCCCTGCACCAGAAACTCCTGTAATATATATGCATGTATGCAGGGTCATGTCTCCTAAATCTTGGTGATCCAGGGAGCAAAAGGGTGCTATGTTTGAGAGCTTAAGAAAAAAAAAAAAAAAAAAAAGCAAAGTTTGCCAGCGATTAATATAAACAGCAAGCACCACTTGAGGACCTGCTACTGTCGCATCCTTACACAGCTTTGCAAAGTGTAGATACCACACAGCTATTTTACTGTGGAGGAAACAGAGAATCAGGTAGGGTTTCTCCAAAGGTACTGTTTTAAGATTTGAATTTGGCTGGCCCAGTGTTCAGCTGGTATCAGTCAAGGGCTTTATGAAAAACTTTCTCCCAGGGATTAAATAAGCATCTAGAGAAAGCTGTAAGTACTTGGCTTCTCAAATATTTACTACCTCAGTACATTTGGAAACTTCATGATGTGACACATTCATTATATCTGATTTTCAGTTTCTTGTGCTTATTATTTACCTTACTTTAAAAATTAGAGTCAGATGTTTCTGAGATTTGAGCACAGTGTTATGAAAAATGAACAGAATTGATATGAGATCCTCAGGAACTGTGGAAAAACACTCCAAGTTTCCATAACTAGCCAGTTAGGGTCTTTAGAGGTCATATATTTCACACTGTGTTTGCGATGAGCCAAAGACCACGCGTCTGCTGCACTTAAAGTACTGATAGGGAGGAGCCGTGGTGGCGTGTGCGTGCAAAGCTGGCAAATTCCCTGGAGAGCAACATGCTTCATTAACAATTCATAGCAGTAAATCTGGAGCAGTCCAACACATTTGCTAATATGTTATAGTCCCCCATTCAGTGCGTGTGTGTGTGCGCGCACACACGCGCGCGTGCGTTTGTGTGTGTGTGTGCGCGCACACGCGCGTGCGTTTGTGTGTGTGTGTGTGTGCGCGCGCGTGTGTTTGTGTGTGTGTGTGTGTGTGTGTGTGTGTGTGCGCGCGCGTACGTTTTTGTTGCTAGAGACTGAACTCAGGTTCTTGCACATCCTAGGCAGCTGTGTTGACCACAGCTGTTGTTTATTATTTTATTACAGCATTTACATTGTGGGCAGGCTTTCCTTTTGCCACTGTGTTTTGGGCATTGCAATGACATTGCGATATTCTGGGAAAAAAAAAAAACAAGGAGCTAGCTGTCATCCGCATTGCTAACCTCCACAAGTATCCTTGTACTTAACATCTAAATTTAGTATAACCTAGAACTGATTACTTCTAATTCAGAAACGTCTAACTTCATTCTATGAGCTTAAAGGAATACACACTGCACCTAACTTCACAGTTGCATCATTTAAATGAATCATAGTTGAGCTTCAGTTAGACTATAATGGGCATGCAGTGAGCTAGATAGTATTAAGCAGCTGCTCTCAAGAACATCCACATAATTTACCTAATTTTCTTACACATTTGCATAACTATTAAAAAAGTAAATGAAACTTAAATTAGAGAAGACATTTTTTTTCTCTTTAATTTCTGGACATCTGTGATGTTGGAAGTATAAGACAGATATTATAGGCCAAAAGTTGGGTTTTGGAGCCATCATCACCTACGGATTTCAATTAGACATAGTATCCCTCCTGTACTACTCTGGGAAACTGAAGGTTGAGAATATTAACTTCTTATATTTGCTGCAACCTTGTCTAGCCAGAGTCTGAGCTTATCCCCCTGGGAACTGGAGGGTGAATCTCTATGGCACTTCTGGCTTGAACAAAGTTACCACAGGCCCTAGATTTCCTCTCCGTCATGTTCACCTACTGAGAAAGTGGAAGTAAATCATAACATTGGATTTCAAAATATTAACTGTTTTTGTGCCAGGTGTGGTGGCCCACAACTGTGATCCCAAAACTGGGGAAACTGAAGCAGGAAGAAAATTGTCAGTTTTAGTATGACCTGGGCAACAGAGTGGCACCGTATTTTCACACACACACACGAGTTCTGCCTCACTACTATGTGAGTTCTTAGCATCAGATCCTTCCTTGTCACACTCTTATTACATTGTGTCTCCCAGTTTACATTTAGTTTCTATGACTCTTGCTCCTTAGAATGATGGGAAATGCCACTTTTGATTCCTGTGACAACGGGAAGAAGAGAAAAGGTACTTGATGAGTCAACAGTGAAAAGTACTGAGACCTATTCCACCATCCTATAATCCCAGCTATGGGAGGTGCTGAGTCAGGAGGTTTTAATTTTGGGCGTTCCGGGGTTACAGAGTGACATTAAGGCTAGCCTGGGGAATTCTGTGAGCTCCTATCTCAACATAAGAAGTAAAAAAGGGGGATTGAGCAACATAACTCAGGAAGTGTGCTTGCCTAGCATTCTCAAGGCCCAGATATAGCACCCACCACCTTGAGACAAAAAGAAATTCTAGTTCTTTTCCTGTACAATATCATAAACACATTTCATGTGGCAGTGGGGGAATTTCTTGGTTTTATCTCAAAGGAGGGGTCCAGCATCCCATGGCTGCTTTTCTGTGTTCAAGTCTTAGTCACTGATGCCGCTTGACCATCACAACACGAGCCCTGGGCTTGTATTTTAAGTTCTAAAGGCAGAAAACACATGCTGAAATATTAAACCCGCCTTTCCCTTCCTCTGTGGGATGACACACAATTAGACCAGCACATTCATTCAGTGCAGGCCAGCGCTGACTTGGTAAGGTTAAATGAAAGGTATGACTGACTCTGCCATTGGGCTGTTTTATACAGGAGGCTATGGAATGGAACCTAAACCAACACGGGAGAGAGATGCTGTTTACTTTGCCACAAATGTCAAGTAGAACCCTGCCTTGACTGCTCTGGTAAGGTCAGTTATTTCTGTAAGCAAAGGCATTCTTAGCAGAGTGACAATCTGTTTATGAGTGGATTTCTACAGATTTTAGAAAAACACTGGGCTGAATGGCAGGGGAGAGCTAGAGGAAGAACATTTGTTAGATGTGTGCAAGACCCTGAGTACAATCCTCAGGACTTCAAAAATTTATCAGTTATCCAATCATATATGAAATGCACATTAGAGACACGGACCGGATGCTCTCTTCATGGTGGCTTCCAGGACACCTCAAAGTCATCAG
This sequence comes from Dicrostonyx torquatus, assembly GCA_028555095.1. NCBI lineage: Eukaryota > Metazoa > Chordata > Mammalia > Rodentia > Cricetidae > Dicrostonyx > Dicrostonyx torquatus. The sequence goes on from JAQHUG010000310.1 coordinate 1,069,210, forward strand.
TGTCCCATCTCTGCCCTCAAAGATTCTGAGGCAACTGTTGGGGCTAGGCAGCTGTATTTTATAATACAAACCATAAAATTATTGATTCGTGCAAAGTAAAGATTCTACAAGGTCCTGGGATTGCTTATTTCATTAAAGAAACCACAAAGCTCTCTTTGTATTTGTTGCTATGTCTCTCAAGTAATCATAGCTTTGGATACAGCAGGGACGGGGTAAGGAACAACATGGGTTCACCAAGGAAGTAATGCACACATATTTCAGAACAGAAAGTTGGTGCAGCTAGCTAAGGGTCACATTGTTGGGGCTCTTTAGGGGTCCCTGAATAGTTCTCCTCACAAGCAGCTGATAAGTCCCAGTAGGAACCAGAGACAAAAGAAAGATCAGTGATTTAAGAAAAAAAGAAGAAGAAGAAAAAAAAACCATATAAGCTTAGAATTTGAATCCAGGTCTCCTGTCTCCCATACAACATAATCTTCAGAAAAAAAAGCAGGATTAGTGATATCTAACACCCCCCCCCCTCCAGCCTCTACCCTTATCCCAGCCCAGAGACCCCGGCTGTCCTGGAACTCACTCTGAGGACCAGATTGGCCTCATCACAGATCTCTGTGATCTTCTGCCTGGCTGGGATTAAAGGTTTTTACTGTTTGAGGGAAGAGGCCTTGAGCACCTCTGTTCAGCAGCGGTTGGCTCTGAGAAGCCTGAAGGCAGGGTCCAACGCTACTGATTCTGTGTCTGAGACCATGTTTTCAAAATGTTTTCTGCTGGGCTTTTCAAGTCCTAGGTCTATTGTATTTCCTTAAGTGTTGAATAGTGGAAGTCCACCAAATACAGTAACACCTTAAAGAAACCAATGTCATGAATGTGTCATATATGTGAAATGAATCCAGTCTGAGCCCTGAGGATGTTCTTTCCTGTTACATGGTCTGCACATGGCATATCTCTACAACAGCAGGGTGCCTGCTCCTCTTTCGTCCTTCCTCCACCATGTATGCTTGGTATGCAATATTTATGACCTGAGCCAGGAGCAGAAAACCCTGACGGAAGTTTAGTAGTCATCGGAGCTCAGCATTCTCATAGGTTGTATGGGAGCAGCCTGGACTCAGATCCTGGAAATATCCTTGACATTATACAGTGTGGGAAACAGGCCATGTCTTGGCTAAACACCTTCAGATATATGTGACACAAACGCTATGGGACTTATTAGCAAAACTTAAACAAATCTTATCAAATAAAGCAAGTCCATTACAGGAACTTGACTGGAGGTAGCCATGTTATTCTCTGATTCCTAGAGCTACACACCTAAACCCACATTCTTTCTCATTATGTCAGTCTTCTGTGTGATAAATATAACTGATTTTGAAAGTGTTAGAATTATTATTTGTCCTCAAATTTTCTGTATAAACATTCCTTTCTCTTTGTCTCTCATTATTTTCCTCATCAAACTTAAAATAAAATATGCTCAGATGTGCTTTCAAATAATCCCGTAAATTCTTATTCTCTTTTGGGACCCTTATCTTATCAGCCCACAAGTCACACAGGTGCCGAGTACTTAGTAGATATGGATAAGAATGACCATTATCAGCCACAGAAGAATGCATGTGGCTGCAGACAATCGTGTTAACTTAATTATTAGACCTCAGAAAGAGATGCACATTTTCTTTTCATTGCTGGTTTCTAGACTTCATATAGTTATGCAAGATTCTACAAACAGAAAACTTGACTGTAGAAGCAACTGCCAGAGGACTAGAGGGTCAGTAGGAGGGGGAGGTATGGGAAGGTGAGGATGAGGTAGGAGGGTATGCAAAACATGCATGCAATGTATGTTTCAGCAAACCAATGTTGAATGGATAGATCTGAACTGGTCCACAGGGTGAGACATAGCTGTTCACAGCAGCCCTCTGGCCCCAACACTGGCAATCCCACACCAAGCCAACAATGACAGCTGTCGAGAGAGCACAGCAGTTGAACACAAGGACAATTCTGGTTTAAGCCAGAGGCCAGGAAGCTCATTTCTTCTTCATTGTCATCTAACTGTGCAGCTTCCAGCACGGGATCCACACACAGTTCCTGACTTTGGCTTCTTCCACTGTAAAATCAGGTTTTACCTGCTAAGATATAGGAAGCTAGCTGAGATATTTTATGCCTGTTGTGTGTTATATATGTGCATCTGTGTATGCTGACATATATGAACATGCATGTGGAGGTCAAAGTTTGATGCCAGGGATCGTTCTCAATCACTTTCTAACTCATTTTTTAAAGTATAACTTTAATTTTTTGAGGTAGGGTTTCTCACTATTTTGGGGCTATCTGCTGACCAGTGCGCCCAGAGACCCGCTGGTCTCTGCTTCCCCAAGACTGGGATTGCAGGGATGTACTTTTTATCAGGGTGCAGATGATCCAAACTTGGGTCCTGATGTTTGTGAAGCAAGTGTTTTACCTACTGAACCATTTGTCTAGGCCACAGATACTTCTGATAAGGTCTTCAAGTTGTGGTTGTTCTTTTTTAGTCATACACAAACAATAGTTTGGACAAAACACATCACTTAATTTGAAGGTGCTGTGACATATAGATATGATAGTGGAGTGACAGTATTTGCCAGTTGAAAGAATTAAATAGATTACACCATAGATTCTTCTTCTTATTCAGAACACTATTACTGATGAAGAACATCCAAGACTCTTATTCTTACCTTTGGACTTCCGGTCATGGTATGATCTGCCTCTATAATGAGGGGTGTCCAGATACAAATTTTCTAGATCATCTTGCCAAGACTCTGGATTGAAGTGCTTAAGCAGATCTTCTACGGTATCAAATTCGGCAATTGTTTTGTCCAGAGCATCAGCAGTGAGCATGTGGTCCGTTACTGATGAAGAGTGATAGGATACCCCCTAAGAGTGACACACAGCTTAATGTACTTAGAAAGGATCCATTGCAAGAAATACAACAATCATACATATTGGGGGCCTTGAGTGTCAGCCTCAGTACCCCCTCAGGTCTCAGAATAGAATGCCTATACTTCCCGGGAATCTGCCTATTGGTCTATCAGCTGGACATTTACTGTACAGTCTTGTGGGTTCCAACACATACAGCTATACTTAAGGAACAGAGTTGCTTTCTGTGCACAATACATCATTAAAATATCATAACATGGCAATATAGCACATAATTGTCATAAAACTTTCTATTTATCTGAGCTGTGGTCATTTCAAGAGATACAGGACAAGTAGAATATAAAATTTGACATCTGATTTCTTGGTTTCTATTCCAGATCATTCATATATTAACTAATAATAATCATAAACTCTGAGTTCCTTTAAAGCAGTTTCCAATGGCATGATCTGTTCTTTCATGCTGAGCTTCTGTGTCCCACGTCCTTCCACAATACTTCCCATTGCAGATGTGGTCTGAGATGAATTTGATCACACTCTGGAGATAATCTAATAAAATCTGGCACTTTAGCCAACTTATTTACCATCAACAAGATAATTAGCCCTGAAACTGACTCTCTTAAGAGAGCAAGGTTCACATGGGAAGCATATTTAAAGAAGAAATGTAAACGGAGTTTTATAGCTCAACAGTGACCCCAGTTGTCATTTAAGAGCCTCAGAATATTATTTAAATGATGAATACAATGTCTTTGAAAGACCAGAAAAGGATTATGTATTTTGCCAGAAATAAAACATTGTTACTTAGTTTTTAAACACTACTAAGTCTTGTACAATCTTGAGATAAATGAGCCATGAGTCGAACATCTCTGTGAAAATTCATGACCCATTAATAGAGAAATAGAAATAACACAGCCTCAAATAATCATCTAAACATCTTTAAAGAAACTATTAAGCAACTAAGATCTCCCCACGGGTAAATATTTCCTATCATTAAAGGAAAGCGAAGATTAGTGAAAACTTGCCTTCTTAGAACAGAACTGTAAGAAATAGAAATAGCCCACACTTCAGAGCCTCCAGCTACACACAGATGCTCCCACGTTCCTCTGATTCTTCCCTCTTCAGCCACCTACACTTCATAGGTCTGTTCTTAAGACTCCTCATAGGTCTGTTCTTAAGACTCCATGATCCCCCACTTTCAGAGGACTGCACCCTCCTTGGTGAAATTATGGAGTCCAGTGAAGTCATCTATCACTGGTGTGACTCAGGAGCGGTTTCCTTTTGTGCTTTGTAGGAGGATTAGGGAGAATGTGGGAATTGGGAAGTGCAGTGGGGCAGGAGATAGGTTGATGAATATGTCCACTTTTAGTTAGCCCCATCAAAATAAGGAGATATTCTCATCCTTTTCCCACCACGGTGCTTTCGCCACCTGATTACAAGTGATTGGTTATCTGGTCACTTGGTATTTGTCATGCACAACTTAAGAGGGATATGTTAACAGTGTGATAAAGACACACTCTATACTCATCTTGCTGATGATAATACACCTTCATCCAATTGCAGACGTATTGGTTTCTTCAGCTCTTTTTTTTTAATACCTTACATTTATTTATTTTAAGAATATGAGATGAGTTTTTACAAAGCATGAATGTATCAATGTGTACCACAAACATGCCTGGTAACCACAAAGGTCAGAAAATGGTATAGAGTCCTTGGAACTGGACCTATGTTCGGTCATAACCACCACAGTGGTTACAGAGACCTGAACCTGGGTCCTCTGTAAGAGCAACAATTGCTCTTAACAGTGGAATCCACAACCTAGCCCCTGTTTGTTCAGTTATTGACAATGTAGTTCTTTAAATTAGGTGTGTGTGTGTGTGTGTGTGTGTGTGTGTGTGTGTGTGAGCTGAACTCTGATAGCGACACTTGATTTTGTCTTCTACAACTCTCTTGCTATTCACATGCTATGGGTATATGGCACTTACAAATCAGACTATAATTTCACATCTCCATTTCCCTGTAGGGATAATTATTTGCTCCATCCCCAGTGGTTCATACTCACCACACAATTAGCCTTATATCACAATGCGGGTCTAATATCCCACAAATCAAAATGAGTTGGCCAAAGTTATGAGATTCATAGCATTTAAAGCTTTGACATAAAAGTAGGAATGTCAACCAAACCATTTACATATAAGTAAAAGCTTCTTGTTTTAGTTCTGGGAACAGTGGATGCAATAAGCATCCTCAGACGACTCTCAACAGTGCCTGCAGTGTTGCTGTGGACCCAGACCTTTCTCCGAGAATGAGCTCTTCAGGGGCTCTCAGCCCTGCAAAGGAGACAACAATATCTCCTCTAATCCTGAGCTGGAGGGAAAATTCAAACCACAGGTAAAACTTGGTCCTCTGAATGAGATTCTTGCAGTTTTCCACATTCCATTTAGGGAGTTGGGAGACACAGCATGATAATTAAGAACACATTAAGCGAGCTAATGAATCTACAAGATATTTTTTTGTTTCTAAAGTGAATATTTTTAAAAATTTTGAGAGAGCCCACTTACATGTATCTCCTTCAACTGCACCATGCATTTGGTTTCATTGAGCTTCTGTTATAAATTTATAAAGACAAATAAGAATGTTAAATTAAAATTATAATTGAATTAAATTACCACAAAAACATGCCTATTGCATAAAAATAATCTCTGAACTAGTTTTAACAAAACAAAATATAGTTGACATAGAAATTGATAGTTGGTCTAGTAAAACTGCTCTAAATAGATCTAAAAAACCACATTTTCATAGAGGAAGGGAACAACAAAGGGGAAGGATGAAAGAGAGCAGTGGGAGAGGATGAGAACAAAGTACACCATGTATATATAATATGTAGCCCGGAAACTCATTCTCGCTGTATACTAAGAAAAATTAATTGAAACAACAAACAGAACACTTTTGGTTCTCACGCTCTTCTTTCTGGGTTAAAGTCCCAGAATTCAAACCAGAGGGTTCCTGTAAATATTGACCACGGCTGAACTTTGCCAAATATTCCAAAGGGATAAGCCAGTCTCCCCTTTGTTTAAAAGCCTGGATTATGCTTAATTAGGTAAACTGTTTGGCTCTGCACTTAGAGCAGGAATAATCAGACCACCCTGAGTCATCATGAGTGAGATGGAAAAGAAGCTGGAGTGTCCTTCAGCCTCAGCTCTGGCTTCCAAAGCCCCTCTGGTGTGGATTCGCTGTCATTAGGCACAGGCTGATAGGTGCCCTGCTTTTCTACTTAGCCTGAGGGATGTCTCCATGATGCCCTCCTCACTTTGATGGTCTCCACCTGACAGAGTGACCTCATCTGAGCTATGCACAGAGCGTGTGAGATGCAGAACACCAGCATCAGATCCTCAGTACTCTTTTCCTATCTAGTCCCTAATGCACTATTGGTTTTTACTTTTTGATGATATCAGTGGTCTCACTGAGACCTTTATTTATTTATGAGGATACATTACAATGTTAATTGAATTAAGTTTACTTTAATTTTTATTTCTCCCCCATCCCTTCTCTTCAAATTCTTCCCTCAGCACTTTCCCTCCCAATTTCATGGGCTCTTACAAAAACAAACAAAAAAGAAACACCTACCAAATCCACTTAGTGCTGCCTGTATATTCTCAGGTGTAGCACAATCCACTCTATTTGAAGCCATGCAGGTGACATAAGAGAACTGATTGCCTGCACTCCAGAAGCCACCAATTGCTCCTCAGCAAAGGAGAGACCTCATGAGCCTCTCCACCCATGAGAGATTTTGTGGGGATTGATCGTGTGCAGACCTTGTGCATGCAATCACAGCTGCTGTTGAGGCATGTTTGTAACCATCTTATCGTGTCTGAAAAATACTGTTTTTCTACCTCTGGCTCTTACAATCTTTTTACATCCTCTTCTTCAAGGATCACTGACTCAGCCAGATGGTACTGTGTTAGTACTACAGGTACTCACTTACCGTGCTTGACTTTATCATCTCATATTTTAATATGGTATAAGTTCTACATGCAGGACTGGGGAAGGCAAGATCTGTTCTTCCCATGCAAAGCAGATAAAGGGCCAGCATCCTGAGAGCTGACTAAGTTTGCAGCAACAGAATGAGCCATGAGCTGTTTTACAGCAGCAAGGTAAGATATGTTGTGTCCCAATCAGAGAACTGTGCATGGCTGATTTCCACTTAAGTCATCTTACTGTAAACACTGAGAGATTCCCAGCCTGAAAATGCAAACGTTAAAAAGGGGCCAATGGGGCTGTGCCTGAAAGAAACAGAGGTGCTCAAACTGCCTGGGATTTGGACTGCAGTCAAGCCAGAGTTCTTAATGCAGTTGAGGCTCCTCTGAGGCTCCTCTGAGCTCATCTAGCAGTTTTGTTCACTGGCAACAGAATCATAAATTACTCACAGAGATAGGGCCTGTGACTGATTCCCAGTTGGTCTCTGAGGCTGCTTCAGGTTGGAAATCTTCCTGGAAGGAAGACACATCTGTGAGTAAGTTACCCCTGCGCTCAATCCCTACCCAAGGCTGCGACATCTCAGCCTTCTGAATCTTGTTCCAGCGAAGTGGAAACGAGAACAGGGCTACACTGTGAACAAGCAGATCACCATCTACCCACAAGACCCCTTCCATTCCAAACATGGAGAGCATTGTCATGTAAATATGGGAGAAACAGGAAATTTACAGATAGAAGTTCAAATTCAACAAGGCCATCAATTGGTGTGTGACCTTGAGTGACCTTCTCAGCCTCTAATTCTTTTCTTCTTCATCTGTAATTAGCTGGGGTGTTTAAATTGCAGGACTGTTTCAGGAATTGACTGTAGTAATTATGCAATTATAATTGGCATTTAATAAGAGCTTAATACAGAGAAAGAATAATTATTGTCATTCTGGATGTGCATTTGGTTTAAACTAGACTCTAAATCAAGTTCAGTTCTGCCTGCTAAGCCAGTCCTCAGCAGCAATGATCTTTTCAAAGATTAACCTCAAGGCTGTCTGGGACTCCATTAACAAATGTCAGGAAGAATGGCAGGGGGAAGATCACTGCTGGGGGACTGACGACAGGCAGAAAATAGAGCCAGCCTAAGAAAGTTATCTCGGACAAGCCTAAGAGGACTTGTGATAGCTACTGCATTCACAGAAAGAATTCTCCCCAGAAAATTCTTACCTTCCATTTGCATGCTGCTTTCACATGAATTCCTCCAGCACTAGCAAACCACAAACACATACATGCGCGCGCACACACACACGCATGCACACACACGTGCACACACATGCACAGACGCACACACATGCACACATACACACACACAAGGCATGCACAGGCATGCGCACGCACGCACCCACACACACACGCACACATGCACACACACATGTGCACACACACACTGGGAAGAAGAGTTGATTCTACCATTTCTACATGTCACAGGAAGCTTCTTGTTTTACCAAAAATAAGTCATCCTGGCAATTTTCCAGACTGAGGACTGAGTTGAGTTTGAGGCATTTTGTGACGATCCTAACACATATTCAGTGACTTAAGCCTGAAACATTATTTGCTTAAGTATGCTTATTGAATGAGAGCTCAGAATCAGGTCTAAATTTCATTTGCACCATGGAGATATGAAAGTGTATCTTTTGATTGTTCATAATGAAATTAATTTCTGTTATAAAAGTTGGCATTGAAGGAAATGTGAGCTGCTCACCTAGAGAGAACTGGATCACATATGAGGTGGGCTCTTGATTATCCTTTAACCCAACCTCAGTGCATAAAAAGAAAGAAACAGCAAAAATGTGAGATGTGAGTATAGGGATCAGAAAGACATATAGTAGAACGATGTTTCTAGAGAAAGGGAGACTGGGGCGTACAGCAACCTCTTGAAAGCAGATAAGCAGACCGCACCGGGTGAAAGGCAAGGGGTTTTGTGGAAGAATACACTGCCAGGTCTGTGAGCATAGTTTTCATTATTATAACCACATATTCTAATCTGAGTCCTTAAAAGAGAAACAAGAGTTATTTAGTTCAAAGTTTTGGAAGTCCCATAGTCTCAAACTGGGCAGACCTGTTTATTAGGCTTCTGGCAAGGGCCCAAGGGCAGGTGACAAGACAGTGACAGCCTGTGTGAGGAGAAATCACACCTTGAAACAGGAAGTCCAGAGGCTGGAGAACTATATTAGTTAACTCCCAGGTGGCATAAGAAACTTACATTAGGCCCCAACTTTCAAAGGTCTGACTACACATTGTCACCCAAAACAAACTGCCCAACACGTGACCTCTTACGCTCACACTCCAGCCATAGGCAGTCCACAGCACCAGGGAAGGCAATGCCAGTCCCCAGCACTAGGGAAGATAATGACAGTCCACAGCACCAGGGAAGGCAATGCCAGTCCCCAGCACCAGGTGAGGCAATGCCAGTCCCCAGCACCAGGGAAGATAATGACAGTCCACAGCACCAGAAAGGCAATGCCAGTCCCCAGCACCAGGTAAGGCAATGCCAGTCCACAGCACCAGGGAAGTCAATTCCATGAGCAGTTGTCCTTCACTTGTGCAAATAACATCCACTAATTCCCCACTTCATTGCAGCGTAGCCTCTAAAGTGAGGCTGAGTCATAGGAAAACACCATTTCTTCCCTCAAGGACTTTGAAATCATCAAACTTATTGGAGTTCTCTATAAATCTCTGCTCACATACCATTGAAAGTGGCAGACAACTGTACCTGGAAACAGGTGGGATGACATCAAATTCTTCACAGACTTGGAAAGAACAACACTCAACTTCACATGGAAAATCAAAAATCCCAGGATGGCAAAAACAATCCTATACAATAAAAGAACTTCTATAGGCATAACCATCCCTGACTTCAAACTCTAATACAGAGCTACTGTAATTATTAGTTCAATCTCTTTAAGAGACAAGCCATGGCTACTTCCTCCCCATCTGCTGAGGCAGGCAGATCTTCCTTCCTGCTTGCAGCCTGCGGCATGAGTCTCTTCCTTTTCCGTTTTCCTAAGAGGCAGCTTCTGCCTCTCCCTTCTACTCCCCTTCCCCTCATCTGTTCCCCCATCTCTGTTGCCCTCTCTCTGCCCCTCTTTCTGCTCTTGTCCTTCTCCCCCTTCCCTTCCACAACCCACTAAATAAATATCCAACCTCATTCTGCACGGCATGCCTATCTGTCTATCTCTTGCCTGCTTCCTGGGACCAGTGACCTTCAGAGACCTGCGGCACGGTGGCATGGTCTTGCACCGTCCCTGCCTGGGACTGGCTGCTCTGGGGCCAGCTGCCTGCTCTGCTTGGGGACCTACAGTGTTTCTGCCACTGCAGCCACGGGGGATCTGGGGATCTGCAGCATTTTTAATTAATCCATTACAGCTACAGTACTGAAAACAGCCTGGTATTGGCATAAAAATAAAAATTTGGTTCCAATGGAACCAAATCAAAGACCTGGATATCAATTCATACACCTTCGAACACCTGATTTTTGACAAAGAAGCAAAAAATATCAAATGAAAAAAAGAAAGCATATTTAACAAATGGTGCTGGCATAACTGGATATCAACATGTAGAAGAATGAAAATAGA
>JAQHUG010000310.1:1112149-1126217 GCA_028555095.1 Dicrostonyx torquatus
ACTGGACCCTATGAATGTGACTGCCAGTGGGGACTGACTGAGAAGCCAATGATAATGGCACCAGGACCTAGCTCTTCTGCATGTATTGGCTTTTGGGGAACTTATTCTATATGGATGCACATCTTCCTAGACCGAGATGGAGGGGGAAGGGCCTTAGGCTTCCCATAGGGCAGGGTATCCTGCCCCATCTTAAGGAAGCAGGGGCAGGGCGGTGGGGTATTGGGGGAGTGGTAGGGCTGGGAACAAGGGGAGTAAATGTAAATTTTTCTTTTAACAATAAAAAAAATGAAAAAATAAAAGACTCATCTGATTCAAAGCCATACAAGGTGAAGCAATTCTTCATTACCATCAGAAGTGGTCAATGAGGTATTCATCCTCATTTCCATTTAGGGAGACTCTGTGTAAAAAGGACATAAAATTTGTGTTTGATTCTATTTGGAGTCTAACTGGATGTCAAGTTTCCCAATATTCTAAGGAACTCTACCTCAGTGCAAAGCTTACATACACAAACATACACCATGAGAGCTAACAGGAAGCGGCAGGTGGGAAAGTCATAATGGCCCAGCTCACACTAGTCTATTGCATGATATCGACTCTTAAACGTGAAATACCTGCCCCTGAGAGGACTTCGGTGAACTCTTGACAGTGTGACCAGCAGGCACGGAAGGGGCTTCCTCAGTAACAGGAACATCTGCACTGTGTGACGTGAAAAGCCCTGCACTTTAACAAGGTCTCACCAGCAGCTGCAGAGGGATCTGCAGTGTCACAGGGAGCTGGTCTCAGCTGCTCTTCCTAGACTTTGACTTGTTAGGTTGACAGTACCAACCGCCCCTGTTTTAGCATGTACTTGTTTCCAGAGCCACCAGAAAAAATAGGTGATCTTTTTCACATCTCTTCATGAAGCTGAGAGAAAACAGTGCAAACCACATTTAATACAGGAAAGCCCAAAACTGTTTAGCTCGGGATAAAGCTACCTAATTAGAATCATTTTATCATGAGGTCTCTTAAGACACTCCTCTGCCTTATGGAAATCAGAAGGGCAGACAGAATAGGAAGGGAGAAAACAGCTCAGAACAAAACAATAATGTAACACAGTGTCAACAGATACTAAATCAGGGATGCTGGAGAAGGGATTTGCTGTAGCCCCATCCACCTCAGTTACCTCTCCCTCCAATATCTGTAGCCAAGCCCTACAGTTATATTCACCACATGTATCTATATGTCTGTGGAATAGTTACACACACACACATTATTTATCAGAATAAACAAAATAAAGGCCCCTATAACCCTGTGTGGAGCATGGGAGATGGGATATTTTTAAGAGCAACGCCAACAACAGAAGGACTTAAACTTTTCAGGAGATAAGAAAAGAAGGTAACTGGCGGCTCTGCCGCAAGAGAACACCGCATTATCTTCTGCTGTTATCTTAGTTTAGTGATAGAATCAGAAGCTGAGGATTTACCATAAATGGTAAAGAATATTGCTTTTGGGAGATGTTTTATCCTACACGCCATATTCTCTTAAATGAACAGCAAGCATGACACTGGATTTCTGACAGTGCTGGAGTGATCGCAGCCTAGAATCTTTTAAGAATATTAACATTTAAACAGGCTACCATGATCCCGGTGTTATTTCTGAGAGGATACATTTTGTTTAGTAATGCCTTGTGAACTCCCAAATCATTGCAGACATAACTCGGGATCTCTCAGCCTTCAGTGCCTGCTCACCTTCTCTTCTGTAAAAGGTTTTATTCTCATTGGAAAATAAGACTTCATTTGCTCCAAAGGCAATGTTCATTATAGGTGAAAATATTTAACATTTGGTGCCCAGTTGGTGGCATTGTTAGGGCAAATTCAGGAGTTGGAGCCTTGTTGGAGAAAATACATCACTAGAGATGGGTTATGAGGATTTATAGCCTTGTCCACAGCTCTTCTTTTGTTCCTGGTGCCATGCCAAGGTTTCCCTGCCTTCACAGACTCTACCCCTCTAGAACAATAAGCCCCCAATCAACCCTTCTATTTATAATTTTTGTTTGACCATGATGTTTTATTATAGAAACAGAACAGTAACAAATACACAGATAAACCCAGATATTATCATTTCTTCCCCCAAACTCAAGCTACTCATCCTGTTTGGTGAGGGTTTGACCACTGTGTCCTTGCATCTACTGATGTCCTGGTGATGTTCCGCTTCTCATGAAAGGCCATGGCAGTGCGTTCTTATACTTGTATTCTTCACTCTTAAGAATATTCTGAATGATGTCAGCATCTATAGAGTACCCCAGAGGGTGGATGCCTTTGCTTTGTACTTCCTGACTCTTCCACTGTGTCTTCCACAGCAGTTCTCAGATGTCAAGTGCATTGTATCCTACAGGTTCACCTCCATGGTTCTTCATGCTCCATCAATTCCTACTCTTCATTTCTCCTCTATCAATTCCTACTCTTCATTTCTACTGAGCCTTTCAAACACCTGTTCTCTCTGTGTTTCCTACTAAAAACTTGACCCTCCCATATCAAAATCCCTTGACACTGAGTATATCATGCTGTTCACTCTGCAGAAGTCCTGTAGCTGTCTCACCAACAGCATCTAGATGTTGTAACTGGGGGAGAGGTGCGTGTTGTGTTCCCCAGCCACCAGCCACTGGCCCGCTCAGCCGCTGGTTGCTTGCTTATGCCCGAAATAATCACATGAGAATTACATTCATTTAAACTCTGCCTGGTCCATCATCACCAGTCTCTTCTTGGCTAGCCCTCACCTCATAAACCAACCCATTATAAAAGTCTGTAAGTCACTACATGGTGGGCGACTTACCGGAAAAGTCTAACCTGCATCCATCTGCGACAGGAGCCTCCTGGCAACTGGCTCTGACCCAGTCTTCTTCCCAGCGTCCTCCTTTCTTTTCCCTGCCTATCTAAGTCCTGCCCTATCAAATGGCCCAGGCAGCTTTATTATTTAACCAATCAAAGCACAGAAATACAGATGAACCCTCCTTCATCTAGACTCAGTCATCTGCATTTCTGATGCAGAGAAGTTAAAATTGCAGCACAATGTGTGGCTTTTCTTTCTCTCAAGTTTTCACTTTTCTCTTTTGCCTGTTCATTGTCTATGACTTAAGGAAAGATGGATGTCCCTAGCAACTTGAAAGATATTTCCTTAATTCTTTCTAAGTATTTTATCACTATTCTACATTGATTTCCTTTTAAATGCAAACTTCTCAAAATGCTTTAATCTAGTTGGCTTCAATTTGAATTCTTTATTTATCCCACAGTAGTATGGTTCTTGAGTCCATAATTTAACAAGACAGTTCATTAATATTTGTAATAATTTTGAATTGGCAAAGCTTTCCCTTCTCTCCACTCTTTCTATTCCTCCATTCATTTTTCTCCCTTCCCTTCCTTTCTTTCTTCTTTACATTTTCATCTTTCCATTGCGCTCTCTCTCTCTCTCTCTGTTTCTTTTCTTTTTTTCATATGTCTAACCACAGATATGCTAAAGCGGGCATTTCAATACACACATATGTGTATGCTCAATCTTTAAAATCACATGGAGTGAAGCTGGGAAAATGGATCAGTGGGTCAAGCCTGAAGACCTGAATATGGTATTTGGGATTCATGTGGAAGGAGATAATTGACTTCTCCAAGTTGTCTTCTGACCTGGAAAAATGTGCTTTGATGTGGGCCAACTCCCTGTGTAACTTAACCTTTGACACATACATACATGTAAAAGGATTCAGATGTCTTTCAGAAAGTACAGTCACCTCTGCAGTTACATGTGTCAGTAAAATCCTCCAAGACTTGTCAAATCCAGTTACCATTTTAGCTATAGAGGTACATGAACTCTTTCTCACCCTTGACTTCTTGATAGTTCTCTCCTTGATGCATTCCTCTTTTAGTTTTTATGATATTATTTTGATGCGTCTTTTAAGCCATTCCCTCTCTGTAGTCACTTTTCTTGTCGTATCAAATGGCAGTATTTCCTAGGATTCTGAAACTCAGTTTTTAGCGCCTGAGCAGCGTCCTGAGTCTCTGGCTGGTTCATTTATTTATGCAGCAGTGATGTTTGCCTCTAGATTTCAGACCAGGAACTCTGTCCTAAGAACTGTCCCTCTGGCCTCTTCTTATTGTATGCTGCCTAAGTACTTCAAAGTCCACATGACCAAAATATCATGCGACAATTTATCCACAAAACTTGTTCACTGTCTTGCGATCACTTTCCAAAAAAAATACCGTGACTTGCATCTGGTCGTGTCTCGTACAGCCGAAAGTTATGCACAAATGTTCCCAAATTCATCACAGAAACCTTCCCATATTTTCTTACTTCTTCAGAATTGTAGTTCCACAGCCACTCCTTGAGTTTATTGCTTCTCTTCTAAACAGTCTTTCTCCGTTCTTAACCACTTCAAATTCCTTTCCCACAGTTTGCCAAATTGGTCTTCAAAACCAAAATCCACAGAGAGTGATAAGCTGTGCATTCAGTCTCCGTGTTCAGATCTTTCAGAGGTCTGTGGAGCTTTCATCCGTTGATAAGTGCATTAACCTTTCTGAACTGGCCCCATCTTCTTCTCCAACATCATCTCTGACTATTTACACAGGCCTAGCCTCTCAGGGGTATTTCACTCTTTATCAGCCCTTAAATTTGCCTAAGTTATTGCTTTTTCTTGAGAGTTCTTCTAATTTTTTCCTATTCAGGGAAGTCTATCTCATTCCTTTAAGAAGTATGATCAGACCCCTACTAGACAGCAGAGTCTAGGAAATAAAAGTCCTAGTCCCAGAAATAAGTTGTTTCTTTTGAAGTTATTGGCCAGGGAAGTCTCAGAGACTTCACGAACATTAAAAACTATTTCCAGTCTCTTGGTTGTCATCCAGAACTTGAACACAAGGTCCTATTGCTGAAGACAAGACATCCTTAACTCACAGAACATGGAGAAATCAAGCGGGTGCTGAACTGGAAGCCTTGCTCTGCCAGCTAGCTTTCATAGTGATAGATGGTGCCAGATAGCAGAGAAGACAATTTATCATCAGTTTTATCCGGGTGTAAACCTTGGGAGCTACCTGAGTGAAACAGTAGGAGTTACCAATAACTTTCTGATTGGCTTTAAGGGCCACTGACTTGGCATCATTATTGGGCCAAGAACAAATGACCAGACAGATCAGAGAACTCAGGGGAGAAATTACCACTAGTATTTTGTTAGGTAGATTTAATATTAATCTAACTTCTAATAAGCTATCACCACCTGCATAGATTAGCCATCTCTCATTGGAGAAGCATCTTTGAAGTATACACTGATAATACAGATCAACCATGCACCACTAGTCAAGGCACAAAGGATAAGAGACTTTAGAACACCCAGCCCTGAATGGATCATCTATACCTCACCTCCTTTTCTGAAGATTCAGGGATTGAGGGAATGAGCATAATAAAAGAGCCAGAGATACTTGATAACTATAGGAAGAGTATCTTCTGCATAGAGCAGGGCTGCTAGACGTTGACCCCAGCGTGGGACAGCATGCACAAGGCCTGTGCAAGCTTAAACCAGACAAAAGTCTCAGCACGGAGAGGGGACTGAGCACATGGTCAAACCCCTTTCTCAGGAATTACTGACTGCTTGGAGAGGAAGGGTCAGTTTTCTTTAAAATGGGTTGACTATGCTCGAGTGGAAAGCAAAATATCCTAGAGTATTTGGACAGAACAAGTCCTGGGATATGGGAAGAGTTGGGGCAGGAAAAGTGACTATGATCAGAACATGGTAGGAAAGTTTCCAAGAACTGCTGATAGGGAGGGGCAGCATGGCTGGTCTGGGTAGCTGCTCCCACCTCTGTGTGTTTAGAGTTCAGAGACTTTTCTTCAATTTCAATTTCCTCCAGGCTCCTTAGCAAACAATATAATTCCTAAGAGGCAATAGGATCTCAGTAAGAACTAAAAGAATGAATGGGCTCTAAGATTGTGGGACTGATGTTATCAAATTCTCAGTTGATACTGTCTGATTCTCAACAGAAACCCACTATTTATCAGCTGCAAATTGAATTATCAACTTTAAAAATCACATTCCAAGTTTGTTAAAGTTTGGCTCAAGAGTTAATCTTTTTTCTAGTTTTTACACCTGAGACATGTGGAGCAACTTTCTCGTCTGGGAAACCACAGTCAACACTTAGTTTTATCTTGAAAGTAGTTTTCTTCTTGGGGAACTGTTATGGTACCACCCTGACATTAGTGCTAGAAAGGTCACTTAGAAGGTGACAAATTCAACTAATTTAAGCCTGTGTGAAAAAAATTCCTATAAATTTTTGTCCTTTGATACACCAAAACTATTCCTTCAGAGACTTTAGTGTTGAAATTGAAGGTAATGATTTTGAAGGCTCAACACTGCTAACAAGGTCAATACTTTTAAGATTTATTCAAAACTTACATTTAGTTGAAGAGGAAAATAAATACATCTTCTAGGAGAAATAGGCAGAAAAAAATCACAATGCTGATACGATAACTAATTCTGAGCACAGAAACCATGGTTGGGTGTTGTGAAGATGAAAGAGCATGTTAGAAGACAGAAACCATTCATCTTCCAGCTACATGAGCAGGGATAAGACAAAGTGGACATGACTAATCAGCATGAAAGACGCAGATCAGCTAGGGGTCTGCTGAGTTTTAGCAGGGCAAGATCCTCCTCTGACAGGGGCTGTGCAGGCAGTGGGCACATCCTTGGGAGGGTAGATTTAATGGGTTGTTTTCACCAATTTGAGGTTTCAGCAGATAAACATAACTTGATAGGGCACAAATATTAGTGAAATGGCCTCCAAATATCTAAATACATTGTATGATAGCATTTAATACAGTAGAATATGTGTACTGTAGTAAGGAGTATATGAGATTTAATGCAAAGTTGTTTTGACTTGTTGGTCATCATTAAACCTACAGCTGCAAAGTGCGTTAGCTGCAAAGAGAGAGCTTGCACAGAAAGCTACGAGGAGAGCACTGGGATTCTCAAAGGTGCAAACAGAAGCAACAAAGCTCTGTGGTCCAAAGCTGGGAGCCAACTGCCGAACTGTGTGTTGCCTTGGTAAGGCAGGAAGGAGACTTCACAAGCATGCTCAAGCAGTATGGTCACAAGATCAGCAAAGAGCTGACTGATTAGCAGATTGTAAGCACGATTTATAAGGCAAGAGTGTAAACCCAGACTAAAGAATGAAGTCCTTGGTGAGTGGGTTTAAGTACCATTTTTCAGAATGTTACTTCTGAGGTACAATACAAATTTCTGAAAATTTAAAAATGCATCTCCATGAAGGGGAGAATTGTTCCTGATGCTCCTTGAGGACCTAGCTAGAAGCCAGGGCATGAAATTGAATATGAGAATATCTGCAGAGTTTTTTTCCAATAGTGATATTCAGAAATTGTGGAATGGCCTCACAGTAAAAGTAGTGGAAAGTCATCCTGTAAGTCATTGCACACAAGAGGGGACAAAATGTTCAAAGACATACTTGTGGAAAGAAACCCACATGGCTTCTGTGATAAAGAGCAGAATGAACAGCCCACTAGAGCTCCTATTTCTTCCTCTGAGAGCCTTATGTGCTGTAATCAAATTTCTTTCTTCTACTGTGACTATATTCAGGTCACAGCTTTGGCCTTTTTCCTTTTTAAATTTTTTTTTTTTTACAAAAAGATCCTTAGATTATAAATTGTTAGGTTTGTCTAAAATGCATAATTCATATTTCTAGTTAGTATCCTGAACTCTCTTATGATGACTGCTTTGGGGAGGAGGCATAACAAGCAATTGGTATTTAATTCATTTTATCATTTACCTTGAAATGTATATGCCAAACCTTCAGTTAAGTAGCCTTGAATGTAGATGAGGGAGTGACAAGAGAAATTTTCATGTTTCATTTAGTACTATAACTTCTGTCTTAAAAAATTCTTTCCTTTTAACCACTCATAAACATACAATGTGTTTGTATTTTATTGAAAAAAATTCTGTTGCTTATGGGCATATATTAGTTGAACTTTCTCTTCAATGGCAATTTATGAGCAATGGATTAAAAGTAATGATCATACAGCAAAGACATATCTGAGGCTGCACTTTGTAATTAGCCACTTAAGCTATCATAGGCTTAGCCTGCAAATAATAAGTGTATACAGATATATTTCATGAACTAAACTATTCATCTAAGTGGGAATGCATTGTAAATTTCAATCAATGTTTTAAAAAAAGGATCCTAAGGCATTATCTTTATATAAATGAAAATATCCCTTTTCATGTGTAAGACTGATTTAAGGGCTGAGGCAGTGGCTCAGTAGATAAAACACTTGACTCCCCAGAAACTAGATAAACCCAGGTGTCACAGAATGAATGTGTGATACCGGTGCTCCTGTTGCGAGATGGGAGCTGAGGCAGAAGACTCTGTAGGAGCTCTCAGAACAGGGAGCTTGACTTAAGCAGCAGTGGCCAACAAAAGAGACTTGATCCCAAACAAGGTGCAGAGTTAGGGTCAACACCCAAGCTTATCTTCTAAACTCCACGCTTACACCATGCCAGTGCATGCGCACACCAGACAGAGACAGACAGACATGACTGATTCAATTCTAATTGGTGTGGGAGAATTATCTGTATTCTTTCAATCATGTTTTAAATAAACACTGATTGGCCAGGCAGGAAGTATAGGTGGGACAACCAGACAAGAAGGAAAGGCGGGGCAATGAGAACAGGAGAATGACCATTTCTCCCCAGTCCTGCCCAGACCACCAAAAAAGCAGGATGTGAGCCAAGCCATGTGGCTAACATAGATAAGAAGAAAGGGTTAATATAAGTTTAATAGCTAATAAGAAGCCTGAGCTAATGGGCCAATCGGTTTATAACTTATGGAGACCTCTGTGTGATTTTCTTTGGTGTTTACCAACTGTGGAAAGTGGGCAGGATGAAAACCCCAACTAGCAGACCCATGTGTTACACTAATGAGGCATTTCTAAGGCATTAAGTCGGACAGGAACATGTAGGTCGGATCT
Source organism: Dicrostonyx torquatus (assembly GCA_028555095.1). NCBI lineage: Eukaryota > Metazoa > Chordata > Mammalia > Rodentia > Cricetidae > Dicrostonyx > Dicrostonyx torquatus. The sequence continues at coordinate 1,121,141 of JAQHUG010000310.1, forward strand.
GAAGCAGAGGCTATGGATGTACACTGCTTATTGTCTAACCCAGGACCACCTGTCCAAGAACAACACTGTCCACAGTGGGCCAGTCTCTCCCTCTTCAAGAGTGGTTAAAAAATGCTTCCTAAACTGGCTATTAGTCTAATGGAGGCACACTCTCAATTGAGGCCATTATTGTGAAACATCTCTAATTTGTGTTAAGTTGTGAAAACCAACCAGCACAGTGTTTTCATAAATAACAACACTCAGTTGCCTTAGAGGCTAGGGTGGGGTGGAAAACATATGAGGATGGAATAAAGGAAAGTGCTGCTTTGTTTTCTTTCTTCTACTGTGTTCTTCTTCCTTTCCTTCTTTCCTGTATTCTTCCTTCCCTTCCTCCATTCCCCTTCTTCCCTTCCTTCACATTCCTTCCTTTGCATCCTCTTTTTCTCTCTGTCCTTCCCCGTCCCTCTCTCTCCCATTTCTTGCTCTTCCTTTATTCCTTTCCCTTCTCCTCCTTTCTCTTTCCTTTACTCTGTCTTTGTCTCACTGTCTCCCTCCTTCTACCTCTTTCTCCCTCCTTTCTTTGGGATGAACCTAGCACAGATATCTTCTCTAACCGTAGATGCCCTGGGCACTTGCTTTCCTGACTCTATGCAGGCAATGGAACACACAAACTAGAATTGGTTTTTGACTTTAAGATATGAAATTAAGAGCACCACTTTAAAATTTCACTTCATAGGACTTACATATATTCATCGAGGTATAAAAATCTAATGAATATGCCATTCTACTGAGCATCTCAATAGAATTAAACATGACCCATAATTTGTATTATAAATTTCTTCAAAACTATATGGGGCATTCACATGTTACAGACACACGCCATACGTCATTTCATGAGATCGGACTCTGTGCTTGGTACATAGTAATATTAGAAATGCTCAGTGATTTTCCCAAAGGTTTTTGACCAACACACGAATTAGTAATAACGTCCACTGGGCACCCGCCATCTCTGTCCTAAGTGATGCCATTGTCTCTAAAGCTCCTAGTCTAATGACAGAATGTAGCCCTCATGGGGCCTGTGAACTCCATGGCATGCAATGAGCAGCAGCGTGATCTTGGGGATGGCAATATGAGCGCTCAGGATTAATTCTGCTGCTCTGTTCTCATCAAGAAAAAAAGGCAATCTTCAGGAGCCTGAACATCAAAACCACCTTAAAAGTACAGTTTGCAGATTCTGTCTCCTAAGAGAATCTCATACAGGTTTATGTTCTTTGTATCTGTGTTATAAAAAGTCCTCAGATGGTTTTAGTAGGAACACTTGTTTATGAATCTCCTTTCTGGATTTGGGACACTTTCCGCAGCCTTACTGGTCCTTCGCAGCTGGAGGTTGCCCTGCCCTGGGTCACTTTCTTTAGCCTCAGACCTTCTTGCTTTTATATGTAAATCCTTTGGATAGGTAAGGCTATCAACTCTGAGCAGCCATGCAAATTTCCTTATTTCTGCTGGGATGGAATAATTAGCACTTACTCCTTTTTCCCTTCCATTGGCAGGTCCATTTTCCCTGGGAGACAATTTCCTCTTTCTTCCCTCTCCCAAACTCTCAGTTTACATTTGGCTGAGGTTAGTTTGATGTCTCTCACCTCACTGAGTACAAGGCAGGCTCCAGTCTTATCTACATCCCCAAAGCCTATGTTGAATGCTGGCATTGGAGAATTAGACTCCAGGAAAAGATTTGCAGAATAAGATAATGAGTTATTCAAGAATTAATTTACATTCCACGGTATGTTCAAGAATAATTAGTAATTTAGATTTCTAAGGAGAGAAATAGTATTTTGCTGAGCAGAAGACATGTGTGTGAATGGTAGGTCTGTAGTGATTCAAGGAGGAAACTGCACACCAATCTGATCTTGAATTTTGGTCATCCTGTCTCCATCTCCCAAGTGCTGGAATTACACAGTATATGCTTCCACATCTGTCTTATAACATACCCTCTTACGGAAGACACAGAAGAAAGCTGAATGAAGACAGTTGTTCATGATAATTACAGCATTAAATCAGAAATAGGTATTTGTTGGAAAATTTAAATTAAAGCTCTGTTTTTCTTTTTGAGTTCCCTTCAGCAACGATTTCTTGGTTAGAATTTTGTATTCATAGTTTTAATTTTCTACAGTTAAAAAAGGTTTTTTTCCTAACTAGGCTATCTCTTGTGGCTGAATGGAATAGTTGTGTATTAATGATGGTTATTTTTATTTGATACAGAGCTATTTTGTGCAGAGACTTAAATACTAGACTGTTTAGGTATTTCTCCCCCTGACAATAATACCTGGTTTAGTTTGTCAGGGAAGAAAGACTGTTGGAGGATCAGAGCAGCACTGTGGCTCCATGTCTATTTCCTTCAGAGACCTGGGGAAATGCCAGAGTTTCACAGGAGCACTGTGGCTCTGTGTCTTTTTCCTTCAGAGAGCTGGCTTACTTTTGAGCCAAAAGTATATTCAGAACTGTTTGTTCAGTATTTTACAGATTTATATTAGCAATGAACACTTTTACACAGCTGTGACATCAAAAACCTTTTCAAATCTAAACTTATTATGAATATTAGAATTTTTTATTAAAGCTATATTTCAGAGTTGTCATTACCAGTTCAAAAGCGACTCAAGGAGAAACAATAGACATGGCAGAGCTGAGTAATGTCAGAGCTTGGGGCCTCTGCTCCTTCTTCACTATTTAAGAGATGTCAGCTCCTAATGGGAACTGGATTCACTCTGTATAACTACTTCTTCATACAATCTTACTCTAAAGTGTTGTCAGGATTTTTTTGGGGTCTAAGTTTTATTGAGGAGCCTTGGTTAGCACCTAATCCTAACCCTAACCTTGGTTAGTCCTAACCCTAACCCAACCCTAACCTCAGTGTAGTGGTATTCAGAGCAAAGGTATGACATCATTAAGTCACAAGGGTGCAGCTCTCACTATTGTGAGAATTTGTGCCCTTCTGAAAGCCATCCCAGAGAGCTCTCTATTGTTCCCCTCATGTGAGAATAAGGCTATACAGAAGATCTTCATTGGAACCATGTTCAGGCCCAGATTTCAAATTTCCAATGTTGCCAGCAGCCAGAACAATTAGGAACAGGTTTCTGTTATTTACAAACCAGTCCTCATGTCTCATGATCCAAGTGGATCTTTCCAGGATTACAGATGAAGAAGCAGTGATTTGGGTTGTTGAAAGGAAAGGTCCTTGACCTCATGGATAACACACAATTCTGTGGGTCTCTCACTTGTATATCCTCTACTCTGAGAGAAGAGCAAGAACGCAATCAATATATAATATATGAATTCTTTTTCTATAAAAGCCACTCTAACACACACACACACACACACACACACACAAGTGGTCACCGAGTTTCTTAAAGTTTTGCAAAGCTCCTGAGATCCCCTCAAAGCCCCTCTGCAATGAAACTTTTGGACTGTCAGAGACGTGAGTGTATAAGACTGCTGAACATTTCAAGGCTGTCAGTGCTGTGCATGAGGAAGGCCAGCTCAGCAGGACCCACGACTGAATCCTGCCTGCTTGGACACTAATTACACAGACTAATGAAAGATGTGGCTGCTCTGTAGTCTGCACTTATGCTAACATCTGGCGCTTCATGGCTGCCTCCCCTCCATCATTATCCCCAAGTCAACTCTCACTTCCAGCTTCTTCAGTGTCCAAAGAGGCCCTAAGCAAGGCAGCTAAGAGCACTCAGCGAAGCCATACATAGTATTTCAGACTTGGAGACTCTCAGTCCATGGTTTACACAAGTGTTTTTACTTCCTACATAATTGAAAATTGCTTTGTGTTACATTTTTTCCAAATTCCCAGTTGCATCTTAGGTAATGGAAGGATGCTCATTAGCCTAGCTAATTAAATATCACAGGCCTTCTTCGAGCAATATCCTGTGGAAAAATTCTAGCCAGTCCCCTCCATGAGAGACTGTCCAACTGTCATAGTAAGATATGCTCATGGGGGGCTGGAAAGATGGCTCAGTAGTTAAAAGCATTGCCTGCTCTTCCAAAGGTCCTGAGTTCAATTCCCGGCAACCACATGATGGCTCACAACCATCTGTAATGAGGTCTGGTGCCCTCTTCTGGCCTGCAGACATACATGCAGATAGAACATTGTATACTTAATAAATGGATAAATATTTAAATAAAAGATATGCTCATGGGTTTTTATGGCTTAAAAGTGCTAGAAATAAATGTGCCATCGCACATGTGACAGTTGTGTTTGACTTGTATGTATATAAACATACATATGTTTGTAATATGTAATGTTGGGGTACATGTGTGAGTAGTTTAAGTACAGAAGTGAACGTGCCACAAAGCATATACTCACTGAGGGAATCCATGACACAAAAGTTTGGTTTAGTTTTTCTATGTGGTGAGCATTAATGATCACGCTTCTTATTCTCTGCATCCATCAACTCTCCTTTCCTACCTTCAAGGAAAAAGGGCTGTGGTTAGAATGAAAAAATGCTTCCCACAGCACCAGATTCCTTAGAACTAAAGTGAGTGGAATCAATTCCAGGATGAGATTCCTAACACCTACTCATCAATCAGTTCAGAGTACACCGTCAGCCATTCAAGCTAGAGGAAGTGCTTGCTTCCATAGAATTGATGCAGAGGTATGAGCAAATAGTTTTGATCCATCATACTTTGCTTCTCTTCCCTGGCACAACCTCTGCCCCATTATTCTCTGTATTGGTCTGAAGACAATTCTCTGAATTGGTCTCTCTTCTACTCCAGAGCTCATCTGCCCAGTACCTCAGGACTCAATGCCTTCCCACCTTGCCTGTTTTCCTGCCTATTTGTGACCATTTGTAACCAAACCCATGTTCCTGGAGTTGGAGAGATAAATAGACCCACAGGTTTCAGTGACCTCACAGTTTTCCTAAGAATCTTTGTGTCTGACAGTGAATCAATTAGAACCTCCCCACTTTGGAATTTTGTCCTAAAAAAAGTGCTCAGTTCTAGCTGTACTAGGAAGTCCCGATCCATGCAACCTTGTGATGACACTATCTTGCTATCCTTTTAGCTTCTTGTATCACTTCTACTGAGCTGAATA
>JAQHUG010000310.1:1130247-1154485 GCA_028555095.1 Dicrostonyx torquatus
ATGTTACTAGGTGTCACAGTGAAGACTCTTTGATCATTCTCTAACCAAGGTTAAATGGTATATTAGACAGCTGTGGGGGTCCCTTCAAGGTGTCACAGTGAAGACTCTTTGATCACTCTCTATCCAAGGTTAAATGGTATATTAGACAGCTGTGGGGGTCCCTTCAAGCATCAGAGGAAATAAACGAAGACACAAAGAAAGGAACACTCAATACAGCCTGACTTGGTGCTGGTTGAAGACTTCTGAAGTCTGACACCAGTGTCAGGAGCTACCGAGTGCCAGCCTCAGCACTCTCTCGGGGTTCCACAGCAAGTGAACACAGCCTGGAAATGGGATGTGAGGGTAAAAACAAACTGACTGGTTTAGGCACCGTTTTCATGCAAGTTTCTTTATTCCTTAGGGGAAGATGAGCACAAGGGCATAAGACGTAAGGACAAAGCATCAGACGTAAGGGATGAGGAATAAGGCAAAGGATAAAAGGGGGCTAAAAAAGGTGAGGGTGTGCGGGCATAAGGCTAAGGGCAAGGGTAAAAAAGGTAAGAACGTAAGGGGTGATCTCCACAAAGTTAGGAAAGGAAGTGATTTAGGTACCAAACTTTGAGCTCACCAAGATAGGATAGATAGAGTACTTTCACCCAATTTGCCAAATACAAATGGACTGGACATTGTGAGTATAAGTCTTACTAGATAATCATTCTTATTGTATATAGTTTTACTGTGCTTGAGTTAATACTTTTCCTTTCTTTTTTTTTTTTTTTTTACACAAAAAGGGGGAAATACGGGATAATCTTTTTGTACACTATGAAGATTTGTCTATGTTTTACTTCACCTGCCTAAGGCACCTTCTGATTTGTTTAGAAGAGCTGAGTGGCCAACAGCTAGGCAGGAAAGGATAGGCTAGATTTCTAGGGAGAGATAGGAACCTGGGGGAGGAATCTGAGAGGTGAAGACTTGTCAGAGAGACTTAGAGGATCCTGGACATACAGCATGGAGGGTGCTTAATGAGCCATGTGGTAGAATGTAGATTAATGATTAATATAAACAGGTTAATTTAAGTTTTAAGAGTTATTTGAAAACAAGCCTAAGCTAAGACCACGCTTTCATACTTAATAAGAAGTATCTGTGTCATTATTTTGGAGCTAACAGTCCAAAGAAAGTCCGTTTACATTATTCCCTGTCAAGTTTTTGGATGGGTGGTGTGTATCCCCAGAGATCCACCCAAATAATGTAGACTCTGGTCCTGGTTATCCACTAGAGCTAGGCAGCAACTGACACTCACCCGGAAGCTTTCACAGTGCCACATGGTATTTGCAGGCTATACTGGAGAAAAGCCATCAGCAGTCTGGCCCAGCCTGTGAACTGCACAAACTACAGCAATGACGGGTCTGGCAAGAGCTGTCTATTGACAAAAGAGTGTCTGGATGCTCTGAAGGTAAGCAGCAGATTTCTAGATGTATTTAAGGCTTATATCAAAGGTGGAAACTCATGCATAGTACTGTATGCCTGGCCAAGAACCCGTGGCTGGGTGATCATAGGACCTGGAGAGAACTTATTACTATTATTTTGCTAAAGAGACATAGTATCAAACTGTCCTCTAAATACTTACTTTATATCCATAGTGCAGGCCCCTCCTTCTCAAAGGAGCTCCTTTTTAGGCCAGGATGACTTAAGGCAAAGACTCAAGATTGGTTAATGTAACAGAGAATATGAGGCTGTGGGATTCTCATCCCTAAATGGGACAGATAATCACAACCCTAATCCCTAGGCTTGGGGAACACCGTGGAAAAAGTGATAGACAGGTTTTAAAAGCGGGAGTTTGTGGATGACTTCTGCAAATTAATGTCTTCTGGACATGCTAGCCATTGCACTCACAGCAGTGGTGGGGGCCTGTATAAGAGCTAAACCAGCCAGAATTCCAGATTGGAGAGGAAAGGAGGTCACAAGGCTCCAGCCTTGAATGAGGAGCTCTTAGCAGTTGGTGGTTACTGGGGAGAGAGACAATCAGTTTTTAGTTCAGAGCAGGTCACCCAGGGTGGTGTCTCACACCCATGAACTTATGATCAGCAGGAATTCAGCTTGGTGAAATATGAGCGGGAGGGAAGGAGGAAGGCATGGAGAGAGATAGAGATAGATGATAGATAGATAGATAGATAGATAGATAGATAGATAGATAGATAGATAGATAGATAGAGCATGTTCTGGGGGTTATTCAGGAGTAGTTGGAGGGGAAAATAGAGATCTATATGATTTAATTAAACTGTATTTATGCATGAAATTATCAAAGAATAAAGTTTTAAAAAGTAGGGTATAGAAATGAACATGAATCTCCACAAATACTAAATGAGCAAATACACCTACACACATGTCCACTTACATGCATACAATGTATAACGAGTAAAATAAAAAGAGAAATAAGTTGTCTCTGGTTGTAAAGTGTGTAACTTTGAGCCGCACGCCCAAGGCATTGCAGAGGGCATATGTTCTTGAGCCGCACGCCCAAGGCATTGCAGAGGGCGTATGTTCTTGAGCAGCAGTCCTTCCTTGACCTTTCAAGGAGAAAAGCTCTTTTGGTGAGCCATTTTGCCCATCACCAACCAAATGTGCCAAGTCCACTTTGCCTGGGAACCATAGCTTAAAGAGGAATGAAATGGAGAAACTAAGAATTCACACTTAATTTCCATGGTTAGCAGTATCACTTAAGTCTGCGATAATCTAAACCACAATGGATGTTTTTGTTCTAAATTAAAACTGGAAGCAGTGTAAACTCCTGCTAGTTTTTCATTGACTCTGGTCTGGTATAGAAGTCACTTACTGTTTAATAACTCAGAACAATGCAAGAAAAATTGGGTGATAAAAACAGCAAGATATTTTTCTATTCTAAGCTCAATTCAAACAGAAAAGACAAAAAGGATCAAACAAGTTTAGAGTCCTGTGTCGTACTTGGCACCCATACTTTGTGCTAGACGAATGGAAGAGGAATGAAGATTCATGACCACATGCGACCCAACAACTAGAATCAACTCGAATGTGGATTCCAGCTTACTATGAGGTTGAATATTTCCAAACACTCATAACCATTTCATGCTGCAAATGACTGCAAGAGGCCTAGGTAGAAGGCAGGTTATAAGTAAGCATGAGTATATCAAACAGGATTCAGATTCTTCAGCCCAGAGTAGGACTTGATGGTCTTGAAGACGCTTGCTTAACCCTCAAGCTCTCAGTCAACAACATGGGCCCTTCTCAACACTGGGGTAAAATTTAAGCTAAAATCAGCAGGATTTTAATTCTGTGATAAAATATATGAACAATTTTTTCAAATCAAAGGGAGAAATATTTTGTTTTCTATTTTAACTTTTAAAACATATTTAATACACACACGCACACACACACACACACACACACACCACCCATTTAGCAAGATATATTTATCCTGCTTTAGTTGAATTGACCATACTTTCCACAGACTCTTTCCCATTTCTATTTTCTATTTCTCCTCAAAATCCATGGCCCTGAGTTTAACAGACTGGATCCAAATGGTTTTCCTACAAATGAAGGCTTCAAGATTTTGTCCACAGGGAAGGAATAAAACATGCAATAAGGAATTGACTCTATCACCCCTCATAGTACTGTATTTAATCACAGAAAATGATCTTTGTGCTCTATGAATTCAGTGTCTGTTTAAATCACAGAGCAGTTTAGCTACTCACCACAAATGAATAATAAATTCTGAATCCAGGTTTTGCCACAAAGTAATCATCGGATTTGAATGTAATTTTAATCTGGTTTGTTCTTGACATTATCCTTGGAGGGGTTTCCTTGTGGCCACACCACCTTCCTCTAACTACAGTGCTGGTTTCAGAGATGTCTTCCACTTCCACAAAATCATACCTAGAAACAAAAAGATTCCATTAATTTTTTTACTAAAATTGATTTGAGAAAAAACTCACACATCATTTCTTATGACCAACTAACCGAAAACAGTAACCTGTAGCAATGAATGAGCAAAATCCAAAGCTGTGTGGGGGAAAGTTTGGCAAACTTGAAATTCAACAGTCTACCCAGGGGAAACCCTGATTTCCTCCACTACGACGGTTTCAATGTCTTATGTAATAAAAAGCAACTTTCACCCCCCTAGAACGTTTTCTGGAAAAAGTAAGTAGCTGTAGTATGTAACGTATTTTAAAGGTAAGCTGAGCTACATGTCCGAATATTCACCAGTGAAGATTGCAAGCCACTTCTCACTGAGAAAGTTTGCCCACTCAACACTTCCTTGAGAAGTCCATCTTCATAGATCTTCATAGATCACAGGGCCTCTTTTCTTTAGAAAGACCACATGATAGCATGTGACACTTTTTAGAAAGGAAAGTATATGATGTTAAGTGGCTATGCCTGCTAACCAGTAACTGCTGCTTGCTCACAACAGCGGGTGAGTGAATTCTACATTAACACAGGAGCACTGTCAGAGTTAGTCACAGAAACAGGATCCCAGGAATACAAAGAACAGCGCAGACCCAGTAACTATTCTGTGTATGTCCGTCGTCCTGTACCCTTCTACTCCATCCTGGAAAATCTGAGAAGCAACTTCAATGGAAGAAAGGCCTGGAAAGTGCGCCAGCATAAAACTCGCGCCGAGTTTGTCTGGGCCAAAGTCCGAATTCATCGAGGCTTGCTTTCTGTTATAAGGAAGCAGGTATCAGGCGGGTATCGGGCCCTCATTCTGGCTCACCTAAGACTCTGGGGCTTCCAAGTGGAGAGAGAGGAAGGCTTCTGGAGTTATCACCGCAGGTTATGCTAATGATGGGACTCTTGGTGACACCAAGGTCATCTGTGTGTTCTCTGACTGTGATAGCAACTCAGAAATGCCAAGGCAGGGCTGTGAAGCTCTGGTTCATTGAATGGAGCAGAAGATGGAAGGCCAGGGACCTGCATCTGACATTTAATAACAACGGGGAAACTTAAGGCATTGAACTCTGTGGCATTGGATGCCAAACCTGAGTGGCTGTGCCAGAAATAAAATGAACTCACTATAGAACCCCTGGCAGGTGTTACAGAATTGTTCAGAGTGGAGAAAACAAAGCTCCCAAGCTCACAATTGTTAATTTGATGAGGTTTAGAATCAAGAGGGATGCAGACCTTGGGGCACATGTGTGGGGAATCATCTCCATTAGGTAGTGAGGTGAGAAGACACATTCACTGTACAGGAACCATTCCCGGGCCTGTGCCCTGGACTGTACACTATCAAGAAGGTTATTCCTCCCCATTTCACAAATGACATTGCCACGTTACCAGATGCTTGAATCCCCTGCCACCTTTGACCTGCAAGCCAAAATGGACATTTTCTGCCACTAGTTCCTATTGTCAGGCTATGTTAGCTCAGTAACTGCAAAGAAAGCTGAGATGGTGCAGACATGACCTCGGTGGAGATGGATCTACTACCATGTTCTCTCCTCCAATCTCTTTTAACTGTGTTTTATTTAATTTTTGTTCCTTCCACATTTTTTTTGTCAGTACACACACAGGTTGAAAGACAGAACATTGGCTGTAGTTTATATTAATTATCTCTCCATGTGTGTATCTGACTCTGCTTTCTGGTATACATTACCCTGTGAGGTCCTAGAAAATAATAGTCCATACTGTTATTTTAGGGGGGAAAACAGCAGCATAATAGAAGCTGTCAGCATAATAAAAATGAAACAAAGGACAACCAAGTTGGATGCACCTCTTTTTATATTCAGAGGAAAATAAACTGTGGAAAAGATTTAGTAGTTCAGGAGTTGATTGGCAATGCAGAATAAATACAGTACAGCCAGCAAAGTACAAACAAGAAAAAGAAAATCCCCCAGGGGTCTCACACAGGATAATTGAGGGGTAAGATGCTGAAGCCAGAACTTTCTCTGATAAGCATGTTAATGAGGAAGGGTCATTAGCTGACTCTTATCTTCTCCCCTGCTCAGGGAAGAAGAGCACAGGGATCCTAGGGTTGTTCTGCTTCCTTCCCATGTCTGGAGAGGTCCTGGCCTAAGTATCTGTCACCATCGCCTGTCATGGTTACAGTGGCCTAACCTCTGGAACAAGCAGGGTCTTGACACTTTGTGCTTGTGGCAGAGTTTGGCCTGGGTTACAGTTTGCAGTTCAGGGGACCTGGATTAGATGCATCTACTTTCTCACAAAGGCCTCTCTAGGCCTTGGAACGTCACAGATCCCCAGTCTATCCTCAGGGAAACGTAATTGTGATTGATGGTAGTGTCTATTTCTGTGGGCCTTCTACAGTGCCAACACAACACTTATTTTTTTAAAAGGAAAGACCATTGTTAATATAACATTTGTCCTTTCCTTTGTAGGTACAATTGTGACCAGCCACTAAGCTGAAGTGAGATCTTCAGGTTGTGAGCCTTTTATATAGGAAAGGGGAAAGGAACTAATAAGAAATTTTTAGGTAATTCCAAACAGTTTAAGAAGAATGTTCGATGTGGTATTTTTAATTCAGTTCCTTCCACTTTGACTAGAACACTGAAAAGCATCATTTCTCTTACCTGCAGATGTCATTTTCTGCTTCCTCTAATCCAAACTGATGGTCAAAGGCCAGCTGTATCCGTGTTTTCTCCTGGGAATGGAGGCGCCATGTGAGGAGCAGGTTCCGGGGGTAGCTGCTGGGGAAGCGAGGGCTCTGCAAGTGGCCATTGCCTGTCACCTGGATGTTCTCATCTCTTCGGTACAAGTCTGTGAGGTGATTGCTGTCTGTTAGTAGCCACAACTTGTAGAAATTAGTATGTTGTTCCACTTACAGAAAAGTCAAAACAACAACAACAGAAAGAAAAATGTACAACATAGCATTTCAAAGCACTTCTCGATTTTGTTTATAGGTAGAAGACCAACTGGTGAACTTGGGCCAACAAAAACCATCCATGTTTCTATTTTGCCTGCTTTCCCAAATGCCTTACACTTCCTAGTGCCCAATGCTTTGTACCCTTGGGGATTTCCTATCCTTTACCCTTGAGAAGCAAACATATCCAATTATCTCAGGCAAGATTGAAATCAAATGAGAGAATATCAACATACAGTTCATCTCTTGTCTTTATTTTGTTATATAAAATGATTAACTTCAGTTTGGAAGTATTTCTAGTGGCTACAGGGTTCAATAAACAATGTTGAATGAATTAGTGAGAAAAGATAAATGAAGAGATTCTAATAATATCCAGGGCAACTTATATTTTGTCCAAATAAAAAGTTTTAGGTGAGTTTTTCTCTGATAAACTCCAGATATTTCTCATTTGGCTTTCTGGGACATAAACAGACCCAATCTCTATTATATTTTCTGAAGGTTTTATAATAGAAAATTTATTTGTTCTCTGTCTTAGGTTCCTGGGAACAGTCTCCAGACCTGTTCTCCTCAAGCCATTTGTACGATAGGAGTATCTGCTTTCATGATGGGACACCTGGGACTACATCTAAGTTTATGCTCACAGAGAAGTTTCTGTGGGGTTCTTAGACAGTTTCAGGATGGGCATGAGACACACCAGAAAAAACTATGTGATTAAAGAAGTATTTAGCTATGGGAAATCAGACTAGTCTTGCCAAAATCTAAGGATGGCAGTGGAGCTGGATAGCCACTTCACATTGCCACTGGTTCAGTAAATCATGCCTGCATAATGAGATCACAGTAAAATTTCTGATCAATCTTGAAAGCTTCCTGCTTGTAACCCATGCTTCACCAAGAGCTGACCCAGGAACTCATAGAACCTTCCAGGACTTATCCTCCGAGTCTTATCATTTCACCACTCCTAATTTTGGTGTCTTAGTATCGAACTTGACGTATAATGTCTTCCTGAGTTACCAAAGGACGATGCACAAGGAGTCATGCATGAATAGCCAAAGGTGCAGCACTGCAGCTGACTTGAGATTTTTCCAAGTATCTGAAATGAGGGCAGTTTTCGGGGCCTGTACATTTAATATATAAAATGACTAGGGTGGCTGTCAGAATTGCAACACTGCATGGTGGATATCATTTGATATGTTTCAGCATTTAGAATTCTTGACATTTTTAGGGTTTCTGCATTCCATAATAAACAGACTTCTAACCACAGTCTATTTGCATCCTCCCTCCACCACACACAAAAGGCTTTGCAGCCTATAATTCAAGTGAGCCTGACTGGGGAAGGCTTAAAAGGTGGGGCTGCTGAAGCCAGCTGTTACAACTTCTAAAATAAGAGAGAGGGTGATCAACAGGCACTTCTATAAGGAGGTGCAAATGGAAACTTTCTTTGCAACTCCCTGGATGGCTAATGCATTGCAGCTAGCTCAGTCAGACTGAAGGAGAGGGAGTCATTCCAGACGTGAGCAGTGTGGCATTTGAAAAAGCTGAGGTCGCCTCCCTAGGCCTGGGTGACAGCACTGGCTCTGTAACAGACATCCTCTAAGACCGGAGAAATGTTGTTTTAAAGAACTAAAACATCTGCCAGATAATATTCTTCTCTCCCTTCCCTCTTGCCCTTATACTGAAGAACACTGGCTTTCTCATTTTGTCCTAAGGAAATCTTAGAGAACACAGGCATGGTGTGACAAGCATCCGCACTGATTGGCCTCTAGGAAGATAAGATGTATTCTTTAAGTGCCTCCCAGTTATAACCAAATCTAGCATAGCATCTGGAACAAGAAATGCACCATATAATGCATATCATAAATAGAAGGAAGCATACATCTCAAAAGGAAACTAAACCCTAAAATACCTAGATTCCTCATTTATGTACAAAAGGGTTTGGGGCAAGTTTCTTTGGTCTTTTTCAGGGGTAATATCCAGTGGTTGCAAGCATTATATGGATGCTTGTCACACCATGTAAACAAGTCCCAAAAGAAAGTTAAGAGGCAGGGGGAAACTCTAAGGGCATTGGTTGTCCTAAGGTTGCGAGAACTAGGGGGAAGTGAATATAAGATGCATGCTTAGATGACAGCAGAGGGCTGTTCGCCACTGTTCACCTTGACTCCCATCCTACAGTCTTTAAAGATGAGTTTGGAAGCACTGAAGAGACACACCGAAGTGTCTGCACTTGATGTGAGTGGAAACAGAAAGCTCTGGGATGGACGAGTGGCTTGGCAAAGGGAAGATCAATCCACTGGTGGTAGGTAAAAGGAATCACACAAAGAGTACTGCTGAGAAGCCATCTCCTGGGAGATGTGACAGAGGTTCTCACACAGCAGGGCAGATAGCTATAAGTCCCAGTGTCAAAAGGGACATATTGTAAAAGTCAGAAATCAAAAGTATGGACCAGAGGCTTGGTAAGACCAGATGTGAATCACAGGCCTAGCAGGGTGTTTTGCATTCTTTACTTGCTGCTGTGATAAAATGCCCTGACAGAAGTCACTAGAAGAGAAATGGGCTCTTCGGCTCACAGTTCCTGGTTGTACTTCATCATTCCTGGAAACCCAAAATGGTAGGAACTTCAAGCTGTGTTCATACAATATCAACAACTAAGAGGGAGGAACAGTCCATCACAGACACTCCCTATCACTAACTTTGAACTAGACAGCTCCTTACAGGCGTGCCTAGAGTCCTATTACCTCGGCGTCACATTGAAAACTAATCCTAATCATCACACAGGGTGTGTGTGACCCCAAGGACCTGCAAGGAAAGTTTGGTGACATGCAAGTTCAATGTGATGTAGAGATGAGGGATTCAATTACAAATGTTGGTTGGTTTCAGGATAGGTGGCTGGGCCTGAGGGGATTCAGCAGAGGAGATGTGAGGCCTAGAGCTTCCAGAGGAAAGAGTGAGATACACTGAGTACCCAGAGCCCAAGTGTGGTGCCATCCATCCCGAAGAGCCCAGGAGGAGGTCAAGCTTGGTGTTAGTGATTGCTTGAGTGTCAGGTGACAAGAGGCTTGCTTACGGAAAGCAGAAGAGTCCATAGGATGGAAACCACATTTGAGCTAAGATTCCCTACAAAGAGACACTCTTAATGTCAAAGTCCAGGGCCAAACTGAGAAAGCACCATAGCACGTGGCAACAGTGTGGCCAAGAGCGATCATTAAACTCCATACTGAGAGATTGTGTGAAAAGAGCTTTCTAAACCACATCTGACTACATCATTACAGGCTAGATTATCTTAAAGATATGAACCGTGGTTATGAAAGAAATGACAACCACATCTGAAGGGAGGCTGTGGAGGAGGTTATCATTTTACTTAACACTCGATTGCAGGCTGGTGTATTTACAGATGGCATTGTATTAAAATACTAAGGAAACAACCAGTTTTCTAAACGTGTTTTTCTTACAAACAAGTATCTTCCAAGTCTACATTAATATAAACTCGGTGCAAGTAACAGAAGATTATGCTGGTGTTTATTTTGTGCCAGACATTATTTTCAGCTTTTCTCATTTAATTTCTAGAGTCAAGTCGATGCCCGTATGTGTGTTTTCTCTGTAATAGGCATGATTATAAACCAACACTGTCATTATTTGACATATGAGATTTCTGGTGCATTAAAAACACAAACCCAGGCAATCTGTCCCACAGTTGATGGTGGGGAGACTTGGGAGATGTCTGTGGAAAGTCTTGCTGTGTAAACACGAGCACCTGAGCTTAGATTTGCAGCGCCCATGTAAAACCAGAAGCAGCTACACACATCCATCTTTCCAGTACTCCAGGGGCAGATGGGAGCTGGAGACAGGAGAATTCCTGAGACTCACGGGTCAACTATCCTTGTGTATAAAGCAATGAGTGCTAGAGACTATCTCACACCAGACAAAAGGTGATACTGAACATCAGAGTTTGTCCTCAGACCTCAACTTGTGAACCATGACACAAATAGTCCTGAAATGACCCTCCTTCTGACAAAATAAATAAGTAAACATCAAGGGTAGGAGAAAGTGTTCTCTTTTAAGTGTGAAATTTGTCCGAGGTGTTTTTGATTCTTGCCTATTTGCAGTACACTTTAACTTTTAAATCATATTGTTTGCATATAATTTATTATTTCTTGGCAACTCAGGGTTACCCTTGGCAGGAGAGTAGCAATGAATTATAGGAACAGAGAACTACGTATCAGTTAAACACCAGATAACTGCAAACATTATGCACAGTCGCATTCCTGAACAAAAGCATTTACTTTGGTGTTCCAATAATAGCTAATGTTTATGGACCAATTATTATGTGCCAGACACTCTGATAAGTGACTTAGAGTTCACTTCTGCTTTTAATTCCCATGATAACCCTCTGCAGAAAGTAATATCAGCACTTTACAAAGGAAATTCTGGAGTTCAAGAAATCTATGACTCAAGGTACAAAGTTACGGCAGAGCAGTAACAGACTCTAGCGGCTGATGTTACAGAGCAGTCTTAACTAGAGCCGAGCATGAGCTGTTAAAGAAAAACATAAGCCATCCATAGTAACACACAATAATAGTAATACATAGTAATAGTAATCATAGCAGCAGTAGAGAGCCTTATTTTGTATCTTCAAGCACAAAGAGGTTCATATTTGTAGATTCATAAAATTGAAACTATGGATTTGACTTTTAAAATCCAAATAGCAAGGTGAACCCAAAGAAAAACATATAAAGATTTTCCTGGAATTCGGAAGCAAACAAAATCGTCAGACAAAAGTTGGAAGCACGGGTGTGGGGATGGGGGTGGAGGTAGGGATTGGGGGAGGGGGTAGGTGAAAGGGAGGGGGTAGAAGGGAGAAAGGAAGAACCGCGGAGAGCCTGGGGGTGTGGGAGGGTGGAGGAACGATGGTTACTGGGGAAGGGAATAAGATATCTACATTAACGGGAGTCTTTTTAAGATTTGCAAGGGACTTGTCTCTTGAGGGGATCCCAGGCATTTATAGGGATGTCCCAGCTAGGTACTTGGGCAGCAGAGGAGTGGGTGCCTGAACTGAACTTGTCCCATAGTTACTTTGTTGAATATCTTAATCGTCACCATAGAAATTTCGCATGATGGATGGAGATAGAGCCAGAGACCCACATTCACATCAGAACAAGGGATTGAGCTACCAAGGTCCAGTGGAAGAGCAGAAGGAGGGAGAAAATGAGCAAGGAAGTCAGGACCATGAGGGACTGGCCCACCAACAGAGACAGTGTGCTCGATCTATTGGAAGCTCATCAAATCCAGCTGGACCAGGACTGAATGAGCATATGACCTAAGTGGACCCTATGAATGTGACTGCCAGTGGAGACTGACTGAGAGGCCAACGATGATGGCACTGGGACCTATCTCTTCTGCATGTATTGACTATTTGGGAACTTATTCTATATGGATGCACATCTTCTTAGACCGAGATGGAGGGGGGAGGGCCTTGGGCTCCCCATAGGACAGGGTATCCTGCACCATCTTAAGGAAGCAGGGGGAGGGCGGTAGGGTAGTGGGGGAGCGGGAGAGCCGGGAACAAGGGGAGTAAATGTAAATTTTTCTTTTAACAATAAAAAAAAAGAAAAAATCCAGTTAAAATAAGAAAGGTAAAATGTCATCTGTATCTATTATGTCCATAGCCCTTTAAGAAAGCACGATTCCCCCACCAAGTCCTCAAGCTCCTGAAGAGTCACTGGAGCACCGTCCCTGCCTAGGTGACGACCGCTGGCATATGGCTGACCAAAGCACCAGCGTGTTCTCAACTGCACCCTACTCTACCGGGCCAGGCTTCCACGTGATTCTGACACACACCGAGATTGAGAAGCAAGGACTCTTCAGGCTTCCTACTGTGACCTGCTCTAGGTTCCCGTACTTTCCTGTCTCCTTGCTTTCATGCTGCATGCCACATTTGGCTTTTCATTTCATTTTCTTGACTTGAGATCTACCTTGAACTCATTTTCCTGTCTTTGACCTTGGAATCTCCTCCAAGATAGCACTACTGATACCCAGTAACCTAGGTAAGAGGATATTACCTCTGTGGCCTAGGATCTTACGTTTTTACCATGAGGTACATTTGGCAATCCATTGCAATATACAATGATGCTGGAGAAATGGAGCAATGAGTGCTGGTAATGTCTTAATCTCAACTTCTATAATATTTTTATTTATGACATTAAATGCAAAGAGAGAATATTGAGTTGTTGAAGTAACAATTAAAATAGTCAATGATCACTAATTCTATAACTACAAATACTGATGCACTTTGCAGTTCTTTCATCTCATAAATGTTCAGTGCAGCAAGTCAGACAGTGATGAGAGATGAGAGTCAGAGGCTGAAGTCACAAACCTGTCCAAAGTCAGACACAGTCACACAGCCAGGAAATGTTTAGCTCACAAAGGGATTGCTACTGCAGTGGCGTTTCATTTGTATTTTCATAAATAAAGCTTGCCTGAAGATCAGAGGGTGAAGCAGCCCCATTGGTCAGTCTTACAGACCAGGCAGTGGTGACACGCACCTTTAATCCCAGTGGCACAAGTTTGTCACAGAAACCGGGCATTTTATCCCAGTGGTGCACACCTTTAATCCCAGCACTGGAGAGGAATATAAAATGAGAGGAGACAGCTCTCAGTCACAGTCTGAGATTCCTGGAGGCAGGATGGCCATTTCAGACTGAGGTAGAGGTAAGAGCAGCCAGTGGTTAGCTATTTTGTTCTTCTGACCTTCAGGATGAACCCTAATTACTGTCTCTGAGTTTTTATTGATCATGTTTCATATTAAGCTCCATTTGTGCAAAGACTATTTTATGACCCTACACCATATCATTGCCACACTGCCCAGAATGCATCCAAAAGATCTAAAAATATACCGTTTCAGTCCTGCTTCTAAGCAACCGCAGGAATGAAATGAGGGTTCTACATATCCATCATGGAAGTCTATTACACATTGACAAACGTGAGACACATGGCCACTGCTTCCACTATTTTACTTTCATTATTATCACTTGTTTTGATTTGAAAGAGGGGGCAGGATCTCTTGTTGCTCAGACTGAACTTACACTCATTGTGTAATTCAGGATGACCTTGAACTCCCTATCTTTCTGCCTTTACCTTCTAAGTTCTGGGAATACAGGTGTGTACCACCATGCCTGGATTGCCATGATTTATTCAAATTTTAAGCAATCAATTTTTGTAGTATTTTAACAGGGAGTAAACCCAGCAAGAAGAGCTAAAATGATTGGGTGAAAGAATGAACACTTGATAGAGAATGGCTAGAGCTGTCTCATGGCTACCACCTCCCTGAGCTCACCCGGTCCCCTGGTCCCACCATCTTTGAGCTCACCCTGTCCCTGCTTCCACCTTCCTTGAGCTCACCCCATCCCCACCTCCCTTGAGCTCACCCCATCCCCTGGTCCCACCATCTTTGAGCTCATCCTGTCCCTGCTTCCACCTCCCTTGAGCTCACCCCATCCCCTGGTCTCACCATCTTTGAGCTCACCCTGTCCCTGCTTCCACCTCCCTTGAGCTCACCCCATTCCCTGGTCCCACCATCTTTGAGCTCACCCTGTCTCCTGGTCCCACCATCTTTGAACTCACCCGGTCCCCTGGTCTCACCATTTTTAAGCTCACCCTGTCCCCTGCGTACACCTCCCTTGAGCTCACCTTTTCCCGTGTCCACTTTCCTTCAGCTCACCTGGCTGACTCTCTGCACTGCTGAAGCAGCACTGGTCACATGGTATGTGTAGGCTTCCTAACCTAACAACACATCCATGGCTGGATGAGAGAGGATCTAAGAGTCTTGTTCAGGTAATAGTTTTCTTTCAGAGATCAAAATTACTAATAATTTGAGCATAGCTAATAGAACATTGAAGTAACTGTGGATTCTGGGAATAAATCCAGCATGTGGTATTAATAATGAGATACTTTTTACTCCTAAAACCAGCCTTTTAAACATACATAGCTGGGAGGTGGTGGTGCATGCCTTTAATCCCAGCCCTTGGGAGTTTGAGGCAGCCTGGTCTACAAGAGCTAGTTGCAGGACATTCAGGGCTGTAACACAGAGAAACCCTGTCTCAAAAGGCCAAACAAAAATTCATTAATTTACTTTTTATGTGTCTACGTGTGCACTTGTTCATGTGTGTGTGTGACTCTGCAGCATGTGTGTGAGACCCACACCAACGGGTGTTGGTCTTTGTCTTCTACTTTGACCTATAAAAACTCCCTTGTCATTCATAGGTACACACACAGGACAGGTAGCCCAGGAGCTTATGTGGCTCTTCTGTGCCCACCCCATCTCAAGCTAGGCATGCTGGGATTGCAGATACTCACTACAATGCCAACTTTAAGTGACTTTGGCAGATTGGAACTCAGGCCTTCTCACTTACACAGCAACACTTAACTCACTGAGCCATGTCTCCAGCTCCCTTGAAAATAATATTAAGTATTGATTGTTGTCATTTCCAGTAATGTCAGAAATTGATGGTTTAAACAACCCGGTAAAATACATTATTCAGAAAAATTATTTCTTAAAAGTTTAGAAAAGTGTCTGGTAACACAAAATAATGCATTTTTATTTGTGTTGAGCATGTCATAAAGGAATTAAAATTAATCTTTGAATTTAAAAGCAATGTGGTGTATCTTTTGATCATTTTAAAGCTATGTAAAGACTCCCTTCCAAGCCAACTGAGAACCTAAGATAAAAATTAAAATACTCAAAGGCACTTATACTTTCCTTGAAAGTTTGGTGGGAGAGTAGAGAAAATCATATTGCAGATTTAAAATTTCTTATTGGTCTTATTCAACCGCATAACTTGTGTGCCTTTCCAGTCAGGGCATATGGAGCCACTCAGAACAGATCAGTTTAATGGCATGTGGAAGGATGGTTGCTGCAGATAATGACGGACAGATAGCAGATGATAAAGTGAAAAATAAAAGACAATCTAATCAAAAGAACATAAAGCAGACTAAATACTTTATTTTAAGGAATTCAATTCCATTGTAACCCTGGAGAGCTGACATTTGTGTGAACATATTTACTACAAATGCTAACAGATTAGTCTTAAGAGTATTCCATGGAAAGGACTGTATTTGCTCTCCCAGTTTTAGAGACTAATTCTGAAATGAGTACTTCCTAATGAAGACTACTTGCAGTTTCATTTATAACTAGTTGAATGATAACTAGGGCCCAGCCCACTTGGAAAGTCATGGCATGAGCAGAAGAGGCAGACAAGAGCCTGGTAAAGTAAAAAAGTGTGCTTTTGTGCTGGAGGTGACCCGTTGGGTTTTTGATTGCTTTCTCCTACTAAGTGATAAGAGAAGTAAGGTGATGGACTGGCTCTCCACAGACTCTTACTCTGTGCCGGAAACTATTTGAGCTCTAAGCTCAGGCCGATAAAACCTCAGCTCTGTGCTTTACAAGAACATTACTTCAGTGTTATGACTCAACCACTTACAAAGAGGTCGACACTCTTGTTCAACAAATACAGACATAGTATAAAAAAATGTCCTAGCATGAAAGATGGTGCCCATTAAGACCTGGTGCAGAGTATTGTTGCAGACATAAATATATAAAAGAAACAGGAACCAGGGAGTATAAAATAAAGGAAGGCAAGGGGTCCTTTATTTAAAAATGAAGAGGTAAATTATAGAACAGAGCCTTAAACACAGGATTGGTGAAATTAAACTTAATGGAATAATTTCCTACCAATTAATTTCTAACCTAAAAAGCACACGGTTGGAATCTCTGAGAAAGAGGATAATTAAAGTTTAACAATATGAGTTAAAACCAGCAAGGAACATATTCAATGCTTTTGCTCTCCAATGTTTGTTTAGTCACTAAAACTTGCAATCAATGAAATAAATTCTTCCCGCTGATGCCACTGACTGCAGGTGGGGCAATATTCATGAAGGAACTTTGGTTAGCACCTGCACGTGTGTACAGTGAGAATCCACATTACTATCCCCACTCTAATGGATTAATTAAAAATTGCTGCAGGATCAACACTTCCCACAAACAGTCTTCATCTCTGCTTGTCTCTGTCCTATTAATTTAATACTATTAAATTTTTCTGTTTATGGTGATTTTGGAAGGATTGAATATGTACACATGCATATTTGTGCAATGCACACACATACACATGCACACAGATACTGCACACATGCAAATGTATGCATGCGCACACATAGGCACACATGAACACACATACACACACAGAAACACATATGCACACACAAGCTCATAGTTCTGCAAGCCTATATAGAATAGATTTGTTTCTCTGAAATCATTTTACAAAGGTAAGTTTTAGGTGGAATCAATCAGTTTAATAAAGATAAATTAGTAAAATTTCTCATTACTGTGAGCAATGCAGTATGAGGAAATAAAGAATGATCACAACTTAAAGTTTCAGAGGATATACTCTTGGCCACATGACGACAGTAGAGAAATGTTCACCTCCCAGCAGGCAGGAAGCACAGAGAGGAAGACAGGAAGGGTCCAGATAGTCCTCAGAAGTCCTGAGTCCCGGTGACATGCTGCCCACCTCTTAAGGTTCCAGAACATTCTAAAGCAATGCCACCAGCTAGGAAGAGGGATTAAATATATGATTCTGGGGAGAACAATTTACAGAAGCATAGCAAACTCTGGTGTGGGATTGGCCAGTCAGAAAAGATGTTCACGATTACTCCAGTGAGTATTTATGTATATCCCATACCCGGCCTAGCTCCAGAGTTAGCACCCAGCCCTAATCCACCCTTTGTGCCACAGAAACCTTTTGCTGCCCTGTGTGAATCTTGTGTGAGGGTTTGCAAGGCTCCACGCGGTCCCTCCTGAACCAGGCTTCTGCCCTGTGTGAATCTTGTGTGAGGGTTTNACGCGGTCCCTCCTGAACCAGGCTTCTGCCCTGTGTGAATCTTGTGTGAGGGTTTGCAAGGCTCCACGCGGTCCCTCCTGAACCAGGCTTCTGCCTTTGGCACTGTACTTTTGGAGCTTCCTTCGGGTCATTTGAGATATGGAAATATACAGATGAAAGTGTAAATACTGGGAAAAATAAAAAAGCTGAACGGCTAAGGGAAACTGCCTCAGTCTACCAAGGCTGGGGATCCCTGCAGCTGCTAAAACTAAATTCACTCTCACGGTGTCTCTGAGTCTTCATTTCCTGAACCTGCATGAACAGCACACCTATGATATCTTGGTATGTGTCAATTTAGTCATGGTAAGAAGACAGTTTCTAATTTGATTTCAATCTTAGATGTCATTTTAATGTTGTAAAGTATGCATGTATGTAACATACTTGGACATTTGACTACCATCTGTAATGTCTCTATGAATAATGGAACATGGTGGGATACAGACAAATCATAAAAATATAATAAAACATAAGATGTGGATATACCCAAAGATGTGTTCATGTTTGCTGGTAAAGAATCAGGTAGCTTATGAAATCACACAGCTGGGATGATGCACACAAGTAACTTTACTGTGACTTGTTACTGATGCTCTGCATTCATTGCCCACAGGAGAAAATCAAAGCCAGCAGAAATCAGGGAATCCCTCAATTTGTCACAAAATTCTCAAACTTCTGAGAGACTAAAGTAAATCTCACATGGTGACAATGTTTAGAATCTGCTTGTCAAAGCTGGTGAGTTTTAAGGAGAATAAATACTTAGTCATATCTAGCAGCCAAGGATGATAAAGTAATGAATGGGAAATGTGGACAAATTCTCTAGCATTAGGTGTTAGCCTTTAAAATAACATTAAGTCCTAAAATGTTCCCATACTTCCTTAAAGCTCTGACTCAATACTGGAGGGCATAGATGTCTTCAAGTCCTTGCAGCCTCCATGTGAGGACTTGTATTTGGACTCATACTGTTACAAATGAATGTATCCAGTTATCATTTTACTAGTATATTATACAGCTTAGACTTATTAATAAATGATCCTCTGAGATTGCCATTGAACCCAGGCTATGAAAAGCCAGAGAATGAAACAGGTTTTCTTTTTCTTCTTAGATTCGCAGGAAACGAATGGTGATTCTCTTCATTCTTGGAGTCTCAGGTGTGAACGTAGCTGCTATTGAAGTTGATCTAGGAAAAAGAGCAACTTGAAAACTGAAGGGCTACAGGTAACCACTGAGGACTTTGCAGGGGGAAGGCGGCACAGCGCCTCTGCACTGAAGGACAGGCAAGCAGCCGAGAACACCTGCGCTCATGAGAAATACAAGGATTTAACGTTTTCCTTAAATAAAACATTACATTCCAAAGCCTGCTTTTTAGCAAGTATGTCTTCACACTATACTTAAAAACTACATTCTGAATAAAATAAAGATCTCATAAGTGTGAAACTGACTAAATTTCAAACTACCTAGGGGTTAGTATACCATAATTCTCCAGAACGGCACATTACACCAAATTGCAATATCACATGCAAAATTTGCATGGTTGTTTAATTTAGATATTCATCTGTTTCTATTTTTAATTTTGCCTAAAAATAGAGTCACACAGCATCCTTTGATGTGTATAAAGAGTTGATATGGAAGTGCCACATTGAATACCAGCTGGGTTTTTCTCCTGATTTCATATTTGTGCACACTGTTCTCAGGAGAAACATGTTTTCTCTTGATTTATCAGTTTTCAAAGAGAAGTAAGCTCTCAAGAATGACTTTTTGCATGAGTCCTACTGGGGTTTTGTACTACAATATCTATCATTTTGACAAACTGTCAAGTGCTGTTTTGATGTATAGGAAAAAGGACTATGTAAGCAAAAAGGCCTTCCCTGGTCTGCCCCAAGACTCTGCACAAGGGTGGGATGGACACCCTAACTCTGTGACGAGGAACAGCAAAAAGGCCCAAGAGTTAAAATGTGTCCTTGGGAACAGCTGCAACAGAGTTTATTATTGGGAATCCAATAAAAAATCAAAATATGGGAAAGGGAAACGGGAGGTTCAGCCATGAAGGGAAGGCTCATCCAGGCTCTCAAGTTGACGGCTTCAACTCCGCCAGTCAATTTCTTCTGGATGTTTCAGAATTCCAGACTGGATAATGCTACTCTTGTTTGCTTTCTGAGCCAAGGCACTCCAGCCACCTCTGTGTGATGCTGTACAGTCTCCAGGTGTTTTGCTGTCTGCTCTGTCTCTATCTGCTACCTGGTATCTGTTCTTTACATTGGTTTGCTATATACTTAATATATTCCCCTATTTGAAAATGAAAGCATGGCCATTGTGGTTCACTCTCCAGACCATAGCAAACATCACCACAGGAGAGAGCTTCTCCTCCATTGAAACAGAACCATATGTTCAACTACCTAATAATCTTGTTCCTTAATTAAGCTGGCAAGGGCTGAGGACAAAGATAACAGTGACTTAAAGTGTAAGGGTGAAAAGTTTGTCACATACAAAGTAAGAGGTGTCTTTAGTTTGGGTGAATGCAGAGCTCTCTGAAGCAATCATGAGTATTTGGCATGGCCGTTGTCCCTCCTGGGGTGCTCTATATGGTGTTAATAGGAAAACCTGCTTTGAGAGCATTATTAGCATTATTAGCATTATTAGCATTATTAGCATTATTAACAGCTTTTCTTGAGCTGATAAGCAACAACTGAAAGATGAAAGTTTTCTCCTGGCTCAAGGAAATATGTTCCATCTGGGTAAAAATGGCATGACCTAGCCAGAGCAGGAGAATGATTGGCTGGTCACATCACATTTATACACCGGAAGAGGGGTGTAATTAACCCCATGTTCAATTATCTTTATCGTTTTTGTTCAGATCAGGATCCCAGTCCAGAGAATGATGCGGGCCACATAGTGTGGATCTTCCCACCTCAGTGAAGTTACCCTATACAGCCCTCCAGAGACCAGGCTTGTCTTCTAGACAGTGTAGAGTCCATGGAACCAACAGTGCTAACCATCACAGCATGCCACAACTACAAAGGAATCTTAGTTCCCTGAAGAAGTTCTATGAAGAAGTTTTTACTCATTTCTTCAATACTCCATAATCTCTGTGCAAGAGTGAGATATTTTTGTTCCCTTTAATGTTGTATGTTGAAATCATAAGCTGTATGCTGATCATACAAGCAAGCACAGTCAAATGAGAGATACTTAGTTCAAAAGAGTGGAATCCTCATAGACAAATTAGTGACTCTATGAAGGAATGAATACCTAGAGGTACCCTTAGCATTTTCTACCAACTTAGGGCATGATGACAAGGTGCCATCAGTAACTCAGGAAATGGCCCTCACCAGTTATCAGACCTGCTGGCACCCTGATCTTATACTTCCTGGTTTCCAAAACTATGAGGAAATAAATGAAATGTCTGTTTTTTCATAAGCTGTCTTGTTATTTTGTTATAGCAATACAAACAACTAAAGTGCTTAATTATAACTTGGATCTTTGTCCTGTGTATTTCATCATCCAGTTTATAGAAATAAGTACTAGAAATTAGGGTTCCTATTGCTGTGAAGAGACACCATGACCACAACAACTCTTATAAAGAAAAAACATTGAATTGGAGTGGTTTACATTTTCACAAATGGGGTCCATTGTCATCGCAGTGGTACATGGTGGCATGCAGGCAGACATGGTGTGGGTTGAGCATGGGAGACCTCAAAGCCTGCTTCCACAATGACAAACTTCCTCCAAGGCCACATCCACTTCAAGAAAAATCACACCTCCTAAGAGTGCCACTCCCTTTGGGGGTCATTTTCTCCCAAATGGACCACATCTATTTCCTGGCCCGCCAAAGCTTGTAGCTTTATCATAATTCAAAAAATGCATTCAGTCCAACTTCAAAAGTCCCCAAAGTCTATAATAGTCTCAAACTTATTTAAAAAATCTAAAGGTCAAAATCCCTTCTGAGAGTCATGCAGTATCTTAGCTGTAATCCCCTGGAAAATAAAAATCAAACTGCAGATGACATTTTCACAACATATAGTGACACAGGATATTCATTACCATTCCAAAATTTCAGGAAGGGAACATGTTGAGGAAATACTGGACCAAAGCAAGACCAAAAACCAGCTGGGCAAACTCCAAACTCTGCATCTTCATACCTGATGTCAAAACTCTCTTCAAACCGAACTCCTCTCAGCTGTGCAGACTACAATACACTTCTTTTTCTGGGTCTGGTTACACAGTTAGCAGCTCTCTTTGGCAGGTATCTCATGACTTTGGCATTTCCAACACCTTGGTGCCCACAACAAACTAGGTTTCACCTTCACAGTTTCACACAATGACCTCTCTAGGCCTCCATTCAGGGACACACCTGACACATGACTGGCCTCAGTGGCTTTCCTCAGATATGAAAGCAAATCCTATCATTCGTTTCTTCTTTCATTAACTCCAGAACCACGTGGCCTAAGCTACTAAGTTCTGCTACTTGTTGGACCTGAAACATCGTCCCCTTGTTCAATTACATCTTCACCAACTTTATGGTTTTGGTGGTTTTCTTCATTGACTATACTTGGCAGTCCTGAAACTGGATCATAGACCAGGCTGACCTCAGACTCAGAGATCTGCCAGCCCCTGTCTTCTGGCATTGAAGGTGTGCACCACCACATCTGGCTCTAAGCTTTTCTTTAATTCCTTTCACAATTTGGAAACTTAGCTGGGTGGGGTCTTGCCCTGAGGTCAGCACTCCCTCTATTCCATTTCTTACTCACATCTTCTTAAACACAGAATTTAGCTCCACTTTTCTTTCTGGTGCTCCTTTTCTCCTCACATTTCCTTTCTCGGTTTGCTTCATTAGAGTTAACAGCAGCAACCACACGAGGCTGTTCTGAGTTGTCCTCTGCAAAGGGAATTAATCCAAAACTTTTCACTTTAGCCTCAGGAAAACTTTTCTGACAAGGACAAAAAGTAGCCACTTTCTTCACCAAAATATCATAAGAATGGTCTCTAGGCAACATAGTGAAATTCTTCTCCTTTGAAACCTCTTGAACCAGTCACTCACAGTTTAAATCACTCTTAGCAGCGCTGTTTTCCATGTTCCTATCAGTATAGCCTATTAAGCAGCACCTGAAAGTATTCCGCTGCTTTTGTAACCCAAACTCCTAAAGTCTCTATTCCTTCAGATAAAAGCATGGCCACACCTACCACAGCAACACCCCAGTCCCAGGTACCAATTTCTATCTCAGGTAGGGTTTCTACTGCTGTGAAGAGACACCATGATCAGAACAACTTTTACAAAGAAAACATCATTTCACTGAAGCCGGCTGACATTTTCAGACCTTTAGTCCACACTCATCATGGTGGGACATGGTGACATGGAGGCAGACAAGGGGCTGGAGAAGTAACCCAATGTCCTACATCTTGATGTGCAGGCAACAAGAAGTAGTCTGAGACATTGGGTGTGGCTTGAGCATATATGAGGCATCAAAACCCACATCCACAGTGACACACTTCCTCCAACAAAGCTGCCCCGCCTAACACTGCCATGCCTTTAGTGACCACTTTTTTCAAATGACCTCAAAACACATCACCAAAGGTCCTTTTAATTAATAAAGTATATGAAGCCCACACACTTACATATGGAAATGTTCCATAAACAATAATTAAAATACAAAACTATTGTTCTTTTCCTCTACTAGGGGAATTGTTAGTGTGTGGCATGCCTTGCAAAGACTCATACTGGGGATGTTGCTCATGTTTTGTATTATTACACGGGCTTGAGATGTAGCTCAGTAATAGACATGTGCCAAGCATGCACAAGACTCTGAGCCAGTCTCCAGCACTGCAAACCAAACAAAAGCAAAGTGAGACAAAAGGAAAAGGAATTTCAATACATATAACAAGGTGATAACTTTGTAAGAGATGGCATCTTAAAATACCTAACAGAATATCGGTGTCCTCTGTTGTATTACAGACTTGTTCATGGCTACTGCTGAAGATGCTGTTTTGTAAGGTATAATGACAGCATTTTGCTGTGTAGAGACAAAAGTGTTATAATGGTTATTACTGTTATTACCAGTGAATAATTATAAGAAGTATGTTTTTTGCTTGTTTATTTCATAGGCAGATGAAATTAACTAATTAAGATTAACACTTATTTTGTAAGTGGAATGAAGATAGGCTGAACAAATTTCTTAGGCATTCTGATGGAAAATTTATCATGTGCCATCATATAGGGACTCCTCCTGAAACACTAATTCTTTCCCCTTTCCCTCACTTCTCAGACTGAAACCTTTGGCAAATAAAGGCTGTTTTGTTCCTTGGGACTTGATGCTTGATGGAAAATGATAGGTCCTTTCAATAAGAATAAACAAATGAAATTCAGAATAACCTAGAGGCAAGGCATGGATATATGAATACAGAACACCAAACTCTCTCTCTCTCTCTCTCTCTCTCTCTCTCTCTCTCTGTCTCTCTGTCTCTCTGTCTCTCTCTCTGTCTCTCTCTCTCTGTCTCTCTCTCT
>JAQHUG010000310.1:1154599-1199839 GCA_028555095.1 Dicrostonyx torquatus
ACACACACACACACACACACACACACACACACACACTGTACTGAAGAAAACAGGCTAGTCATGACTCCCTTACCTGAACAAGATCATTGCTCTTTTGAAGCTTGATTTATACACCTCAGTTAAATTCATGTAGGGTAATCTTACTGGCAAATCTCTGCACACTGCGATGCCTCTGAGAGTACTGCCCATCTTGCATAGTCCTGCTTGTTGTCAATAGTACCGGGCTGTTCTGCTACCATGCTGTTCAGGTTAAGTTTCAGCCAACCATGGCCACACCACTCATGTCTGTTTTCCGGGCCTTCACTCATTCTATCTGCCATAGTATGTGGTGATGATTAGTTGTAAATGTCAACATTCCATTACGAGAAACACCGAGGAAGGGTTTTAATTGGAGAATTATCTTAATCATGTTGGCTTTTGTGCACGACTATGGAGTTGTCTCAAATGTTAATTGACATAGCCTACTGTGGGCTGGACCATTCCTTAGGCTAAACCATGAATGTATGAGTGAAGAGACCTGGCTAAGCAAGCAAGCAGATAGCATGTGTGCATTCATTTCTCTTCACTTTTGACTGTGGATGTGATAAGACTGCTTGAGCTTTAGTCTTCTGTGAAGCTCGATTTGGAGCCCAAATAAATCTTTTCCTGCCTCGTGTTGCTCTTTGTTAGGATATTTTATGACAACCACAGAAGTGAGAACTGGACATTATTTACTTCCCATGCCTCTAGTGTGGTCTGCCGTGATAAATCTAGCGTGATCTGCTGTGATAACGCTTCTTCTGGTTTTGTGCATCTCACCATGTCTCTGTCTCAGATCATCAAATCATCCCAATACTCCCATATATTCTTTTGCTTGTTTGTTTTTCAAGACAGGGTTTCTCTGTGTATTACTGGCTGTCCTGGAAATCACTTTGTAGACGAGGCTGACCTTGAACTCACTAAGCTCCCCTTACCTCTGCCTCACAACTGCTGGGATTAAAGGCATGTACCACTACTACCTGGCTTTTACTTCTTGTTTTACTGCACAGTGTTAACGATGCTGACTAGTTAGTGGTTTTCTTTTTTCCTCTCTGCTAGGTGGCATTTTCTTCTCCAAAGGCCATGAAGGATTCCTCCATTTGCCTGTTCTTCTACCACAAAGCCCTGAACCATCCATGCCCTTCCCTGCATCAGGACCATTAAATGCATGCTCTCCAACTCTCAACAGTTGCCCACCTTCCTTGTTGTGGGCATCATTTTTTATGTTCATTATAACCATTTCTGTTCCTTAAATACACATTACACTTGCATTCCGTATAGGGAGGACTTAGTTTTCAGCTGATTTTTCCAGAAGAATTTGTATATGGTCAGATTATGTTTACTTGATTTCACACATCTGATGCAGACTTGATGAAATAGGTTTGACTTTGAGTGTCAAGTGAATAGCATGGTGCCTGGCACAGGTGAGGTCAGCATATGTCATGACCTGGCCAATAAACGATTCAATACTGATTACATTTTTTTTCCTTATACTCATCAAATTCTACCACACTATTAAATTTAACTGGATTAATGATTTAGTTAAATTTTGAAAAGTTTGATAATACAAATTACAGTAAAAGAGATATGAAAGACATAAATACTCACAAAATGTAAAGCTGGAAAAAATCATACATATTTACTCCTGAATAAAAATGTCAAAAGTTGGTCTGCAGTGATGAATTACAGCCCCACTATTACTGTTTTCTCACCCAAGGCCACCTCTTCCATGTAAACTATGCACAAGATTGGTCAAAAAGGGCTCCACCATGGCTAATGTTCAATGAAGGGACATTGTTGTTCTTGATGTGGAAAAAAAATCAATGATGAAGCCACAAAATGAAAGAACAGTATGGAAGACCTGTGCTTTGGATATAATGTCTGCATGGCCTCTGCAGGCCTCACTGCTGATACAAGGAGAGCCATCAACAGGGTCTGGGTAGAGTGCCAGAGTCACTGGCTGCCTGGGGAGGACCCAGTCACTGTAGACTAGTACATCGCCAGCTGCATTGCCCATCTAAAGCAGTGCTCTACACAAAGCAATGGACAGAGGCCCCTGGACATCTCTGCCCTCATTGTGGGTTTGACTTTGAGGGCCCCTCCAGACTCTATCAGACTGACCCGTTGGGCACACACTATGCCTGGGAGGCCAATGCCATCGTCTAGGCACCAAGACTTGGTCTGGGTACCAAGTCAGTGCGTGAATTTCTAGAGAAGAACTGCACTGATGATTTGATCAAAACCATTGATCAAAACCATGATCAAGGCACTTCTTAAAGGGGTCCAGTCAAAGGGCCAAAACATTTAACTTGCTCTCATGAGGTAGGATCATCCCTCAAGAGTGTACATCCTGAAGAAATAGAGATGTTGCTAAAATCAAAGAAAAATAAAGAAGAAAATGAAAAGAAGAAACAAAAGAGAGCATCTTTGATGAAGTGGGCATTGGCTGCAGCATATTCAACTTCAGTGTTGTGGGCCTGTGTAAACATATCCCAGGGCTCAGTAAACATCTACACTTATTAGCTAAAAATGTGCCCCAAATTATGGCATTCATCTTGATATAGTACGGTAAAGAACACTGTGTAAAAATGTTTGCCTGAGCATGGAGAAGAAACAAATGTCTGGGTACCTGTCACATTATCTAGCACTGTTTTAGAAGAAAAAATAGGGATGCACATAATCTATGTAAAGAAATGTGTGTGTTCTTTTCCAAGTTTGTGTTGACTATGATTTCACATCATGCATCTTAGTTCCGCTCCTCCCCTGTCCCCTTACCTCAGCCCTCTGCCCTTGCAATCCCCACCCTTAAAATCTCCAAATTTAAAAGTATAGCCAAAAAACACAGCATCTCAGAGTGGAAGCTGTAGTGTGGCCCAGTGAGTTGCACAGTATACCGGTTAGTTCCTACATCTTTGTCAGTGTTCATTGTCGGGGGTGGGAAAGTTGGCCTTGGAGACATGAGACCTGAAAAGCTCCAGTTGCAGCAATCCGGAGGGGTGGGAGCTGCACCTTGCCTACCAAAACAGTACAGTCAACCCTGGCGGTGAGTGCAGGTGAGCCCAGGCCAAAGCATGTTAGAGCAGGAGAACAACCCCCTCCTCATTCCCTGTGAAGTAGCTGAGGTGATGCTGGAGAGCTCTCCCTGGTGGTGAAGATTAGGGAAAACTGGTAGGCTGACCAACCCAGCTATCATCCAGGCCCACAACCATTCCCACTCCTCATCCATGAAGTGCTGGAGTAAGAAATGTGTTTGAATAGAGCTTTCTTCGCTGCATTTGTCATTGGTAAAACATATCCTGTAACCTAAGTGCGGTTCTTCTCAGTTGCAGAGTAGTGACAGTATAAACCTCTTTACACAGCTGTGATAAACACCCCGAAAATGTGCACATGTTTTTCACCAGATGCAGAGCAGCACAGAAATGTCATTAAGCTGAGCAGACAGGAATAACACAGAAGAGTGAACACCAGCTGAGCCCTGGGAGACAGAGGGTGAAGAGGCTGTCTCTTAGGACAGTTTAGCTGCAGCAGGACAAGAGCAGATGCAGTGGGCTGCAGAGATGTGGCTCTATAATCTAATCTTTGAACTTCTCTTGACATTGTTTCTAGACATATTAGGCTGGAGAGCTAGTTCATTAGCTTTATTCTAGCAAGTTTAAGATGACTGAGGCAGTGTAAAGGACACATTGAATATAAACTCCACATAGTGTCACCAAATCCTCTCCAGCACCCAGTTAGTGTTTTCTAATGTATTATAGATGATTTATTGGTAGTTTCTGAATGAAAATTGAAAATATTTTGGCTTCCAAAATGGCTCAGTGGGTAAGGGTACCTGCCTTCTGACCGGATGACTTGAGTTGAATTCCCAGGACCCAAGTGGTAGAAAAAGAATAGACTCCTGTGGGTTTTCCTCTGACCTTCTTAGGTGCGGTGTGGTGTGAATGTGTGTGTGCGCACATGCACATACAGGTAAATAAGAATACAACAAAAGGAGAAATATTTTAAAAGTTTTAGTCCAACATGAATGAGAAAATAAATCAAGAAGCACAAGTGTTAATCACAGTAGCTATTTTAACGTGTTGCACTTTGAACAGACACTCACACACTTAAAGAAACACACATGCTCCAACAACGTGTGCAAACAGTAGCTATTTTAACTTGTCACACTCTGAACAGATACTTACACACTTAAAGAAACACACATGCTCCAATAACGTGTGCAAACAGGCAATGAAGTGTGTATGCTGTAATTTAAATTTACAAAATGATTTTATCCTAAGAACACTAGGCGGAGGAAATGGTTACAATCTGCATTTTTAATGTATTTTTATAGAACTGCCACATATTATATCTCTTCCACCACCATGAGATTCCCTCCATAAACTCCTAAAACTAAGGAAATAGTTTAAAAAACACAGGAATGTCAATAAAAATATATCAAGTTCACTATATCTTAAATTTATTCTGGGTACTTGCATGATTTATCAGTTGTGGGGAACACATTGAAATCCTGGGTTATGAGCCCTGTTTTCCCACACACTCTAGGACTAGAGGGCTTATCTGCATTGTATTAAGAACCTGCGGCCAAGTTGAAATGAAGATGAACTTCCTAAACAGCTTCTTACAACAGAAACATCTTTAACACACCAAGAAAGCATTTTGAGTTGTAATTAATCTAGACATGAGGAAAGTGTTTTCCTTATCTGTAAACTAAAAATAAAGGGTCAGACAATGGCATCCACCCATGTACACATCTGGGCTGCGGTTGCTTCAAGAATGCAAGCAATGAAGTGATTCTTCTCAGTCTGACTCACTAGCAAGGATCTGTTACTAAAATATCTTTAACAATATTATTTTGGAATACTACGGGCCTGGGGTGAATTCCTGAGAACATCCAGTGGCAAATTACATTGTGTTCCATTTCATCTCTCTGTATTTTAAAAAACCTTTAATGTCTTTGTGATGACCCATGTAGAGTCAGTCTCCTGCCCTGCTGACACTGTCCTGAGAACATGGCTTGATTGCGTCTTGGTGATGTCCCATGTAGAGTCCTTGTTTCAGTCTCTTGCCCTGCTGACACTGTCCTGAGAACATGGCTTCATTGTTCAGGAGAAGTTCTAAGTCTGAGCCAAGCTTTAGGGTTCTTCAGTGTTCTCATTTAAATCTCCTGAGCGGCCATGAGTGTCATGGACAGGACATTCTACTGAGCAGGGTCAGAGTACATACAGAGTATGTCTAGATCTAGCTTCCAGAGCAAGCACCACCCAAGCTATACTAGCCTGCTCAAACACTAACACCAGAAATGAAGACGAATACATTATTTCTAGTTAGAGCTGCTGAGTTTTCAGATGGTTCTTACATCACTCAATGTGCTAACAGGTAACTGGGATACACAATAACAATATATTTCAAAATTTAGGACACAGAGGGCTATTGAAATGAATATTATTGGAAAAA
Source organism: Dicrostonyx torquatus (assembly GCA_028555095.1). NCBI lineage: Eukaryota > Metazoa > Chordata > Mammalia > Rodentia > Cricetidae > Dicrostonyx > Dicrostonyx torquatus. The sequence continues at coordinate 1,160,072 of JAQHUG010000310.1, forward strand.
ACATACACACTTTGGTCACAGGCATATTAAAAGTGCTGATAACTGTGAGACCTGTGAATGGCATATTCAAGCAAGTATTAAACCCTCCTAGTCTCACAAGTGCTGAAAACCCTCTTCAGTGCTCCAATGACTGTTCTTCTTGACTTTCTACCCTGGTTGGTTTAGCAAGCAACAAAATCAGAAAGTAATGCACAAAGACATGATTTATTAATGAATGAAGAATGTTTCAAAGTAGGATATAACAGAAGACTTTAATTATTTACTACACACTAGGAATTTGATATAATACAGAATGTATGTAGACTAAAATATACTGAATATATTCATCTTGTTTCATTAAAATAGCTGCACAAAGGCAAGTACAGAGTTTCCTGTTGCGGTGTGGATTCAGCTGGTCACCTATTTTGTGTGCTTTAGAATTCTAACTTAATGGGCTCCTTCAGAATACTGTTAAAGATTAGTAGTTGACTGAACTCCTTTTGGAAGACTACTACATTAATTTACAGTCTGAAGAGATTGGGCAAACAAAACTGCTTCTAGAAGAATACTTTCATGATTATTGTTTAGAAGTACCACATTACCATAGCCTATACTTTTTGTGCCACTCACAAGGTACAGATTTTTATCCCTCTAATTTTTAAAATGTCTGCTTCCAAAACATCTGGTTCCAACCATATGATAAGAAAGGAACAAGCTGACCTTAAAACTTACAAAAACAAGCCACATGTTATTTTCTGCCTTAGTTCCTGTGACATCTATGTTAAGCCAAAATTTAGCACATATGTCTAACCATAACAAATATTTACATTTAGGCATAGATACAAACACACTCTGGAATGTGTAGTCTACTTTGTGTGCTATTAAAAGTTCCTGGATTCCATTGGGTAATGGATATATAAAGGGTAAAGATTTTTAGTTTATTTCTTGAAGACTTGCTGGTGTATATTTTCAGATAGACAAGAAATAAAAAAAAATACAGAACAACTTTTGTCCAAAGAAATAGAACATGTATACACAAACCTTTGACTTGGCAACCACAGTCAAATTCTGCAGGAACTAATGTAATAAAAGTTATAGTCATTTCGGGTATGTGTGGGCTCCCTCAAGTGGAATGCCCCCTTCCTGAAGGTTTTATATAATTAAAATTATGATGCAGATATGACCTCAAGTATCTTCTGGAAAAAGGTATATAGTTAAGTAACCCAGAACCCTTGTAAGTAAGACCTGCAGGTGAGCAGGAGCACTGCAACCCCATCTGACCTGCAGGAGATGAGCAGGAGCGCTGCAATATCATCTGACCTGCAGGTGAGCAGGAGCGCTGCAATCCCATCTGACCTGCAGGAGATGAGCAGGAGCGCTGCAATCCCATCTGACCTGCAGGTGAGCAGGAGCGCTGCAATCCCATCTGACCTGCAGGTGATGAGCAGGAGCGCTGCAATTCCATCAGTGACCCCAGGCTCTGTGTGTGCACTGAGCTTCATGGCTCTTCCTCACTGTAACTTCTTGTCTCTCTTGACCTCAGAGTTTCAGCATCTCTTTTGCAATCCAGGCTTCTTCCTGTTCATTCATTTACCAAAGGCAAAGTCACAGCACTATCTTCAAACACTCCTACCGGGAGACATTAAGAAAGTGTTTATTTTGAGCACCGGGGAAAACAGCATTGGCAGTTGCAACAAGAGGTCTTATTCTAGTATTTAAAGTACAATATTGATCCATTTTGATAAACTGCAACATTTCTCTGACGGTCCAGTCCTAATATTACACAAAGCGATCTTGTGATAAGGAGCACATTATGGAGCCATAAAGTAAACATGCTGTGGAGACACAGTGCTCAGCACTTCTAAGAATGAAATCTTATTTTAATCACAAACTTGCACATAGAGTATTACAGGCTGGCAGAATGACTATTGCATTTTATATGCATCACTGGACTTATTTTATGAATAGTTAACAAGTTCCCTGTAAGTATAAAAGTCAAATTATCTCTAATATTAATCATATTTTACTGTATGAGTCCAGCAAAGTTAAGAAAATAGCATAAAACTTTGTTGTAAGTAGCGGGGAGAGGGGTGCGTGTTGTTTGCTTCCCGCACCCAGCTTCCAAGCCCCCAGCCACTGGCCCGCTCAGTTACTGGTGGCTGCCTGCACCCGAAATAACCACATGACAAACTGGATTCATTTAAACTCTGCCTGGCTTATTATCATTAGCCTTTTCCCGGCTAGCTCTCATAATTAAACTAACCCATTATAAAAGTCTGTAAGTCACCACGTGGTGACTTACCGGAACGGTCTAACCTGCATCCATCTGCGATGGTGGCTTGGGGCTTCTGCTCCTTCCTTCTTCTCCTCCCAGAACTTCCGTTCTGTCTACTCCGCCCACCTAAGGGTTGGCCTAACTATAAGCCAGGCAGCCCTTTATTTAACCAATCAAAACACAGAAATACATGTGGACCCTCCCACAAAACTTGGAAATGACTAATGTTATCGTAAACATTTCTTCTAAGTATCCTTGCTTTAGATAAGCACATGTAAACTTTAACATATGTGTCACATGTATAACATGTGTGTTGCATGTATAATATTAATCAGACTCCCATGATAAGAGACTGCCTGATCAAGGACAGGGCCCTCTCTTCAATCCACAGCATTAATATCTCTTTAAAAATGCAGTTTGGCATTTAGTGTGAAAATGAGGTTTCTATCCCTTTTAGTAGAGGACTAGGATCAAATAGGCCATTAATATCCTTGAACGTGCGCTTCAATAAGGTATTTCAACATTATATGACATGAAGAAAACTGAAAGATTCCAATCCTGTTATCATGATTTTGCTGACATTGCAAATGTAGCACAAATGATCAGAGAATAGGAATTTTCTGCAAAGAACCACAGTGGGTTGATATTCAAATTGCCTGCAAATAACTTCTGCTGAACTGAGTGTCTCTAATGTTTGCTAATATTGTCAAAACAATGAGGCAGACACTGCGACCTCTGTCAAAAATGTGCATACAAATTACGCATTTGCACACATAAGTGTCAAATCTGTTCAGTCTCCACAGAAGACCTGACTTTAAGATGCTGTGTGTAGAATACGGAACATGTTCTTACTCAGTTACACTGTCAAATTAACACAGTATCATAAGTGACAGGAGCCTCTGAATCAATACCTCAGGGACTTCTTGACCATCAGCAAGATATGAACACTATCATTCTTTAAAATACAAAAAAAGTTACACACTTGAGGGCGTGCTCTGGAAGCCCCTGCTCCCTTACTGAGGAGCCAGTGGCAGTCCCAGCTAATGGGGGAGGAACGATCCCTCTTTTATAAATGCGTGGTGTCTGGTATGTTTTCTATGCTCTAGTGGATGTCTGAACAGATAAAGGCAGATAAAGTGGACTTAGTGGGCTAGGAAAGACTAAAAGAGACTGTCTGATGCTTTTGATTGTGTAAGAGAATTACTAAATAAACATGCAAAAATTCTCCGACCTGTTGTTAGGGCACTTTTGACTCTGAAGCAGTCAATCCAGACCAGAAATGGCGAGCATGGCCATGAAATGTGTACTATCAATCCAAGGGACACAGCTATACACCCTCATGACACCCTGGTCTAAGCGTGAATATTTTGATTGATGATGTGAGCTACCAATTCACTGCTTCTTTACATGAATACTTCGAAGTGCTAGAAGAGAGTATTTTAGGAAAAATGAACACAATGGATAAAATATGTAACTCCACCTGTCATAGCACGTGTCTCCTCAAAAGTTGTGTTCATCTTGGACATGTGGCTAGACCATTCTTTGGGAGGACCAAGATGAGAATAACGGCTAACAGCTTCCCCTTGGGAAACTTCAAAGGATAGAGAAACCGAGACACAAATATTCTAGACATAGGAAAATGGCCGATACAGGGATTCCTGTGGATTTGCAGCAATGTACGAGGCAGAAAGCAGTGTTGCTCCCAAATCATAAACATCACAAAGCCACAGCGTTTCCACTCCCCACTCCCCGATACCGCCTTTCTCAGGAGCAGAAGAGAAGTTGTCTATGTCTGTCTCCCCATTTCCCTCTTTCCTGGGAGACCTGTACACATCTCCTGACTGCCGATGATCCCCGTAGTCTGTCCAGAGGCTCTCAGAAGCTCTGGGGAGGCCAAGGCCTGCAGAGCTCAGCCCCTTGGCCTTTCCGCCTTGACTGGGTTCCTGCCATAGCAGCTTCTACATCCTCCTCTGGGCAGTGAGTGCTGTTCTATACTCTCTGCTAAATAGACCACAGCGTCCATACCCAACCATCTGAGGGAGATTGGTTCCATCATTGTTGTTTTACGTAACAGGATAACAAACCTCGAAGAGGCATTGCTGGGTCTATGGGCCTACAGGTAAGTAGGGAGGAACCCGAGAACTTCGTGTCAACTCTTCTTTGCGTGTCTGTGGTTTGTACCTCTGCTCCAACTCCAGGGTTTGTGCCAAGATGTACAGGGAGCCTTTCTTCACAACTATAATTGGTACAGAACATTATTATTTCAAGGGACACAGTACCATGCCTTTTTGCATGAGGTAATATTTTTAAAGTTTGTTTTATAGACTTATTTTGTCTAAAACAACTAGATCAAGTCAATATTTTCAAAGAACAGATTAAGGATTTTGTGATAAGGTGTGATATTTAGATCTATTACATTAAAGTCTGAGATATTATTCTTCCATATTGGATAGATTTCATCTAGTATGTTCTTATTTATTGTAGATTTAAAAGTCCTTCCATAAAAAACTCATCTTCCCTATAATTCTAACTAGGATGGTAGAGCCTGGCCACTAACTTGGAAGACGTTGTTCCATATCCATTTTTACAAACTCAGGTTACCATTCTTCACTTCTATCGTTATCTTTGTGTTTGGCTGCCTTGCTGCAGCTCCAAGTGCTGATGGTCTTAAGTCCTACCTTCCCCATAGCAAGGCCTCAGAACCTAATGTCTGTATCAGACATCTGAATTGTAATAGGATTTCACTTTTTGATGTCATTCTAATGTCAATATATTCTGTTTATTTCATAAACAGTAATTTGCAGTTAGCCCTAGAACATAGGATCCAGTGTCTCATAGCCCCAGGCCTATTGCAGCTCTCCATTCTAGATAAAAAACACTGCAGTTGGTACACAAAATAAAAATTAACAGCGTTTCATGCTTCCTTTTGATGTAGAAAAATGAAGAACTCAGGAATAGTTTGTTAGCCTTGCCTGAGACATTTTGTTTCATTTCATTTATAGTTTCTAACGAAAAAAGTCATGCTCTTATCTGTTTTTTCCTCAGTATCATAAACCAGGTTCCTGGTTTTGAAGTCAGGGTACACAGTCACTCTGTTTAGTTCCCATCCTCCCAAGAGATATTCTGAGAGTATAGGGATATTTGTCCATACCGAGTACACAAGAACATATCAATAGGTAGGCACATGTTAGGAGGCGCGTCAATCAGAATATTTATGATTGAATGGAAATAATAGTGGAAAAGTGGATGGTTAAGGAAACTCTATGCCCCAGAATAGACACAGCCCACTGAGGCATGAATATTGTTCAGCTCAACCATCCTAATAATAAGAAATTCCATAGGCCTGCCATCATGCCAGTGCTCTGAGAACTCTGCCCTTCCCAGGTTGCTAAATTCAACATCCTGGGGAGAACAGATACGAAGAGAGTTGGCTCACGTTTTTGTTTAAAAAAAAATGAAGCTCTTATTTATTTACTTATTATTAGGCTTTGTTTCTGATTTTCATGATTGGAATACACGGAAATTCTACAGGCAGATGGGCTTCAGCCATACTAATTACCACAGCAGTCTGTTAACCCGGTGCTGTTGAGAGCAGGGACAGCCACATAGTCAACACTAAGGGAATTCTGTCCTCTATGAGACAGCTACAGAAGCAGTACTTCTCATGCATGCAATCTGTGAAGTACCCAAGCGGCCATGTCTGCGGTGACAATGAGCCTTTTCTCATTTACTTGGGATCTTTCAGTATACATAACTATTCTACAATGGTCTGGCATGTCACACAAATGATGGGACTTGCCGAGCAATAACTTTGGAAGTGTTCTGACCAATTGCTGATTGGGCAGACTTCATGCTATTTGCTCTGTCCTGAAAGGTTAGGAGTCTTATGTTTCAGAGGTGAAGGCCTGTAATTACCGCCAACGCTGGCCACTTCCAGATACTTCTCTTTAATATTGTTGCTAAATGTGTCACACCATTAGAATCCTCTTCAAAATTAAAGGATATTCAGCAGTCACATGCATCCCAATGTAAAGCGTCTGTAATGACTTTGCGGGGGCGGTGGAGTCCCAGTGAGGCTTCTTCCTGTTGGTGGAGTCCCAGTGAGGCTTCTTCCTGTTGGTGGAGTCCCAGTGAGGCCTCTTCCTCTTTGCTAATAGAATACCCCTGCTGGCTAGAGACAACAGAAGTGAAGAGGGATGGACAGCACAAAGGCAGAGACAGAAGGGTTCTTCAGCGATGCTCATTGGAGCTGAGACCCATTCAGGTTTTGACTCAGGGCCTTTGTTTATTAGGTGATGACTTTAGCAATCAGGTGGAAACACAGGCTTTCTCTATGCTTGTACCTGTGATGAATACTAGTGTAGGGGTGATGGGCTGCTTCTTGTCAATTCTGCCATCTTAGTGCATATTGGTAGTTATATCAAGCACAGGGAAAACATTGACAGAACAATTAACACGTAGCAAAACCAAACAAAAAGTCAAAAAAGTTGTGTGATACATCTAGATATGAATTTCCACTAGAACCAAGTAGGTGCCATGGAAATGCAGATGTGACCAAGTCCTTCAGTGACAGTTCTAGGGGAGGATTCTGGATAGTTCCAATAACTCCCGTCAGCATGTCACCCCCCCATTAATACATTTACCTCCTCTAAGCAACCAGCACTTCTTGCACATCTGTCATTGATTTCTATTGTATAACACAGCTCAGCATGCATAGATTTTATCTCCATTAGTACACAACTTCGAGAGAGGACACTGGCTCCCACTCTTCCATCTGCCCTCATGTCGCCAGATCACTTTATGCTCACGGAAATCAGTCATCAAATAGTCACCACAAAAGATCAATAATGTGCTTGTCAGACCACCTCTAAGTTTGAAATCTGAAACCTCCATCACTCATTCTGTCCATACACTCTGGACACTTTGTGAAACTAAGTCAAAGGGCTTTTAATGAACGGTATTGTCCCTCACTTGTTTGCAGGGAGAGTTAAGAGGGGCAAGGGTAAGACAAAGCTCCGAATAATAAAATTAGGATAGCCAGCAAAAAAAAATAGCTTCATAGCATAGTGTGGTTCTCACATCAGTGGGAAATATACGTGGAGGTAGGTGAAAGGTTTTACTAACAGTTTTATCAAGTGTATTGTTCTCCTTTTTGTAGATCTGTGTTCATTTTGTTATTTAGTCCTATTTTTGTCATATCTCATGAACAAGAGCCATGTTAGGAACTCTGCAGAATTCAAGGTTGAGCAAAGCAAGAAATCTGACACAGAAAAATTTAATGATGGAAATAACTCAGGAAGAGTTTTAATGTAACAGAGCTAAAATTTCAAAAGTAAAATTACAATGAAGATGTAATGAGTGTTCTGACTTTCAGACCTCATCTTCCTCATAGTGACACTTAGAGATAAACCTTTGCAAGCTCTTGCTCCCGTGATGAAGAGAGAGGCCCCCAAAATGTGCCTGGAAAGCATGATTTTCTTGACTGAATATTAAGACCACAGGAGGTTACACGTGTTTTCCTTCCCGTGAGAACACCTGGGCATGTGAATACCGCGTTGAAAACGTTCAGACATTTCCACTAATGTAAGAAGCCCAAGTTGCTGTGGCTTTATGTTAGGACTTCTGATCAGGCCGAATGGGAATTCCGAAATGTCAGAGTCTATCGTTTATAAATGAGGAGATTACAGGACAATGAGATAAAGTAAACCCAAACCAGATTGAATGCTTGTCTGAAATGAAGATGAGCTCAGCGTATTAAGACTTCATTATTAGCCCTCCTATTGCTGTGTCTGTATTTTCCATATATGGTGAAGAGGGCCATATGAACATTCTCCTAAGTATACTGAAAGTGTTCGAATAAATATCCATCAATCATCCTTCATTCTGTGTTTTAAACTTGCAATAAATTTATAGAAAATGTAAATGATTATTTCAGAATTTATAATTAATATCCATGTCTTAACAACATGACATGAGCCCCGTAGACCAAGATAACATCTTTATTACGATTTAAAGATTATGAAAAAACATAGGCACGTGAAACACAAGTGTTCTTAAGAGATTTACAACATAGACAGACATAGGGGGGTTGATAATGGTTTATAAAGGGCAACAATCACGGTGACCGTGGAAATATTCCTTGCAGGAGAGTAACGGAATCTTTCAATTGTCCTTTCTACGTATTTACAAATGTGCACTTTTATCATCTTTCCTGTCAGACTCCTCCCCTACCGCTTCCTACGTGTACGCAAGAATGTGCTTTCTGTCTTAGATAAAGAGCAGATTGAAGCTGAGTTCCTGATGAGCTGTCTCATGATTTTCTTCAGTCACATATCTGCTTATGGATCTCTTCAGTCTTTTGGTGTTTGTTTCAAAGACAGCTGAGACGAGCCCTGTTCTCTTTTTAGTGTATCTAGCAAACGGATATTTGATTATGTGCATGCTTCTGGTTCATGGTGGTTCTAACACACCTTGCAACTGGAGGAACAGTGGAACACTCAGATATTAATCCATGGACACTGCACTGACAACGCCCCTCTTTTCAAAGTTTCTCTAAAACTCTTAAGTGATTAGTTAACTTTTTATTAAGTCTTGATTACACTGTAAAGGCACTGCTAGGCACTCTTTATGTTTGGGGCTGTCTGTGTGATATCCATGGACATATATCTGTCTGTGTTTTGTTCGTAACTGTGTGTGGGTGTGATGTCCATGTGTACATACATCTGTGTGGGTTTATGAATGTGGATGTGGTGATTTCATGACCACTTCCAGGGTCAAGTCTTGCTTTCCACCTTCTTTGAGACTGGATCTCATGGTGTTTGCTTCTGAGTATATGCTAGCCTAGTTAGACCCAAGCCTCTAAGGACTCTCTTGTTTCTGCCTCCCAGCTTACTTTAGGAGGGCTGAAATTCCAGAAAACTGCTAGGAAAGCCAGTTTTGCACTGGTCAGAGAACTGAACGCAGGAACTTACGTCTGCACACGTCTCTTCTGGAGTACTGGGGAAGAAACTCAGGGCCTCCCAGAGCTAGACAACCTCCCTGGTACTGAGCAACATCCTGAACCCTCAGGCACACTTGAGAGACTCTAAACAGAGTAAGCAAATATAAGTACTAAATAGGCTTTATTCATAAATAAATATATGTATAAAACAAATTTTAATCAGCCATTCTATTTTTTCACAAAAATAAACCCAATGTTTATTCTGCTTTGTAAAGCAACACATAATACCTTAAATACCAATTGATTGTGGGACCACTAGTTATCTGAGCTTTTGTTGTTAATGTTGTATTAAGGCAGCAATTCTGAATCTGTGGGTCACGGCCCCTTTGGAGGTTAAGTGATCCTTTCACAGGGGTTACATATCAGATATCCTGCATAGCAGATGTTTACATTACAAGTTATAACATTAGTAAATTTACAGCTATGAAGTAGCAATGAAATTATTTTATGGTTGGGGGTCACCACAACATGGTCAAATCATTAGGAAGATTTAGAAGCACTGCACTAAGGTTTTTAAAATGAAGTGAATTATAGAGCTATTATCATTGATTTATTACAGAAAAATATCTTTTTTCCTTAGCTAGTGTGAAATCAGTGTTCTCTCCCCATTTTCTGAGTATTTAGGCTATACAATTGAGAACTAATTTTCTGAATGATAGTCACAAGACTGTGCAGGAGTCTCACTTAACAAAGAAAGGTTCAATTATGTTCTATGCTACATTTGCCAAGAAATAACTTTCTTGATATATATGAAACAAATTTAAAGTACTCCTGGGGAAAAAGTTGCAGTAACCTCTAGTCAGGCACATGTGCACATCTGGTTAGCTCCCAATATCCATCAGTCCCCTACAAGCAGCTGTGCAGTGTGCATTTACGGCCATCAGTGCACAGCACCTGTGCAATGTGGGTTTAGAGCCATCAGTGCACAGCACCTGTGCAGTGTGGGTTTACAGACATCAGGGCACAGCACCTGTGCAGTGTGGGTTTATAGCCATCAGTGCACAGCACCTGTGCAGTGTGGGTTTACAGCCATCAGGGCACAGCACCTGTGCAGTGTGGGTTTACAGCCATCAGTGCACAGCACCTGTGCAGTGTGGGTTTACAGCCGTCAGGGCACAGCACCTGTGNCCTGTGCAGTGTGGGTTTACAGCCATCAGTGCACAGCCCCTGTGCAGTGTGGGTTCACAGCCATCAGTCAACGGCACCTGTGCAGTGTGGGATTACAGCCATCAGTCAACAGCACCTGTGCAGTGTGGGATTACAGCCATCAGTGCACAGCACCTGTGCAGTGTGGGTTTAGAGTCATCAGTGCACAGCACCTGTGCAGTGTGGGTTTACAGACATCAGGACACAGCCCCTGTGCAGTGTGGGTTTACAGACATCAGTGCACAGCCCCTGTGCAGTGTGGGTTTACAGACATCAGGGCACAGCCCCTGTGCAGTGTGGGTTTACAGACATCAGTGCACAGCACCTGTGCAGTGTGGATTTAGAGCCATCAGTGCACAGCACCTGTGCAGTGTGGATTTAGAGCCATCAGTCAACAGCACCTGTTCAGTGCAGCTTTATGACACTTTTAGTGTTTGGGAGTGTCTATAATTGTCATGTTTACTGCATAATCAGATGATGTTTTTAATTAAAAATTTGAGTTAAGAAAATTATACATTTGGTATTTGAATCACCAATACTGCTGAGTAAAGTCAGGGAATTAAGCACTACACAAACCAGGAATACCAACTAGCCTGAGGAGACTGTTTAGCTTTGGAGATCCCAGCTGCTTTGTGAAAAGTTTTGAACATCTGATGAGTGGTTGAATCAGATGATTCCTGTCAAGCCTGCCTTCTTGTGAGTCAGGGCTGATAAGAATTAACTGGCCAGATCATGAGGCTCTTTGTTTCCTTATGGGTTAAAGGTAAAACAGTAAAGTCTGCATCAAGGCAAAAGCACCACAAAAACTAAATAATTACAGCAACGTAACAAGCTTCCATAAAGCTAATTCTGTTTAGTATCTAGGCAATGATAACACTTAAAAGATGTTACTTTCTTTTAATGTAAACCTTCAATTTTTGTTTACCAAAACCAAAAGAAAACAAAAAATAGCAACAGGAAACACCTTTTATCCTACAAAAATAATTTCAGCTGCTTACAAACACACACACACACACACACACACACAACCCTGGTATTATTTGTACTTGGGAAATCATTGAACGCCAGTAATACCGGCTTTCCTTTGTCTTCTTGAGCAGAATAGCTTGCACAAGATGTCCAACATCACAGCTGCTCCCAAACTCGAGAAGCCATTACTGGCTTTGGGAAAAGACAGGACTACTGAGACAGTGAAGAAACCAAATGACCAAGGGAGATGACTCTATGGGTAAATCACCTGCAGCACAGCAGTGAGGCCAGGAGTTCATATCCTGGCACCAAAGAAATGCCAAACAGACTTGGTTGCCACCCTAGGATCCCTTCCCCCAGAGATGGAGCCAAGGGATTGATTCTGCTAGGGCAATCAGACTACCTAAGTCTGCAAGCTTAGTGTCCTAGTGACAAACTCTGCTTTAATATGTAAAGGGGAAAGTGGTCAAGTTAAAACCCCATTTGCAAGTTCTGGCCACCATGTTCCTAGGCACCCATGCGTATGTGAACACACATATACACACAGCAATGAAAAAGAAACTGAATGCCTGAATAGGTCTGGACATCTATAGCGAAAATGCTCTATATAATTAATATTCTTCCCAGAATATTTTGTTATGTTTTCTCTCAAAAATTTTATATATTTCTACATATTGAAGGGTTTTGTAAACTGGGGCATCCTTCCCCTCCTTCTGATTTGTTTTTTCATCATCTGGCACCCATATAACCAGCCCCTCTTCCTGCTAAGCCTGGCTCTTTCAGGAATCTTTTACTCCTCAACAGATTTCACCGTCTTTCACATCTGTTTTCCTGATACGTGATTTCCTTCACTCTGTTCAGAATTGTACTGTGGTTTCTTCCTCATATCTAACCTCCCCAATTTGTATGTATGCATGTGTCATCTTTTAGAATGCATTTTACATCATTTACAGCTGTATCCCCATAGGCCACCTAATGCTTCCTGTTACGCATTCCGTAAACATTCATAATATATGGAAAAGAGTATGGTGGCACTGACATAATTAGAACAAGAAGCGATACATAGTCTTTCATCTGAGACAAACACAAGAGAAGCAGAGATAAATAAGAATCTTCAGGCTGACAGAAGAGCCTCTAAATAATGGGGCACAGCTGAAAACCCTAACTACAGATGAGGTCCTGACTGAGGACTGTGACTGGAAGTGAGGCCCGTGGACCCATGAGCTCTCTACAGCACAGAACAGTTTATGATAGAGAAAAATGCATACACAGGAGCTCTACCCAGCCACCCTTGTCTTCAGACTCTCTACTTTTAGGTAAATGTATGTTTGGGTGGTGGGGGCTGCTGTTCCCCAGGGTCAAAGAGAGACATATTTACCTTTACTATAGAGTCAATGTCAATCTGGTTTCCTCAGAGGTCCATGTCCCTCATGTGGTCTGCGGTCTAGGCAATGGCCAATTTTACCAGTCTTTCACTTTCTATTTCTGTTTGCATGTAAATTCCATCTTTGACAGGACCCACATCAAATAGGACCATCTGACCCCATTTCCTTCTTCCCTGTGACTTAAGTCTTCAGTTTGCAAGCTCTGTTACTGCCTCCTTCTCACTTCCTGAGCGCCTCCTTTGCTACCCCATATCCTTCATACACTGCAAGAAGCCCCTGTCCTATGTCAGTTAAATGAAACACAACAGAAATCACAGTGTGTTTCAAATCTTTTTATTCCTTTTCCGTTTTCTTCCTACCATAAGTTACTGCTCTTCCTCTTTCTTCTTTGTCTCTCAATTTGTCTGAAATGACGTTTTCTCACCCAGATAAATGTTCCTCCTTCTGCAATCAGCTTGTCACCTCTTTAGTGGATACTGCCTCTGTACAGTTGTCAGTGCTAATGATGCGCCCCCTCCCTCAGGTCACGACTTCTCATCTGTCCTCAGTGGCAGGCACATGTGTCCTGCTAACAAGACAGCATTGTCTTGTCATGTCCACATCATACCCTCACTGTTTCACCACTTCAGAGACAAGAGCAAGCATTTGAGTAACAGCCTGGATAGTAGCACGTTTAAAAGAACTGACATGTTCTACATAGGCTGTATTAAGTAGGTTTTGAAGATCCAGCCCTGGAACCCACTAGTCTTGAGTAACTATTTCTATGGAAACAGACATTCTAAGTTCCAAGCAGCACATACGCACATGGACTCGTTACCTTGAGACTCCATGGAACCATCAGCTGACACTGGGGCTGGGAGGCAGCCCCCATCCTGGCAACTGGCTTTGCCTTTCTGAGGGTTGGATGAGTTTCGTACCAAGGTGCGAGGGGCAAGTCAGTCATTCACCCCAACAAACACCAGTCAGCCAGCGAGCCATTAGATGTTTTCTGCCAACGTGGCTTTCCTGAGTGTGTACCATGCTGATAACTGTGTACTGTGTGCGTAGGGACCTCACAGAGGTCACCTTTTCCCTCCAGGTCAGCCCTGACTTTGAGCTCTGCAACTTCAGAGTCCTCTGTGAGCTTGAGTCTGGGGTGCCTGCTGAGGAGATTCAGTTCATCTACATGGAGCAGCTCCTGACAGATAACCACTGCTCACTGGGTACCTATGGCCTCAAAGATGGTGATATGGTGGTACTACTTCAGAAGGACAATGTGGGACTTCAGGCACCAGGAAGGACTCCAAATCAGCCTCGGGCCGATTTCACTGGATCAGCTGTGCCGGGAACAAGTTCCCGACACCAGCATCACCAACAGCAACGGATACCATCGACACAAACCCATGGACTGGCCTCTGGAGAGAATATGGCCCATGCTCAGGATCTCAACAGCCCTGCTCTGATTCGCAGCATGCTGCTTTCCAACCCCCACGATCTGTCCCTGCTGAAGGAACGGAATCCTGCTTTGGCGGAAGCTCTGCTTAGTGGAAACCTTGAGACATTTTCCCAGGTCCTGATGGAGCAGCAGAGGGAAAGGGCCTTGAGAGAGCAAGAGATGTTTCGTCTTTATTCTGCTGACCCGTTTGATCAGGAAGCTCAGGCTAGAATAGAAGAAGAAATCAAACAGCAGAATATAGAAGAAAACATGAACATAGCTATGGAAGAGGCTCCGGAGAGTTTTGGACAAGTGGCTATGCTCTATATTAACTGCAAAGTGAATGGGCATCCTTTAAAGGCTTTTGTTGACTCAGGTGCCCAGATGACTATCATGAGCCAAGCTTGTGCTGAGAGATGTAACATTATGAGACTGGTGGACCGGCGATGGGCTGGGGTTGCTAAGGGAGTGGGCACGCAGAGGATTGTGGGCCGAGTTCATCTGGCTCAGATTCAGATTGAAGGTGATTTCTTACAGTGTTCTTTCTCCATACTGGAGGAGCAGCCCATGGATATCCTTCTAGGGCTGGATATGCTCAGGAGACATCAGTGTTCCATCGACCTAAAGAGGAATGTGCTGGTCATTAGCACCACTGGCACACAGACACCCTTCCTCCCTGAAGGAGAATTGCCCTTGTGTGCAAGGCTAGTGAGTGGAACTGTACAAGAAGACTCTTCAGACAAGGAAGTAGCAGGCAATATCAAACATTCAGTCAAGGGTCCAGCACGAAAAAAGCATTGAATCAGGTTATATATAAGCCACTGCCACGAAGGAGCAAGCTGTAGGTCCCAGGAAAGTATAAGATAAGAGCTCATTGGCAATGCCATCATTAAAAGCATCTTAGCAACCAAATTTGGCCTGGTGACTGAGTACACAGATGGGTGGCTATGTAAGTCATCACTGTTAGTCATAGGGTATGTGTGGGTTCATTCTTCCACTCCAGATCAATGAACCTCATCTAGGAGAGGGGCTGAAATTTCAAGTTGGTTTCCCAACAATCTAGGGAAAATGGGTCTCTCTGTCAGATTACAGGAATGTCCAAACCAAGACTGCTTATTATGCATAAGCTCCTTGGGAAAAAAAAACATCCTTTCAGATTGCAAAGACCTGTAAACAAAATGATTTCACAATAACATTAACAATAGTTTTATATTATCCCAGCTGTCTCTGTGTGTGTGTGTGCGCGCACACACACACACACACACACACAAGTGCAGGCCAGAGACTGAGAAAGTTGATAACTTCCTTAATTGCTTTCCACCTTAGTTTTTGAAACAAGTTCTCTCACAGAATCTGGAACCTTCCCAGTATTGGTATAGATAGCATAGCCATCTAGCACCTTTATCCATCTTTTTCTAGTGAATGCTAGAAATGGAACGTAGGTCCTAATGTGTGTGCAACAGGCATTGCACTGAGTGAGCAGTGTCTTCAGCACCTCCAGAACATCTCTCCACACACTTTGTAAGACAGTATCTCATCATTCTCAACCCGGCTTCAGACTTGAGGAATGCCTAAAGATGATCTTATACTTCTAGTTCCCCTGCTTCCACCTACTGAGTGCTGGGAGTGCAACCATGTGACGTCACACCAAGTTTTTGTGGTGTTGAGGAGCAAATGCAGAACTTTGTGCGTGCCTGACAACATTCTCTCAACTAAGTTAGCATACCTAGCCTGAATTATTTTCATACTCACAGATATAGCTGTGTTCACATTTGTTTTCATTAGAAAAGTTCTGAAAAATGGTGCAGATTTAACTCCCTTATTAGGCTAACACTTCTAAATGCCCACTTGGGAAAACATTCACACCAGTTTTATGATGCTTTATGGTTTATGGTTTCTCAATCTCCAGATTCCACTCTAGTCACGCTTATGAAGTCTACCTCCAGACTTAATTTTGATATGTTTCAATGGAGAGGTTTGAAATCCCCAAGGCATGTTCCTCTCCTTGTTCTTAAAGAAAAAGCAATAATTGTAAGAAAAAAATGTGTTGAACGTTTTGTCTTAGTTCTGGCACTTCTTGTTCTGTATGGTGCTGGGATTGGAAGGTGAGCATAAGTCACAGCCTAGGACTCTAATGTCTAATTCAGTTAGGCCATCTTGAAAACATCTGCTTAGGCCTTTCTGCTCTGTGACTCCTTGAATAAAGCCAGCTTTCAGTATGACTAACATGTAAAGTACAACCCTTTGCCTTAACTTCTCCCTAAAACATCTAAGAATAAAAGTCAGATCCAGAGACCATCAGATTCAGGGAAATGATTGGGGGCAATAACTTATTAAGAGGGTTTATGGTATAGGGCTGGAGATAGCTCTGTGTGAAGAACACTGTTTTCTCTTCCAGATGGCCAGGTCAGTTGCCAGAATCTATGTAAGATGATTCACATCACAACTACTGTGACTCCAGTTCCAGAGGAACTGTCCTCTTCTGGCCTCTGGGACCATCACTCACAAACACATATACTCACACAGAGACACACATACATACACAGCATATTCTTTAAAAGTTAAAAATATTGATATTACATCAATCCTGTAGAAGCCAAGAAGTACGAGCCCTGGATTTCCCTCTCTGTCACATAGACAAATCATCTACTTCAGGTCTCTACCCATCATCCTCGGATTGCTTCAAAGGTAGGGCTGCTTTACAGTGACGGTTACAACAGTGTAATCTTGTTTACCAAGCAAGGTCTAAGACATGTGAAGAGTTCCTAAAGGTTATAACAAAAAATAATCCTCTCTGATAACCAGATTTTCATTTCTTTGGCTTGATTCTTGGTTATGCTGATCATGTCCTTCTGAAACAAGTCCACCTGCAGTTTTTCCACCCCCACTCCTCTAACATTACCTATGTTCGTGTAAAGTGTTACACTCAGCAGAGCTGTTCAAAGATCTGTGGACCAATGTCTTTTTGATCTGGGCTACTAATCAACACTCAAAAGGAATTGCAAATGAAACACAATCAGGGCCAGTACCAAATATGCTAGCATTACAATGTCACATGAGACCTATTCCAACATCAAATGAACTATCTAGTCTACAAAAGTCATTCCAAAACTTCACAGAGTCTTTAAGATGAAGGGTTGTTTACATCTCCAATCTTGCTGCACATTCTTTTCTTTCTTCTCAAGTCACACTTAATGAGATGGGTGCTCATAGGGAAAGTCTGCTGCACTCATTGTGTAATAGTATGCTCACACTGATCAATGCCCTTCTCTCCTCATCTTCCTTTCCTTCCTCCTCCCCTGGCTGCTCGCTCTCTAGCTTTCTAGCAATTCAAGATTTGTTTGTTTAAACACTACTTGTACTTAATTTGCATGTATGTACCTGTGTGTGTGTGTGTGTGTGTGTGTGTGTGTGTGTATAAGTGCCATAGAAGCCAGAAGGGCATGAGATCCTTTGGACATGAAGCTGCAGTCATTTGTGAGTGTCCCGAGGTAGGCACTAGTATCTGAACTCTAAACCTGATAGGTAGGGCATTGGTACCCTCTAAGCCATCTCTCTAGCTCATAGTTTGTTATCATGGAGCTTATTTATGTACAGCATTATTAGCATTTTGAAGAAGACTTTCTTCTGTGTTGAAGTCAATGGGAGTGATGCACTTTGCTTTAGGTGTGGGCAGAGCACATATTTTTCTACTGCTAATTGATATGCTGTGCTGAATTCAAATAAAAGGTTAGCAGTTACCAACATAAATATACTCCATGGAATGGAACCCCAGATCCATCAGATTCTTGCGCTATAACTCGACCACCATTTTGAAATTTTACTGAGCTAGATATTTATAAGAAGAACCCCTTAACACAAAGAGAGTAGTCAAGACTATAATTCACGTTTTCCTCTGCAAGCCCCTGTTGTAACTAGGGATACAATAACTTTCTAAGTTAAAATCATCAGTGGTTCACATTTGAGGACGTGTGATTTTGTTCTTGTCTTAGGCCATAAAAAGAGACAAAAATATAAGATATCACAACACTTAGAAAACATCAAAGCCCCAAAACAGGAATTAGAAGGTGCAAAGTAACATACTAAGAACATATAAAGTCCAATGTTGATTGGTGAGCAGGGTAACCAATGAAACAGCACAGCACAGCACAACAGATCTGCCCCACAGAACGATAATCATGATCTACTGTACGCCAAGTACAACCTTAAGTGTACTTAGGCGTCCTCAAGCAACTGATTTTTAGTGCTAAGGTGCCTTGAACTCTAACCAGATGCACTGGAAAATCTACCACTTGGATAGAACTTGACACATGTGACTTAATTACACATTGGTAGGATTATCCTAACAGAACTGAAATACATCTGTCTAAGTTAACAACACTATTGATATTTGCATGGAAAATGAAGTTCAAGTAATGCACAAAGCACACCCTTCAAGAACTTTTAACCAAGTGGAGCAGTGAAGAGCTTCCAATATGCTGCTATAATAGGTGTTTATAGCAGTCAATGAAAAGTTCTCCTCCTCTTTCTTCAAACCTCATTAAATTCCCAGACCTGGGCAATGCAGGCCAGTTGGAAGAAACATTACAAGTAGACTTTAAAAAGTATACTTGCAGCCATTCTGTAGACCTCCGAACAGAAAGAACTTGTAGAGGTCTGTGATAAAGGCTCCATTGTAGCAGTGCTAAGATTAATAGGAAGATACACTAATTCATTTGGATAAAAGAAACAATCTGTCGAATATTTCAGGGATGGAGAAAGTTAATCATTTCAAATTTCTGTGAAAACATTATCATTATAGAGATATAAAGATAACTTAGTTTAAGTACTCTAAAATGTTTCAATCAAAATCATACTAGAGCTGAATATTCAAAATCCTTAAATTTATACAGTCAGAACTATAATGAGTAGAAAAAGATATGAGAAAAAGGAGGCACAAGACACTAAAAACAGACACAATGTTTAAATGACTCACAAGCTCTGAGAAATAGCAATCAAATTATATCATTTTTCCTTCCTATTGATAAGGATGGAGTGAATTGGTCTCAAATATTCTAAATTTGCGGTTTGAAGGGAGTATTTTTTTTTAAGAAGAACAGAAATTTCTGAAGCAGCACAAAGAGCGATGGCCCCTTCATACTTATGTTAAATCGCCATGAGAGTGTGGAGGGTAAGATGAAGACCAGGTAGAAATGGGCACAGTGGGAGGTAAAGAAAGGATCTGGACAGAGAGATGATCCTACAGGCAGAAACTGGCATGCAGAATTACAGACTGGTTGGATAACTGATTAAGGGCAGTAGAAAGCCCGTGTGTCTGTGGTCTGCTCTGCAGAATGCGGCTTCTGGTAGGTAAAGGAAAACTGAGCAGACTAGCATGTTGCCATGGTAGCAGAAGGAAAGCAGGTCAGCTTATTTCATTTGGTGTGCTAAGCAATGTGGAGAAAGAACAACTGCAGAGTAATACTTTCCTTTCCAACCAGAAGCACAGGAAGAGCTCAGTTCCGCGGTACCGAAGCTGAGTGCACAAATAAAATGATCATCAATGGAGCCATAAATTCACCCAGAATGCACTGGTTACCTACTCCGAAAGTCACCGTTTAAGAGCTTTGTTCCTCGGGTAACTCATCAGGAATTCAAAATTAGATGACATGGAACGATTTTTATAGAATTTGAGGAAGCAGTGGTATAGGCTCCTATCAGAAATAATTACATGAAGTTCAAGCAACAGATGGGCAGTTGGGGTGAAACAGAAATGAAATGGTCTCTGTTCACACTCTGCCAAATGCCATCACATGGGCTACAGGACAAAAATTGACAGAAAATGATCCCACTGGTATTCCATAGCCATAGGAGTTTCTGTCCCCATATGGCAAGGCTGGTGCTGTCAGAGTCCCCCACATCACAACCCCCACAGCACTGCTATGGAAATGTCACTGGCACAGGAAATAAAAACAGGGCTACCTTTCTACCAAGTTTCCAATTTACAGTTGATGAAAACACAAATATTCCCCTTACCATCTATCTGGTCTTGCTGATTCACTTTAAATTGCTTTTATTAATAATAAAAAAGTTTCCACAACAAAATATATTGATACTATCCTTTATAATTTTTCTCTCTTGGAAAATTTCCAGGCATACTTTAGTTATATATATAGTTTAGCTTATTTAAATTTCTATTGCAGTGTAGCTTTTCAACATTTTCTAAAATTCTAAAGATTTGAATACCAACAAAAGGGACAACTTGATGTCTGAGAGCAAGTCACAATAATTAATGGGAGATTGGTGTCCTTTGGTGGAGACACTGGAGACACTCTGGATTTTGTATCCGTGTGACCAGGATAGTTGCAGTGTGCCTGTGTAATGTTGACAAATGTATGTCTAAGGAAGATCTTCTAGAGCTATGACAGGCGGAGAGGAGACAGCATGGCTACTCTGCTGTGAACAAACATTTGGCAAGACTTTTCTCATAAAGCCTGAGAATGTTTAAAAAATATTCTAGACAGACAAGAGCAGAGTCGAGCACAGTCCCTTGGTAATGGTCATTACTCCGGTAGACTCTGTTTGCTGGCGGTGAGCAAAGGTGATGCTCCTTCAAGAGAGCCTTCCTGACTCAGTGTTAGCAGTAAAAACCACGCAGCTCTTTGAAGAGGTTCTGCCACCAAACACTTAAATGGTGTTTATGAACAGCGTCTTGGTGGTGGCATGGACCTAGAAACTCCACAGAAATTTGCCAATAAACATGGTTCCCTCCAGTACCTCGCCATGAAGCTAGAGTCTCAGAAAACTACGGAATGGGGTGGAGCCAGTGAACAAAGCAGCAGCTTTAGTTCTAGCCATGCCACTTAGCAGATTAAATACTCATGTTCTCAGAAAAAGTTAAGATATACAATAAAAACATTCAGACAAAAACAACAACAGCAACAACAACAAAATCCTCTAAATGGTTTGCAGTGTTTAAAATAGATGCAGGCTTGGGAAAGAAAAGAAGAAGGTAGAGAAAGTCCTTAAAAATAATAGAGTAGCTGGAAGTGCACTTCCAAAAAATAAAGGTGTGGTAGTGCACACCTTTAATACAAGCACGTGGGAGGCAGAGGCAGGAAGATCTCTATGAGTTCGAGATCAGCCTGGTCTACAGAGTGAGTTCCAGGGCAACCAAAGATACAGAGAGAAAACCCATCTCAAAAAAAACAACAATTAAATAATAAAAATAAAATAGAGTAAAAAAAGTCACATTAAGATGGAAAAATACACAGATAATCTAGATAGGGCATGTTATTGTGTTGTCTTTGAATTGTTTGGCTGCTGAGGAAGGAACAACAGCTGCTGAAAGACATTTGATTATAAATGCTGCTGGATTAATCCAATCTATATATTTTAAAAATGGCTTGATTTCAAAATTTAAGTCAAAAGATAGGTTACTTTTGAGAAGAAGTTTTGTTCTTGTTTCCACAGGAAATTAGAGGATGTGGATTCATTCTGAGTTAAGAAAAATAATATTTAATCAAGGAAGACCCCTGAAAAGTCTTCAATAGGAGAGGCTGAACCACATAATCCAATGTTTTAGAGCACCTCTGTTGCAGTTTCCTCTGAGTTCTACATCCAGAACAGCTTCTAGACTGCTGACTGAGATGATCCAAACTCTCAGAATACTCTAATCAGGACATTACCATAATCCTAAATTTTCTCTAGGTCTCCATAAGATTATCAGCACCCTAATCAGCAGAAAGTATCCTAGAAGACTATGCCTACATTCCCAATAAAATAGATTATGGATGTTTGTCTTTATTTAGTGTGTTGGTTACAAGTGGTTATAAATAATGGTCAGGAAAAAAAGCGTAAAAATTTTTTTGTTTTGAAATGAAGAATGAGGAAATGCTGTGGGATAATGCTCTTGTACAAATAGAGATTTTTTTTCACTCATATTAGTTTAATGAAGAGCAAATTGGCCAGTAGTCAGGCAACCAGACTAGGAGAGTTCTGGGAAGGGGAAAGGTGGAGATTTAGCTGCAATCTAGACACAGAGGAAGCAAGAAGAGAATGCCTTACTGAGAAAAGGTACCAAGACACATGGTTAAAAATAGATAAGAATTATGGTTAATTTAACTTGTAAGAACTAGTTAAAAAATATGCCTGAGCTAATAGGCCTAAAGTTTATAATTAATATAAACATCAATGTGTTTCTTTGGGACTGAACAGCTGTGGTGCCAGGCAGGACAGAAACTTTGTGCTACATTACTTCTCTGTCAAAATCCTAGTGAACCCCTGTATACATTTGGAGAGGAGTATTCCTTAGCTTCATATGTAACATCTCACTGAGAATCAACTATGATGATTCTCTTAAGGTATTATTTTCTGAATATCTGGTTATACTTCAGCAGTTTTCTCTGGTGCTCTAAATGTCTCCTTTCTTAGCTGACTATGTTCAGTTTAAGGGTAATACATTGATCCAGGCAAATTTAAGTAGGCAGCAATTAAAATTCAACCCTAAATAGAAAACATTAAGAATGTTTAAATTTCCCAAGAATATTTAAAAGATTCTAAAAGCAAGTATATAAAGGTGAGTATTAAGATCACAATGCTAAACCTGACAAACCTGACATTCATTCATCTTTCAGCTGTCTGTTTCCATGAATAACAAAGCCAGTGCTCTGAGCTCATTATCCTGCAGTTTCCTAGTTCACTACATACATTCCGTGGTTTTACCACTTGTTTTCTTAGAATATCAATTGATTGGAAGGTTTAGGAAAGCAGGCTGATAGAGCATGTACTGTACTTCACAAGGGTTCTCAATCAACTGTTTGTAGGTTGTATATGCAGTGTGAGAGAACCTCAAGACATAAATTCTCTCCATCACTCACCTGATAACCTCATAGCTAGATATCGAGAGCAATACCATGAATATTACAAAATGATAGTGTTCAGGAAAGCTACTATAATCTACTCTTGAAGCTTATTTTCAAACAAAAGCTTCAAATAAAAACAAAAAATTAGTTAGCAATAGCATCTGTCATTTACTCAGTTCTATCAAGTGAATCATTTATTAAACATGGTACCTTTCTTAAAACTTAAATCCAGAGCAATCTAAGTAATAAGTAACACCCTTATGTTAAAGATTGGGTTACTGATGAATGCAGTAATAAAGTGGCTTGTCTGTGGACACAGATCAACAAACTACAAGATGATATTCAAGAACCAGGCAACCAGAGCTCATTCTATTATGTTACCTCTCAGTGATAGCCCTTAAATCCAACAGAGCAGGTACCAGGTACATCTATATATACCGGATCAGAGTTAGGACTACCATGGAATAGAAGACGAAAGAAGAGAGAATGAAGTTTAGAAAAGAATCATAGAACGGTTCCCTGAGGAAGAGACAACTGAGGGAAATCTGGATGATGAGAGAGAGGAATTCAGAAGTCTGGCCAAGAACATTGCAGGGGGAAGGAGCTGGAGTATAATCAAATAAGGAGTGTCAAGGGAGACAAAAGCATGAGGAGAGGAAATAATCTAGATGGGACTGGATAGATTCTATAAAGTTTACAGTTATAAAACAAAAAGTAGTCTTACCTTCCTTTTAACTGTTCTATGAAGTTACATGGGTTTTAAGAAATGAGACAACTCTGTTTTGTTTTTTAAAGTACTTTTACTCGCTGCTTTGTCAAAAGTAAGAAGTCTGTAGATTAGGCCTTGAAAAGTTCAGAGCCTCTGGTTGTGCAGAAGACAAAATAGATCTGAAGGAAAAGTGATGAGGTTAAAAATAACTAAGACACCAAATGAGGACATTGTGAGCACTCACTGTATCAGACTCAGGGAGGAGATAAGGATGGGGCTGAACACAGAAACCAAAGGGAAGCTGTGGCTAACTCTGAGAGTGGTTTTTCAGGGGTGATGGGTAAAGAAGCTCTTGGTGTGAAGGGATTGAGAAGTTGGTGAGATATAGGATGAACATGGAGAGTTTATTCAGGAATAAACTCAATGGAGACAGAAATATGGCAACAGAGGAAGGGTGAGAACCTTTCTTTGGCTATGATGGTAGTCCAGTATGGCTCCAAGTTAATGGCAATAATCACATGAGAACGGGGACCTGAAGGACACAAGGACGAGAATTCAAGAGGCACAGCCCTTGTTCCTACTGGAGAAGCTGGGGTTCAAAGGTAGGCCAGCTGATGTGAAAGATACTGCTCCCTTCCCCAGCTTCTTTTTTTTTTTTTTTTTTTTTTTTGGTTTTTCGAGACAGGGTTTCTCTGTGGCTTTGGAGCCTGTCCTGGAACTAGGAAATATGTGATAGAGAGAAGGCAGGTCAAGAGAAGGTATGAAATGCCATTTAGATAAGACAGGAAGCAGAGAGAAAAAAGTAACTGAATTTCAGACTAATTCTGGGACCAATTCTACCTGACGATATAAAGGATAGAAACCAACTACAATAACAGGATGTTACATGGTTCTGATGGGGATTGTGTTTGTTATTGATCACATGTATGTTTACTGAGGGTTCTGTCCTGACTTGTCCTGTCCTGTCTGGTTCCTGCAGTTGTAAAGTCCCAAAGAAATCACACAGAGGTCTACGTCAATAATAAACTGATTGGCCTAGTATCTCAGGCTTCTTATTAACTCTTATAACTTATATTAGCTCATAATTCTTGTTTGTGTTAGCCATATGGCTTGGTACCTTTTTAGGAGAGGCAGTCACATCTTGCTTGCTCTGTGTCTGCATTCCTCTGGGTGACAACTGCAGATTGCATCTTTCTTCTTCCCAGAATTCTCATTGCCCTGCCTCTACTTCCTGCCTGGTTGCTCCTCCTATACTTCCTGCCTGGCTACTGGCCAGTCAGCATTTATTTAAAATACAAGTCACAGGGTTCAGACCATTGTCCCACAGCACTCCTCTCTTTTTTTAAAACAAGAACTTTGAATCAAATTGCCTAAACATTCTAAACAAAGGCAAACATCCATAATCCATTTTTTGGGAATGTGGGTATAGTTTTCCAGGCTACTTCCTGATGATTGGGGGCACTGATAA
The DNA here is from genome assembly GCA_028555095.1 of Dicrostonyx torquatus. Taxonomy (NCBI): domain Eukaryota; kingdom Metazoa; phylum Chordata; class Mammalia; order Rodentia; family Cricetidae; genus Dicrostonyx; species Dicrostonyx torquatus. The sequence goes on from JAQHUG010000310.1 coordinate 1,185,260, forward strand.
TCTTATGGCAACCTAAAGAAAATTTAGAATTATGATCAAGTAAAGACTGGAGTGTCCTGTGAGGCTTGATCATCTCAGGAAGCAGTCTTTGAACTGTTCTGGATATAGAACTCAGACATCTGGGCCATTCCTCTTATTGGAGCTTTCTCAGGGGATCTTCCTTGATTAAACCTGATTTTTCTTAACACAGAACGAATACACAGTCCCTCATTTCCTGTGGAAACAAAAGCAAAACCTCTTCTCCAAAGTAACATATCTTTTGACCTAAATTTTAAAGTCACAGCATCTTCAATATAAATATATATTGCATTAATCCAGCAGCATTTATAAATCTTTTAACAGCTTTTGCTTCTTCCTCAGCCATCAAACAATTTAAAGACAACACAGTAACATACAATACCCAGACTCTCTGTGTATTTTTTGATCTTTACATGGCTTTATTTTAAACTCTATTTCTTTTTTTATTTTTATTTTTAATTATTGGCTTTTTGAGACAGGGTTTCTGTATTAATCTTTTGCTGTCCTGAACTCACAGAGATCTGCCTGCCTCTGCCTCACAAGTACTGGGACATTCAACTACTCTCTAATTTTCTTTTTTCTTTTAAGGACTTTATCCCTTTTTCCCCAAAAAATCGTATATATTTTTAAACACACAGTAAAACATTTAGAGGTTTTCTTTGTCTTTAAATCTATCTTTACTTTATATCTCTCTTTTTCTGACCACATGGCTAGGATTAAAGCTGTGGCTTTGATGGCTGGATCCAGCCCATTTCTTAGCTTTTTTTTTTTTTTTCTGAAACTCTAGCCTCATGGCAGAGGTACTGGCTGGAGCCATGTTTATTGCCACAACTTTGTGGCATTTTAAGGTTCCTGCCACCACCAAAAACCATGCAGTCAGCCTTTCATCAACACCATTTAAGTGTTTCATGGCAGGACCTCTTAAGAGAACTGCAAGGTTTTGCAGCTAAAACTGAGTCATGAAGCCTCTCTTAAATTAGAGTGCTTGCCTCTAGCAATCAGAATGCACCCCAGAAAGTGCTCCTATCAAGAAGCTGTGCTTAGCTCAATTCTTTTCTATCTAGAATAATTGCCCAAGCTCTTTCAGGCTGTTAAGTGGATTTGGTCAGCCCCACATTGGCACACAATTTGTTGAAGAAAGAGGAAAGATGCAGTCTGCAATCATTGCTCAGACACAGAGAAAGCCAGACACAGAGCAAGCAAGATGTGATTGCTTCACCGAAAAAGGTACCAAGTCATATAGCTAACAGAGACAAGAATTATGGGCTAATATAAGTTATAAGGGTTAATAAGAAGTCTGAGATACTAGGTTAATCAGTTTATTATTAATGTAGACCTCTGTGTGATTTCTCTGGGACTTAATGACTGTGAAAACAGGACAGAAACCTCAGTCAACACATGTCTTTATTCAACACAGCAAACCTCTCTATAATTCAGTTTGCCCATCAAATAAAATAAGATGGCCACAGACTAACACATGAGATACAAAGAAAGGAAGAGGAAGCTATGCGTTCTCTGAGCAACACTATGATTTAGTTTTGTGGGTCCAGAGGTGTTCAGTTCTTTAGTATATGGGGGAATCTGTGGGATAAATAATTATGCCTCCTGAATCTCCAGCAGTACCAACCCTGTTGAGAGAGACAGAGGCAGATGATGATGACAATGGCTGTGTAATGTCAGAGAACAGTTTGTGGTGGTGAATAATCCCTGCACACACTAGTTTACCACTGTCAATCCTCCGTCTTTTCTTAGTACATTTTACACTGACAATAGGTTGCTATCCAGACAAAATGAGCAGCAGTTGACTCCCTCCCCCACTTTGTTCTTCGGGTCTTAGGGGTAGTAATGAGCAGTGAAATTCTCTGTAGATGGTAGCCAAGAAATGAAAGGGCCAGCAGAGGGTGATCCAGAAGTAGAAAAAATGGTACCCCTGAATTATCATGGAAACTGTTGTCATGAGTGAGCTTAATAGTTAAACCTAGGCTGTGGTAGCAATCACACCACATGAGATACAAAGGAGCAGAGAGAGGTTGGCTCTCACGTGTCTGCAGTGTGACAGAGATCGTTTCACTACTTAAAATGAGAAGAAAATGTTTTTCAAGCAGATTGACTCTAGGCTTTCAGCATGAACTGAGAATGAGCTGACGAGAGCAGGGCGATTATCAAAGGCAAAGTATTAAGTTCTATTCAAATGATGAGTAGCGTGCGGCAGGCATGGCTGCTAGGGCCCTTTCCAGCTGACACCTTCATTAATATGTAAGATGAGGATCAGCCATAAAATTATTACCCTCGGATTTGCTCCAAGTGAGAGCTTCTAACACCATAGTAATCACTTCAGTTGCAGTGAACGCACAGGTCCCAGGAGTTACATATCCAGGTAGATGACTGAACCGGGATATAACAGGCAGACAGGCAGGTCTCTAGGTGATCTTTAGCAAAAGGAGGGAAATTTCTGGGGTTAAAAACTCAGTTACTGCAAATAGTTTTCTAAATACTTATTTTCACCTATGTGTATAGGTGTGTTGTGGAGGGAGGGCATTCTACACCCGAGAGCCGGTGCTGACAGAAGCCAGAAGAGGTCGTCACAGGTTCATAATCAAGTCCTATGCGAGAGCAGTATGTGCTCTTAAATGCTAAGCCATCCCTTCAGCCCTCAAAGAGCTGGGAAACTGTTCATTGTATTTGTTACAGAAGCGCAGAGCAAAAAAGCACACAAATTTAGCTGAGCAGAAATGCATACCCACATGCATATCTAGAGAGAGCCAATAAACGCAATGCTAAACCACGAAAACAGCACATGCTCGCTGTAAAATCTGATGTCTATAAAATGGATGGAATAATTCCCCCAAGCTCCTGAGGTTTCCAAAATTTAGAACAGTTGGATTATGATGCTACTTTGCCACATAATGGATATGAAAGAGATTTATAATTTGGCAAAACAGGGACATCTTGAAGGTACAAGTTTCAGGAATTATAGAAAAGGCAAAAGAAGAGGTATGGCATTTTATTCTAAAAGATAAACTTGCTGCTGAAAGGTCACAGCAAGCAAAATGCAGGGGCACGATGTTCGGTCCCCAAGAGCTGCAGAGGCAAACACAGCTATCCCCACTTCATAACTGATTTGGACGGCTGGGAAGAGCTCTGCGCAGAGGAGGCGAGCTTGGATTGCCGGGAAAATGAGAACTGCACCATCACAGGATGCCCCCATCATTTGGTTGCACTGTTCTCAGCTACACTGCACTATTGACCTTTAGTGAGACCATGGAATCACTGCTGCATCCTGCCCATTGCCGCTCAGTGACGAAAGTCTTATTTGCACCTATTGCCATGGGGCAATATTTATTTATAAGAAAGGAAGCAATGACAACAAATAAATTGGCAAAATATTTGGCCAAGCAATAAAAACAAACATGTTAGAAATGGGTGGAAATATGGAAACATCCAGCTGGATTAGAAAGAATATCAACATGGCGCGAGTATTGTCTGTTCCAGCATGAGGTTGGCAGAGTCTTTTGAAAACAGAGTCTTTTGGAAAGAGATAATAAGACAAAAGTAGTGCAATATTTACAGGTGGGGAGAGAGGTATGACCGCATGCAGAAGGCTCTCTCAACCTATGCTGTCTCAGAAAGAGAGAGGCAGGGTATCAGCTGCAGGAGGTTAGAGGGGTAGAAGGTGATGCTTGTTACATGGCAGACATTTGTGCAAAAGGTCAAATGTCAAAAAGAGGCCTCTAAATACAGTAGGGCAAGCAGAGACCAAGGGATTAAAGTATTAACAAAGTAATGATCCTGGGACAGGATAGCTGGGGCAGCAGAACAAGTGGGCAATCTGTCTTAAACAAGAGACGAGGTCAATCTTAGACATAACGCGGGTCAGTGTCTCTGAGACTATGGCCATGACTACCTCACTCTTTCTAACCTAATTTGTTCCCTTTAAGCAAACAACAACACCCTTTGTCATTTTAAAAGAATTCAGTCAATGGCCTGTGGCATATAAATGTTTATTCATTTTCCAATGCATGAAGGATATCTTTCTCAGGTGAATTTTACTAAGGTCACAGTATTGAAATCTAAGTTCCCAGGGTTGGGAAATGCAGCCCAGGACAGGGTGCTCAGCTGGGCCTGAATGAGTCCTTGAGTTCAGTTACCAGAACCAAAGAAAAATACGAAAAGAAAAGAAAATGAAGGCAGGAGAGGAAAGAGGAACGGAGAGAAGGCAAGGGGAGGGGAGAGGGAAGGAGAGGAGAAAAGAGAAAAAAAGAAGAGGAGGGAGGGGGAAGGAGGAACAGAGGGAAGGAGCGAGGGAGAGGGAAGGAGGGAGGGAAGGGGGAAAGAAAAAAAAAGGAAGGAAGGAAGAAAGAAAGAAAGAAAGAAGCCAGCAAATAAAGCCTATCTCCTGGCAGATACTAGGGAATGCTTTTCCATGTGCCACAAAATACAAGCTCATTTCAAATGACTTGTTTACAAGGAGCCGAGAGTCTGACAGCCAGGGTGAGAGTCAGCAGACTGTGTCCTGGAAGGAACGCCAAGTGCAGAGTCTCAGAGACAGAGCTTGAGTTCTGGCCCAGTTTTGTTGCTAGCTCAGCCTTGTTCATTGCTCTGTGCCTGATAGAATAGTGTCTGGAGTAATACATATTCATGATGGAAATAGGCTAAAATGTTCTTACGTTCCTGTGCTTTCATTTCTTTCTGGTACTAATGGTAGCTCGGCCACTTAGCTGGATCTGCACAGTGTACAGTATCACTCAGGTAATGACAGGCGAACACAACAACACACAGAAGAGCGGTAAGAAATGTCCACGTGTAACAACGTTCTCCTTGTTCAAATCTGAGGTCAATTTAAAGCATATTCTTACTTAGAACAATTTTTCTAGGATTTATAACAATGTGACATAACAGGTAGCCATGTGTTGTTCTCCAGGTTGCTTCTCCTGCAGATGCCCACTCCAATGACTCATCACACTGTAGGAAATCATGATCAAAAGAGCAAACAGAATGGAATCATTGTAATAGCAATGATATTTTGATGTCCTTCACTATTCATGGATATGCTTTCTTCAAATAAGGACTAAAAGACAAACATACACATACATACAAATAAACAAACATGTAGGTACATGAACAAATATACAAACATACAAATACATGTAAACACATGCACACACAAATAGGCATGCACATGTACACACATGCATATGACATGCATATACATACACAAAAATATAGGCAAAATTTAGATTCTCTTATTTTTCATTCAAATATTTCTTCTCTTTTACAATAATTTATCAACTGGAGAAAAACAGACATTAACCAGCAAAGCCAGAATATTTACCTCAAACTGAGTTAAAATATTAATCTATAATATGACTTAAATTGCTAGAAACCCTCTAATTACCTAGAGCTGCTTTCACTTATACAAAACCTGTCAAACTTTAAATATATTTTAAATGGAGAGAGAGAGAGAGAGAAGAGAGAGAGAGCACAGTTGCATGAGTGTCAGATTGGGTTCAGAAGCAAATATATCACGTTGTCCAAGTCATTTCTCCTCCTTTACTGAACCAGGCAGGAAATCTAACAAGGAGCCAATATCGTTATTTCCAGTTTCCCAGTCTCTAAACACTGGTGTTCTCCTTCCTTACACACCAACGGCCAAGGCTTAATCGCTGATGCTGCTGTGTCTTTATGCAAGAATGGACTTTGTAGATATATACTTAAGCTAAAGGTCTTTGAAATAGATTAACTCTGAATTTAAATTGGGTCCTAAATCAGATTCTCTTTAGAGTTTTGTGTCTGTAAAGAGAAAGGAGACAGTGACTTGGGTCACAGAGGAAGGAATGTCATAGGAAAATGTATGTAAACATGAAAGGTTGCCACAAGCCAAGGACTGTGGGGAACTGGAGAGGCATGACATAGATTCTCCCCCAGAGTTTCCAAAAGAAACCAGTGTTTAAAACACCTTGTCCATAAAATAAAACAGAAGACAGTCAGGGCCCAGGGATGGAGTTGAGAGTTCTCAACCGGAACCTAGAAAGTTTTCACTTGGGAAGACACCTGTATCTTTGCTACGGTTGCAGCTACACAACTGCTGAGCTGTTAATCAAGACCTGACTACGCATGGTGCTTGTGTTATGTACAAATTACACCTTAATATGTCTGTAGAGAAATGATCAAAACAGGGGTTTGGCGCAGCTTCCATTGGCCTTCTGTAACTTCATTTTTCTGTGTAAAGTGAGGGGATCCAACCATAGGACCTTGTCCATCATTCGTTTGCACAGATATGTCCTTGAAGATGTCTGGCATTTCTAGAGTAATATATATCCTAAACACTTACAAAATTAATATATATTTATATATCTTGAGAACACATTTTTCTTCTATGTATCAACAGTATCTTTAGTCTCAAGCAGTTGGATGTGTGTGTACAGTTATCATTTACTGTTCAATAGGAAAAGCACAAAGGATCTGTGTGTGTGTTCTCCTCTCCCTCTAGCTCTAGACTGATGATGAGCTCTTAGAAGATCAGTCGCCTTAAGTTCAGCTATTCAGTATATCGTCCTTCCACAGCTGGCTGTAAAAAGTTAGAAACACATTGCTCACACGCTGCTCACTCTCCCTCCTTCCCCCCTCCTCTGAAGCTCTACATGTCTAAGAGCTTTACCAATCCTCCAAGACAGCTGGCATCCCTCTTTCCCAGAAGCTCTGCTGCCCTGCAGCTTTGACTCCCTGGGTGCTCCTCTTTGTGCCTTGGCAGAATGCCACCCCTTTCCAGGAGAGTGCACTGCATCCATCTATCTCTCGTCCTAACGTAAGATCAGATATTCTGTCATACACACCTCATTTTCCTAGCCTGTAGCAGAGTCACACCTTTCCAAAGGTCTAAATACACGTTAGCTGTGGAAAGAAATCCTTTGAAGACCAGCTACCATATTGCTGTGTGGGAAATTTTATTTCTGGAATTGATTGGCCTACGTGGATGACAGCTCCAGGAGAGACTTCAAGAGGCCATAGCATATGAAGGATAACACACTAAATCTTAAGTTAATGCTTGCAGAAAAACAAACATGAACATGATATGGCATATGAAGGACAATACACCGTGTCAGAATTTGATGCTTGCATATGATAAACAAACATGACAATATTATGTCATTCCAAAAGCCCAGTTAATATGGGTCAGAAACACAAGGTTTAGAAGATTCAAAGAGCTCATAGGTTACTTTGCTAAGAATCACATTGTGTCTTGAAGTACTCAGGGTTGGGTTTGGGCTTTACCCGTATCAGCAACGCAGAGGGCCCACTTAGATATGCTACACAGACTGAGGGCACTGTGACCCTCGCTTCCTCATTCCTGGACAGGCCAGAGGGGCACCGTGCTCCACATAAACAAGGTACCAATTGTACAAAATAGCCCATTTATGTTTGGAGTTAAATTATTTCTTTGTTGGACTGCAAACACATCTGAGTGGCAGCTCAGTACCTTAGTATATCTCCGAAGTGATCATTTATATTAATCTAATATCTGTACCCTCCATTTATTGCAGCACTCACCATGTGGGCAATGACATTCCAAGACAGCAGATTACTGCGCCACCTGTAAACACTCCAGAAAGGAGAGACAGGGGATTTCCAGAGCTACTTCCTGGTGACAAAGAGATGCTGGAAAGTTTTTGTGAAAGTCAAAAACAAACCATCTTTAAGAAGATTAATCACTTTAGCCCACAATGGATATGCTTTCTTTAAACCATCTATGGCCTTATTGAGAGATTAAATCATGGAGTCTGCCATTGCTGTGAATTTTATCTTCCATATGGACCTTTCTGGCTACCTGCTTCTTCTGAGCATTAATGGAAAAACCTTCTAATTTTGAACATGCTTATTTTGAGGTAATTTGCATACTGTTAAGTAATTCTTCTGAAACTCGGCTAACTGAAGCTCTTATTCCAAGTTTTGAAAAGTGTTAACTGAAATATGCTGCTTCAGTGTGGCCCAATGAAAGCACATTGGGGGCATAGAGGAGGTAATTTTCTCTCAGGTGCAAGATTTAGAGGACTTCTACAAATACCCATATTCTAGTAACATAACATCAACAATCCTACATGAAGACAAAATAGAAAGCTGATGAGAGTCCCTCGTTCCGTCTTCTTCCCTTCTATGATACTGTTGTACATATGGGTGCGCGACTGTGCACGTGTGTGTGTGTGTGTGTGTGTGTGTGTGTGTGTGTGCGTGTGAAAGAGAGAGACAGACAGATGAAGGGAAGACTAAGATTGAATTTCTTTTTATAACTAGGAGGAAGAGAACTAAACTCTCTGTGATGTACACACAGTGGTACTTGAAATAGCAATGGATCACAGACTACCCTTTTTATAATTAAATGCATTGTTTTCCAAATCACTGAATTTAATCACATCAAATTCCACTATAGCTCAGAAAAAAAAATAAGGAGGTTAGAGGGCTCACAGAAGGCAGTGAGCAGTGATAGTAAAACAACCCTATGGGACTGCTTTCAGATCTTCACTCTGAACCTACTAAAGCTACCGCACACAGACATTGACTTTAGTCTTCTACATGAACTCAGTGACATAATCAAAATCACATTCCCAGCATCTCAAATATTCCATAGACACTTGATTTCACAGATCTGATAGACAGTGAGTGACACCTCTGTACACTTTCCCTCCCCTACTGACTTCAAAGAGATCACCTACAACTGTGAGGGCATACCTTCAGTGGCCATTTGATAAACATATTCACTGGGCTTACAATGCGACCCAACTGAAATGATAATGACTAGTTCTATGGACAATACCTGAGCACATGTGGACAACTACACAGCCATTGTTCCTATAAGGTAGATATGGACATCCATAAATGACCATGGAGGCAGGGTCACAGAGGCAGTGACGATGTTCAGAGGGTCAACCTATGACTTAGATGAGACAGTCATATTGTACATTGGCATTTAATTTTTAAAGAACCATTTTGAAGTATCAGGAACTCAGAATACTGAAGGAAAAGAGAGAGAGAAAAGAAATGAAATGGAGGAATGAAAGGAGAACATATGTGAACCACTCTATAGGGAGTCATTTGTCTGGACAACAGTCAGGTTCTGACTCAGCCTGCTTTCACAATTAACCCTGTAAATGCTGCCTCCTTTCACATCATGGCTTCTGAGTTTTGCTCCAAGTTGAGGTAATGTATAATTGTTTATGTTTCAAATTAATAGAACCTAAAGTGACAAAAAGATACAATTAATGAGAATTATTATTATCCCAAATCTAAATGTGTACTTTTTTGACTTGTCCAATTAAAAAATAATTGTCTTAATCTCATACCTTATTAAAAGTTTTGATCTGACAATTTGTATATATTTTATTATTTTATATATATATTAAATTTGTGTACATTTTCATCCAGCATTGCCCTCAAATTCATATTTAGAAATGTGAAATTTTGAATTACTTATATAAACAAACATCTACTTCTTGAATTGGTATTTGAGTAACTGGTAAAGAAACATAAAATATAATAGCATATAAAGCTTCACAGAATGTAATTGCTCTTAAAAACTTATCTCAAATCACTGACAGTGGGAAATGCCTCCTTCTAACCCAGTAGTCAAATTCCATAGACGAATAAATGTAAGAGTAGAACTTTTGCAAAGGGCTAATTGAAATTACATTAAAAATTGTGTGTGTTGGGGTCCACATGGCATGTCACTTATGTGAAGGCTGGAGGACTTGCAGAAATCAGTTTGCTCTGTTCACTATGTGGGTCCTGGAATCAAAGCCAGACCATCGGTTTTGGCAGCAGTCAGCTTTACTCTCTGAGCCATCTCATGAGACCTGAAAAGGTCATTTTTATTGTCTGTGCAATTCTTTGTTCTGCTTTCTTCATCGGGTGTTTCTAGCATAAAATGGTAAATTTTCTGGATACTTGGCTTGATAAATTTGCTAGGGCAAAATTTTGCTAAATGTATGGACCCTTTGTTCAATACTAGCATGTACTTAGTGTATGTAGAAATGACAAAAAGAAATCACCCCACTAGGAGATGAGGTGGGTGTGCTCATCTCTTCTTATTAATTTTTAAAAAAAATTATCTTTACTCATTTTTACATACCAAACCCAGTTCCTACTCCCTCCTCTCTTCCTGCTCCCTCCACCTTCCCTCCTCACTCCATCCTCCATCCACTCCTCAGAAAGGGTAAGACTTCCCACAGGAAGTTGACCAAAGCCTGGCACATTGCTTTGAGGCAGAACCAAGGCCTTCCCCACTATATCTAGGCTGAGCAAGGTCTCCTTCCAAAAAGAATCGGCTCCAAAAAGCCAGTTCAACCAGTAGGGATAAATCCTGGTCTCACTGCCAGTGGTCCCGACAGTCTGTTCCAGCCATACAACTGTCACCCACATTCAGAGGGCCTAATTGGTTCTATACTGATTCTCCCCACCGTCAGGCCAGAGCGGGTGTGTTCCCATTAGATTGGTTAAGCTGTTTCAATGGGTGTCCCCATCATGGTCTTGACCCCTTTGCTCAAATTATCACTCCTTCCTCTCTTCTGCTGGAGCTTGGGAGCTCAACCCAGTGCTCTGCTGTGGATCTCTTCATCTGCTTCCATCAGCTGCTGGATGACGGTTCTATGATGACAGTTAATCATCAGTCTGATTACAGAGGAAGGCCAGGTCAGGAACCTTCTCCATTTTGGCTTAGGGTCTTAGCTAAAGTCATCCTTGTGGATTTCTGGGAGTTTCTCTAGTGCCCAGTTTTTTGCTAGCCCCATAATGGTTTCTTCAATCAAGGTATCTCTTTCCTTGCTCTCCCTCTCTTTCTTTCCCCCATCTTGACTATGCAGTTCCTTCATGTTCTCCTCCCCTCTTCCCTACTTTCTGGGGAGCCTTAGGTGGTATGACTTTGCTGGAGGAAGTGTGTTAGTAGGGGCGGACTTTGAGCATGCAGACTCATGCCATTCCAAGTTATCTGTTTCCTGGCTTTACACTGAGATGGTGAGCTCTCTGCTGTTCCTGCCTCTGTACCTAGTGGCTATTGCCATGTTTTCCTGTCGCAATGGTGGTGGAATTTTATCTATCTAGAACCATAAGCCCCAAATAACCCTTTCCTCCCCTAGTTGTTCTAGTCCCAATGTTTAATCACAGCAATAGAGACCCTAACTATGACACTCCTTGTGTATATGAAGGGGCGGGTCCTATACGCTGGGCCCATGCATCCTGTCCACCCCTTCTATTTAAATGTTTATTTTCTAACAAGAAATAGTCTTATACTACATGGTGCTATTATTTAAATAAAAAATCTAGCATTGATGCAATATGAAACGTGTAGATGCTACACATTCCTCCTTTTCCCATTAGGTTTACAAGATTCTAAGCTCATACATTTATTTGTCGTGTTGCATACACACCTTATCTCTGACACTCTCTCAATGCTTTTCTCTCATCACACATGTTTGAATTATTTCAGAGAAAAAATGACAGTTTTGGTTGGCACTCTGGTTGGTCAAGATCTGATTCAGTTTATACAACATTGGGCACGAAAAACATAGAAGCGCAGCTGGAATGAAGGGATGGAATCAGCTGACAGTGACAAAGGACACAGTCTATTTCAGACTCATTACTAGCTGATAATGTTATTGTTCAGTATTTTGTTCAGTCAGCTCTTGGCATTTTCCCCTAACAAAGTTATTATAATACCACTTGTAATTAACGCATATCTTCCTACAGGGTGTTTGGAGGCAGTGTAATTATTCTTTTGCTTAAATGTACACTCACTTCTTTTAAAATTCTCTGGTGTAACTTGCCAGAACCAATTATTTTTATGATAATTATGGTTCAGAAATGGAGGTTTTCTAATTCTATCAACCCAGTTTAACTTAATGGATGACTATTTCCTGAAGCAAGAACTTTTCTACTATGGGTTCATAACCTAATATTCATGAGTGCAATATTCTGCTCTCATATTTTTAATGTCCTGATTATCCCAGGTCTTGCCAGTGGGGACCCCATCATTGCTAGAGAAACGTCTTTAGAAATCGAAATCTAAGTTTTACCTGTACTCATTCATTCCTTCTTTAGTGTGGCAGGTTCGGGGCTTGATTAGAGAATGGAAATTGATTAGAGCTGGGAAATTGATGCATCGATCTGTAACTATTGAAGTGCCACTACTATTGAAGTCATGGATATTGGGGGAGAATCTATGACCACTACTTTATGAAACCAGCATGACCCGTAACAACCACCTACATATTTGTCTGTACACCCACAGATAAATGTAGCCTTCAACCCTCATCAAGAAATTCCTCTTTGCAACGGACAGAGACCGTGACAGAAAACCACAACCAACCAAAGTGCAAATTTATGGAGCCTACACCAAGTGGATATATCTATAAAATGTTCCCATACCTCAGGCTCAGTGAAAACTGGGAAGGGGCTGTAGGCATGGAGATTATAAGAGCTAAAAAGTCAGGGAGTTTTCTGTTAGATGGTGTATCCCGGCAATTTCATAAGCCATACCCATGCAGTCACACCAACATGACTTCCCAAACATGAGCTGAATGATAAGATGTCAAAATGGATGGGGAAAAGTCCACGAGGCCTTAACTTTACACAAAGAACTACAAGCAACTAAGGAATGTTAAGAGAAGAAGAAACCGTTTTCCAAAGGGAAGAGCTCACTGATTGTACCCAATAGAAATGGCCAGCCCTGAAAACATACATTCAAAGAACATTAAATAGACTTAGAAGTTTCCGTACAGTGATATGCATGTATTGGTGCAACAGGAATGAAGAAAGATTTTGAAAGAAGGTAAGGAGGATTTGGAGGGAGGAAAGAGGGAAGAAATGTTAAAAATACCTTTATCATCTCAAAAGTTAAAAAAAATACAAAGACAGTAATGAGGAACAAGAAAGGTCTATGACTTTCTTTCTCAAAGAATCAGCACAGCCATTTTCCTCTCTCATACAAACAATTAAGTGAAACATGTTACTGACAGGTTTGCAAACATCTTTGCCCTAAAGAACAGGGAGCAGTATTTAGCTCCATAAGCAAGATACACAATGTCAATTTGAATTCTCACAGTTATATTTTCAGCTCTAAAACCCATCTGTAATTCTAAAGGATATATCTTTCTTACCAGTTGCTAGCTAATATGAAATCCCATTTATATGGCACAATGACTTCCATAGTTTCAGACGTTTGGAGGTTATCGTGAAGTAAAGCTGTCCTCCACTTGTCCCTCTCACTTGCCATGTCAGCTTTGTCTGCCTCTCTTTTCTCTTACATTTCGCACTGGCTCCAGGATCTATTACTAGGCCTATTCTCTGAGCTGTGTATTACACTGTAAATCTGGTACACATCACACCGGGATTATTGTAAAGACCTCTTAACTAGACTTCCTCTTATTAGCTCTGTGTTCTACTCACCTGCCATTAAAAATTTTTCCAGAACTATCTGGTGTCACTAATATCATTAACTTTTAAGTTGGCTGCATCACATTTTTTATACTTTTTAAAAATTTATTTATTCATTTTACCTCCAAGCCTCAGTTTCCCCTTCCTTCTTTCCTCCCAGTAACTCTGCCCACCCCCTTCCGTTCCCACCCCTCAAGCCACTCCTCCATTTGTGTTTAGGAAAGGACAACTCTCCTGTAAGTATCAACAAAACATGCCATATCAAGTTGCAGTAAGAATAAATGCCTCTCCATGTATTGAGGCTGGACAAGGTGACCCAGTATGGGCAGTAGGGTACCAAAACCCAGTAAGAGTCAGAGACAGCACCAGTCCCCAGTATTAGGAGTCCCACAAAATGATCAAGTTGTACAACTGTCACATATATGCAGAGGGCCCAGGTTAGTCCTAGTCCTGTGCAGGCTTCTTGGTCGTCTGTTCAGTCACTGTGGGCCTCTATGAGCCCAGGTTAGTTGATTCAGTGAGTTTTCTTCTGTTACCCTTGACCCTTCTGGCTCCTACAATCCTTCTCTCCCTCTTCAGAAGCATTCCCCAAGCTAGGCCTAATGTTTGGTTGTGGGTGTGCATCTCTTTCCATCAGTTACTAGATGAAGCTTCTCTGATGACAATTGATCTAGGCACCAATATGGCCACAGGAGATGACCTGTTCAGGCTATGTATCCTCTGTTGCTTAGAGAATTAGCTGGGGTCATCCTTGTAAATTCATGGGGAATTCCTTGAGCAAGTAATGGATAAAGAAAATGAGGTACATTTGCACAATGAAGTATTATTCAGCTGTTAGAAGCAGAGACACCAGGAAATTGGAAGGCAAATAAATGGAACTAGAGAAAAATCATCCTGAGTGAGGTAACCCAGAACAAGAAAGACAAACATGTTACATACTCACTCATAAGTGGATACTAACTTTAAAGTAAACAATAACCAAAGAGGCTAAGGTAACATAGAAGACCATGAAGGGGATACAAAGATCTCCCTGGGAAGGGCAAACAGAGAAGACCTCCTGGGTGTGTTGTAATTAGGGGGAAAGGTGTGGGTTATGTGTTCCCAGCACCCGGCTCCCAGCCCCCAGCTGCCAGCCCACTCAGC
>JAQHUG010000310.1:1214729-1244352 GCA_028555095.1 Dicrostonyx torquatus
ATCTCTTCTGGGAATCTGAACTCAGATCCTCTGCTTGCACAGTGCGGATTTTACCCAATGGCCTTCTCTTCCAATCTACAGGTACTTTTTCTATAAATGTATATCATATATACATATATTGCACATATAAATGTATTAATTAAATATGTGTATGTACACACACATTTAAATGAATGAAATGCAGTTGGAGAAAAGAATGGTGCTCCTTTTCTTGTTTACATATGTATTTAATATTAGGCTTAACAGACAATTTTCGGATTCTCACATCTGTATTCAGTGTTTTAGAGATCACATGTCACTTCACCTTTGAGGGACTTGCCTGAACAGTGATGAAAAAGGGAGGAAGAAGAATTAAAAATTGCCTTAGAAATATTATACAATGTGTTGTGGCCTCATAGAACAATATGCAGAGGTATTAAGGACTCCTGAGAATCCCTGAGTTCTTAGATAACAAATAGTTGTTACTTTAAAGGGAAGAAAATCTAGAGTCTTAAGTCAGTTCTTGATTTGATTCATATATTTCCAGTGATAACCTCTGGATTCTATGGGCACATGAATGTCTAGGGTTGGGTGGGAAGAATGATATAGAGCCAGGGCACAAAGGTAGAAGTTTATGCTCATGGCGCTGTCCGTGGAACAGAACAAGTTCTGTGCCTTTGGGAAAGTGGGCCACAATGAAGACAGCGAGGCTTTGGCACATAGAGACTGTATTCTCAGTGACCCCTGCAAATGTGGTAAATGAAGAAAGAAAATATACAACTGATTTATCTGTTTTTCTACCTGGGTTTTGGTGTATGAAAACACGTACACAGCATTAGTAAAATTTACATCAAACTAGACAAAAGGGATGTTTATAGCTGAAAAACTATGTGTCCCTAATATCTGTCAAAACTGTATCATATTAGCCAATTATAATAAATGGTACTGTTAAAGAAACTATATGTTGTCACTATTCCAATATGCCAAAAAAATACTATCACTAACTGAATATTTAAAAGGTTACTTTAGGCTGAGATGGAGGGGGAGGGCCTTGGACTTCCCACAGGGCAGAGTACCCTGCCCCCTCTTAAGGAAGCAGGGGGAGGGAGGAAGGGTAGTGGGGGAGCAGGAGGGCCTGGGACAAAAGGAGGAAGTGTAAATTTTTCTTTTAACAGTAAAGAAAAAAAGGTTACTTTATACCTAGGCACACATAAATGTTTAATACTCAATTCCACTTTTTCTCTATAGTCTTTATATCTTAGAGGCTAACATTTCTTAAATATAGTACACTTCCGACTAAAAGACACTAACAACAGGTGAACACTCAAACACTGGCAACACTCACTCTTCATTAGCTGTTTGTCTTGTTCTGTTCTTTTCAAGGATGAAATATACACAAGATTATTTAATTGAAGTGAAAGCCAAGGCACATGTTTAGAGGCAGAGATAATCAGCAATACACAGCCACAGTGCCACAAGTATGCCAAATAATATTGCTAGCACATTTACATCATGGGGAAGATTGTGTCTAAGAAACCAAGAATAAAGTATAAAAACAGAGTGAGGATTGCTGGCTTTTGATGTCCAAAGCAGTGGTCATTACTTTATTAATTATTTGGCGCTTGCCATCTCTATTCCTTCATAGTTTCAATATATTTGACACGAGTTCTTAACAAAACAAAACTTATATCTAAATTGTCTTATTACAATCACACTGCGCCCAAAAGCCAAGCCATCTGTCCAGAGCGTTTTGTACCTTCCACAAGACCTTGTCTTCTTCTCTAGAAATGTCCAATAAGGTTTAGAGACTCGGGCTTCCTGAGGGCATGTTTTGAAACAATCTACCTTCAATATAAAGAGTCTTTGAAATATGAGAGCAATTTGTTTGAGGGTGGGTATTGGGATTTCTTTGGGAGTTAGAGAATTAATTAAACCAGACTTGGAATGAGGCAATAGAAGAATATGAGCGTATCTTCTCCCCACTGGGGAGGACAGACTGATCCCTCATGTATGCAGCTGCATTCACAAAGACTCACTGTAGGAGCAACTGAATTGAGCAACACATAATAGTTTAACCACCATGCCCTCAGATTTCTAAATACAGGGGAGCACATTCTTTAAATGTGGGTTTGACGTCAGAAATTCTTAGAGTATACAAAGAGAAAATGCAATTGTAAGATGAAATACTAACAGAAAGAATGTCAGTGATAATCATGTCAGCCACTTAGAGATGTCAAGTACTATTGGAAGAATCTTAACAGCCACCATGGCGGTTCTCTTTGCCATTTCACTGATGGAGAAATGGGTCCAGGAAAGGTTACAAGACATGTCTGAGTTTGGCCAGACCATGAGAATATTTATATTTGTGACTATTCAGATTTTTAATATGAAAATACAGTCTTCTTACTGTTTGGGGAAAAATTATGAAGACATATTTTTAATTTATTTTATTCATGTGAGTATATGTGGATTTGTATGAACTTATGCATGTGGTCACCATGGTTGCCAGAAATGAGCACTGGATTCCCTGGAGCTGGAGCCATAGCAGGTTGTGAGCTGCCTGACATGGGTGTTAGGAAGCAAACTCATTGTCCTCTATAAGAGCAAACAAGCTCTCTTTTCTATTCCACTTTCTCTCCACCTCCAAAAGTCCATTCAAAATAAAAGCCTTGAAAACATAAAGTACCACCAACCTACCATAACAAACGTGACCCAACTAATTAGTAACATACATGTAAAGAGGGAGCAAAGAAACACATTGCACAAATTGACAGGAATTGGCCACTTCTCCCAGACACAGGCAACTGTCAGTTCAGCCTCAGACCCAGAGAGTTCATTCAAAAATGTCACCAATTCGTGAAGACAGCAATGAAAAGCTATGTGTTCCCAGTGTTCAAAGATATAAGAAACCTGTAGGAAACGCTGACCACTGCACCGTCTTCCTTGAAAGACAGCAATGGGAAACGGGGAGAATCGGCTTAAGTTCTGCTCCTCTTCCTCTGGCCTCATGTTGCAATCGCTATGGATCTCACAGGAACTGACCTGCAACACCGAACTTAAAGCTTAGAAACCTGCGGACAATTTCTAATTTCTAATAACACTTTGGCATTTCTGAGCTTTCTTTCAACATAAGCTATTGAAGAGCACATTTGTAAAAAAAAAAAAAAAAAAAGCTACTGATTAAAAAAAAAGAAACCCCAAATTATTTCTGAAATAAAAAAACAAACAAACAACACACATACCCTCTCAAATATTTGTCTGCCATGGAAGAAGTTAAAGGAAAGCAAAACTGTTTATGGAAGGCCCAAGGTAAGAGCTGCAACCCTCTGTTCTGCCTGCAACATGCAGGTGCTCAGAGTGCATGGCCACAGCAGTAGGCAGTGCATACACGATGATGCACTTTCAGTTACACCCGTGCAACAGACGGAGAACTTGGCTGGGAGCTGTTCTCTCCAGAGCTCCTCATACAGGCTACAGGCCCAGCATTGTGGTCCTCAAGCATTCCCTGGGGCTCTAAACTGGAAAAAACTGAAATTCACCTATCAAAGCAGCTGATTCCTTAGGTGTGAAAGGAGAAAGGCACTGTGAAAGACACAATCCTGACAACTTTGGACTCAGGCTCCAGTGTGCGTAACACCAAGACAGACGTTGTTTTACAAATATCTTTTCAGTTGAACATAGTTAAAAGTTAAAATGATATTAAGAATTTATTTTTCTTTATTAAATATTACACTGCAATCTCAACTGTGAAATACTTTTGTATATATTATGAGCTAGGAACAATAAGGTCCATATTTTATATATGAGAAAAGAGTGCTGTGTTTTATCTCCTTAGCCCTTCTGGAGTTCTGCATGGACCACACAGGGCCAATGTTGAAGAAAATGCCTGAGAAAATGTGGCTGGGCTAACAGTATTGACAGCATGGAAGGAAGCTGAGTAGTCTGACATTTCATCAGCACAGCAAAGGACTGAGCTTCTCACTGTGCTGTGGAGAGAAACCAACAAGCTGCCTCTAATGAATCAGTTTTCACAGCTTGCTGAAAGGCTTACTGATGATGCCCTTCCAGGAACAGCAGCTAAGATACACTTCTTATGACTTATCTCTAGTACTTAGAACTGAACCTCTACTGCTTAGATTATAAATAATTATGATGTCCATTATATAATCAATAACTTCACAATCTTAGTCTTGACTTACTCTGAAATGAACACCATATTGCAAAGATGACATAATATCCAGGGACTGATGGGTGCACAGGCTATGGGGACCAGGTAAGCTGCAAGTCCCTCTGTTGGGGTGAGATGAATCTGGATAACAATGAAAGAGAAGCTGGTATGATATAATTGTCTCTAACAACATAATAAATTGATATAATGGTACAATACAAGCAAGTCTTATATATTCTTTTTGCCATGCTTTCTATACATCTAAAATCATCATGTAAGAAGAACACCAGCCTTATAAAATAAAGATGAATATTTTTGCCTAAAGATGAAATAGAAATTGAAATGTAAAAAGATGTGTATCCTCAGTCAGTCCTAAAATATGAAGTTAGTCAAGGCTAAGAGAGCAAGATGACACCCTCAGATCAGAGAATTTTTCCACAGTCTAGACCTGTGGATTCTTCTTTAATGGTTCTGTGTGGGCTCTCACTTGGTCCTGTAGCTTCTCCATGTTAACCTTGCCTATAATTACAGTTACCAAACAACAGCCTGTGAAAGGGGTCATCTTATTACACTTATTTTTTGTCAGTTTCATATGCGTGCACAGGGTGCCATGACCATATTCCTTTTCCATTAATCTCTCTTTCCGCCCCCATCCTTCTTTCTCTCAACTCGACCCCCTTACTTTCATCTCTTACTTGTGCAGAGCCACTACTGTGGAACGATCAGGATCCCAACAGCCAGGTCATGTCGAGAAGACATTTCACACCCTGCAAGCTTTGTGTAAGACAGGACAGACAGTGTTTTACAAATATTTTTTACAATACCTCTCCATTCATCAGTGCCCTCTGCAGAGGGAATCTTTACGGAAGGGGAAGGGAGTGTCCCTATTTTCACCGCAGTTCGAACACTTGAGAATCCTCTCACTGAGCCTCCACAGTGCCCAAGTGCCTCCACTGCAAATCTGATCCCAGTTAGAGCCATTGCTTTTACTCCTTGGATTGGCTTGAAGAGGAATACCCCCAGGGCTCATAGTCACATGATGACTAGTCATCAGTGAGAGGCACTATTTGGGACAGATTAGGACATGTGGCCTTGTGGAGGAAGTGCGTCACTGGAGGTGGGCTTTGAGGTTTGAGAAGCTCAAGCCAGTCCCAGTGTCTCTTCCTGCTACCTGCAGACCGAGATGTAGGACTCTCCGTTACTTCTCCAGCACCATGCCTGCCTGGTTGGCACTACCTGTCCTGTCATGATGAGGGACTGGGGATAAAAACAAAACTGCAAACAAGTACAAATTAAATGTTTTATTATCTAAGAGTTACCATGGTCATAGTGATGAACTGGGAAAAACAAAACAAAACTGTAAACAAGTACAAATTAAATGCTTTATTTTCAAAGAGTTATCATGGTCATGGTGTCTTTTCACAACAACAGAGCACTGACTAAGACACAAGTTATAAATTCAACTTGAATAATGTTCAATACTATTAAATTTTCAATACTGAGAACTGCTTTTTTCACAATAAGGAATATCTTAGCCAAGAAATGTTCTAAATCTTAGCTTCTTTCAAAAAATTAATGTATGTGACATAGCTGTGTCAATGGCACATGGGTAAGCAGTAATAGCTCTGAGAAATATCCTCTTACAAAACTAAACATTTACAATGTTGGCTTCTGTAACTTCTTCACTAGTAAAAGAAATCGAAAAGTAAACATCATTGTTTGTGCTCTATCCTCTTAATCTCTGATACTTTTATGAGTGACCGAAATGCAGAATAGATCTGTCTACAGGTGGGCTGGGAACATGTCTAGCATTTTCCTGTGACATTAAACAAAAGCTCAGTAAATAGCAAACTCAATAGATTAGAAAATTATAAAATAGATGGAGTTTGCTGAGGGTCTTTTCCCACATGCTTTCAAGAATGGGCATTTTTCTGCCCTCTGCTCTCCTGGGTCTTGGGGCAGACTCTTCTCGCTTTCAGCCAGTGAGCTTCACATCCTTATCAAATTTACAAACAGCCCTTCCGAAAGGATTTGACTTCACTGGGAATACTGGATACTCAGAAGGAAAAAAAAACATTTTGTTGATAAAATTTTAGAGGGAATTGATGGGGAAGAGCAAGGAGAGATTTAAGGCCAATCCTGGAGGAGTTGGCATGAATATATACTCAGTCACAGTCACACCCTCAGAAATCTGAGTGCCTGTGAGGAAGTCGGGCACAGTTTCCTTAATTAAGTATTTCTTTAATTTTATTTATTATTTCATGTCTATGTATGTTTTGCTTATATGTATATAGATGAAGCACATGCATGCGTGGAGCTTGAGGATGTTAGAAAAGGGCACTGGATACCCTGGCATGGAGTTTAGTATACATGTGAGCCACCATGTGGGTGCTGGGAATGGCACCCAGATCCTCTGCAAGAACAACAAGTGTCTGGACCCCAGAGCCAACTTTACAGCCCCTAGTTAGGCATTTCTGAACTGGGTGTTGCTGTTGAATGTGCTCTTCTGGAGCTACCCCAGTTATGGACAGAAAACTGGGAAGAACTCACATCTTTTTCATCATTATCCTCACTCCTCTTCTTCAATTGGCCTGTGAGAAGTTATCAATAGCAAGATATAGCGACCGGAATCTTCCTAGTGTTCTTGATCCATTTTCTTTCACATATGTCAAAGGCTCTAATGTCCTCATGCCCTCTCTTCCAGACAATGACTGTGCTCCTACCGTTTGTCTCGAATCAGCCATCTTAAAAACAACTCTCAATGTCACTCTCTCCAGCTTCTGCTACCTACTCAACTTGGGGAAATTCTGTGTGCATTCTGACACTTGGCTCTCATTCCTTAGGACACAGTAATGCTGGTTATCATAAACACTTTGATAAATCTCACTGGATATGCTCTGGTTGCTTGATTCCCAGATTTCCCACCAGCACACGGCACATCATCCACTCTGCTAGCTGGTTAGGACTTCTTTCTTGACAGACATCAGCACAGAGTGAGGATTCGCCTTCAGGTTTCCCTGGCTTCCCCTATGCTTTTCCAGGAGCATCGTTTCACACTTCTTTCTTTAATTTCTAAGGATATTTTGAGGACAAGTTCTGGCTGGTTCTTCACCTCCAAATAATCACCCGAGGCTATGTTCATTGAAACAGTATGACATCCACACACCAAATTCCAAATGCTCCATGAAAGTAACAAAAGTGTATACCAAAACACCTACTTGAGATGCATGCACTTCAAACTTAGGTCTTACAAATTTAAACTCTTGATCTTCTCCTGAAATACTTACCTTATTCTCTTCAGCAAACAGAATTCCCAACCAAGTTGCGTGCATGAGTCACTTTTCTAGTGCTGTGATAGGAATATTACTGTCAGAAGCAACTTGAGAATCAGAGGTTTATCTTATTTAGCCTGTGGTTCCAGGGTGGGGAAGGAATGGAAACACACAGCAGGAGCAGGAAACTGCTGAGCACATTTTATTCACACACAAGAATCTGAGGGAATGAGCAGGAAGTAGACTGAGATTATAACCCTCAAACCGACCCCAGCAATACACTCCCATTCCTAATAGAACCACCACATCCCCAAACAGCAGCAGGCACCGGGAGACTAAGTGCTCAAATGCATGAATCTATGGGGCCATTTCTCATGCAGACTACCTAACTGTTGAAAACAAAAGGGTTAACCTTTGAGACTTTCGTTATAGCTTACCTCTTCTACTCCTTTGCCAATTCACACTGTGTCCAAGCCACCTACCCCCCCACACACAAACACACACACACACACACACACACACACACACACACACAGATACACACATACACACAATTATGTTTTCCATTCCTCTTTCAACAATTGTGCCAACCACAGCCTGGTCTCCTAGTTGCCCAGGTGCATCAGACTGTGTCACTGTTAAATCACTCTTGTTACTTCAGGTTTCTCTGCTTGGAAATCTGCTTCTCCCCAGCCTCACTCACTTCTATGCCAGCCTCACTCACTTCCATGCCAGCCTCACTCACTTCCGGGCTAGGCTCACTCACTTCCGGGCTAGGCTCACTCACTTCTGTGCCAACCTCACTCACTTCCGGGCTAGCCTCACTCACCTCCATGCTGGGCTGAGACCTCACTCATTTGGCCTCACTCGTGTTTCCTGATGTTTCCAATTCCCATTAGAATGACATGCCTTCAGGCACTTTCTTTGACCTTAAAAGAAGCCTTGGTGTCTTCTTCAAAACTGGTTAAGTTTTTAAATTTGTTCCCTCCTTGACCTTCTGTTTTATAATAAAATTTTAGCAAGAATGCTTATTTGTCAATATTTTATATTCAGCCATAGGTATAGTGTACCCCATGTATACCTCCAAATTTATGTATAAACTAATAAAATGGGTGTTGATGACTGAAAAACACTCTTAGTACTAAAATGGGCTATTTTCCCATCTGTCCCCTGGGCTCTGTGGGCAATTTATGAGTTTCTGTTTTCAGTCACATTAGGTTCTGACATTTAAGCTTAAATTTTCCACTATTACATCTGATTTTGTCCAAATGCTCTCTGAATACTTTGGGAGCAAAAATAAAAATGAGAAGGAAGAGGAAAACAAGAAAGTGACAATGTAATTTCTTCAGTCAAAAAATATTTGATATGTAAGAAATGTCCTCTTCACTTTCCTTTAAGAATTGCTCTATGAAGCATGTCCCAGGAAAGACAGTCATCACTGCGATGAACACTTGCACATGCAGTCTTCATTCCCATTAGTGTTTGGGAAAGCCAGACAGCTCCAATCTCTACCAGGTGCCTCCTACACACTCCAGTATAATCTTTATCTCTTTCTATTTCACAGCAGAGAAGAAATCCATGCTACAATATACAAGGAGATAAAATGTGAATTGGTTCTATTAGTTCTGGTGCAGTTCCCTCCACAGATCCTACGTGGGAACTGTAACTCATTCCATCCTCCCCCAGCAGCTTGAAAGAACTAATAGAATCCTCAGATGTGCCTAAGCACGCCCTCCAGGAATGACTTAGCACTTGGTATTTAGTTCTTAATCGTCTGCTGTTATCATAGTGAAGTCTTCTGCTTTATGTTGCCTGAAAAGATAATCATTTCAATCTAAATATACCAATTGAAGTTTATTAAGTGAGCTACAAATTTGACTTGTCTCTAAGCAATTTATTGCTCAAAAATCTAAATTTCTAATATCCGTTTTATTTTTCCTGAAAGAAAACATTATTACAGGGTTGGGAAAAAAGATAGTAGCTCTCTTGCCTCTAACTATCAGAGAAAATGGGTCAAAATGGCAGAAACGGGTAGAAAATGACAAATATATTTTTTATTATTTGTGTAATTTATGTTGTCAAAGGTCAATGCAAAACTAAGAAACTGTTATAGTGTATATATTACAATTTTTAATGTTATTTTATTGTTTTTATTTCTCTCTTTTTCCTTCCCCCCAACCTGTGTATGTTTATGTGTGTGCACATGTACCTAAAAGGGTGCCAAATCCCCTGCAGCTGTTAGAGGCAGCTGCAAGGCAAGCAGGGTAGGTGCTGAGAATTGGATTTGGGTCTTCTAAAGGAGCCTGAGTTGTCTGTCCAGCTTCTGGGTCTCATTTTAGGATGGGTAGAAGAAGTAATGAACAAATTATCATTACCCATAGTTTTCAGCCTTCATTTCTATCTCTAGCAAACATATGGAGATTATGAAGCATAAGATAGCAGCCTTGATATTGGAAAGAATGCACAGAAGAGTCAGCTCTTTGGGTTCAGCGTGTACTCATTCACATACTCAACTCTACATGCACTTATTCATTGGCAGTTCCTATGGCACGACAATATTTGCTTGAGGTTTCTCCACAAGATGGGACTGTCCCTTATAAGTCAGGTAGAGGAACTGTACCTCCTCTTCCATGGCTGACCTCCACAGAGATGGACAGGCCCTGGGGAACCAGACTGGGGAAGTTGTCCCCCTATTCCACAGCTGGCCTCCCAGGAAAGGGAGTTACCTCATTCATGAATGACAAAAATCCAATAATCTAACACTAACGTAAAGTATCAACAAGCACAAAACTGTGTATGGAACTGGTAATTGTGAGAGAAGGTAACAATGGCACAATTTTATCCAATGGCCTCAGACCCCTTCTGCAAAGGTTATAGAGCTCTAGTTTGCTAAGGAACAGTAATGGCGACAGACTAGTCAACAGAGATGAAACACATGGGTAAGACTTGACTAAACAATGCTATAAAATAATCCCTTTGTACACTGTGAAGATTTGTCACTTTGACTGGTTTAATAAATAAACTGACTGGTCAATAGCTGAACAGAAAAAGGTTAGGAGGGAAAGCCAACCTGAGAATGTTAAGAAGGAGAAGGGCAGAGTCAGGGGTTGCCAGCCGGATGCGCAGGAAGCAGGAGATGAACATGCTGTGCTAATAAAGGTACTGCCATGTGGCAGAGCATATATAAAGCAATATAGATCAACTTAAAATGTAAGGGTTAATTAGTAATAAGTCTGAGCTATTAGCCAAGCATGTATAAGTAATATCAAGCCTCTGTGTCAGTTATTTGGGAGCTGGCGGTTGAAAGAGGTAAACTCCACTTAGAAAATAACACATTGATTTATATGAGACCAGTATTTATTTTCTTTTATCACAACACAGTGTTTTGGGATGATGGTTTTGTTTTTCAACCAGCCAGGCCTTACAAGGAGCCTGAAAACCATGATTCCTATAGTCAACGAGGTCATGGACTTGTTCCAGACCTTACAGAAGCTACACACCAACAGAGTTGTTGATTCTATGTGCAGAGATAAGTGGAAAAGTTTATGTGGTTTCAAGGCACTCATCAAGGCTTACCCCTCAGCAAGCCTCCACAAGCACTGAGCCATTCATTGGTGTGTTAATATATCAATGCAGCAATGACAGCAAATGGAGAACTGTAGCGTCATTGTCAAGAAAATACCTGTCACATATGCAGGGATCTCTGCTCTTGTAAAGCAGCAGTCGGACACAAATGATATCCATGTTAATTAGAAACAGTATGACATTCCTGTATCCTCACAGCTTACCTTTGACAGGAGTTAACAGCATCACCAAGTCAGGTTTACTGTGAAAATCATGGAATTTTAAATAATCCCATCTCCAACTGCAAGGTGCTTAGAAAACAATTGACATCCAGGACACAAATACTTCATGGATGCTAAAACTGTGTGAGTTATGTTGAAGTGTCAAAAAAATAAATAAATAAAAAATGACCGCATCTGAAAGTCAGTCATATGACCTTCATCTGTGCTCAGAACTTAGCCATCTACAGATCTCCACATTCTAGAAGGGAAGTAGTGCCACTCTTCATTTTAAGCATGCAGAAATGGTGATTTAATCATGAAAATGTCTCAAATCAGAAATCAGCTGGAATGTGTGAGCACAGAAAAGGTCAGTGAGTTCATGTAGAAGCAGAATTAGAATTCAACACATGCAGGCTTGGCAATAGAAAGGGTTGTGATTCTTTACCCTTTTAAAAGTGTGCATGCCAACTCCGTGTGTGTGTGTGTGTGTGTGTGTGTGTGTGTGTGTGTGTGTGTGTGTGTGTGTATGTGTGAAGAAAGAGGGGGAAGGAAGAGAGAAAGAACCAGTACATGTGTCTCAGGAAAGTCCTGTGATTTCTGGGGCTCAAACTCAGGCATTCAGTCTTGGCCACAAGCCTCCATCTTACCAGTCTAGGGTATCAATCCTAACCAAATGTCTAAATCTTATCCCCAACTGTACATAATGTTTAGAAAATATAGTAAATGATCAAAGCAAAAATTTTAATTTTATATAATTATCTGGGTGGGAGGTGACATCTGGATTTTTGAAGTTCTCAAGTTTCTCTTCTAGTTCGCCATGTGAACCTAAGTTTCTGACTGGAAGACTATACTTCTCCTTCCACTATTAGAGCTACAGAGGGACTGAGCGAAAACAGGATCTTTAAATTTAAATGCTTATTGTGGTCAACTGTCCTTGATGTCATGTTTGTTAGCAGCTATCTCAAATGACATAAACTAACTGTAATTCATGGGCCCTTTTAAACTTCCTGATGGATAAAGTAACCGTGCTTAGACCCAAGGAACATAACGAGGAACAAAGTGGGAAGAAATAAAATAAACCAAGTTTACATGTGTAAAGGAAACTGTTTGGTCAGTTCTCTGTCTAGCTCACATAAAGCTGTGAAAGGAAGAATAATAAAATGTTCTTGTCTTTAACCATCCATACTGTCTTGTTGTGAAGGCATCCATGTTTCTGAACGTTGAAGTGGGTTTGCATGCCATTTTTTCTTTATTTTGTCTCAGAGATATTCTGCATAAAGGTGATAACTCACAGAATTCATAATGAAAGCCCATAATTTACAAAATGACAGTAAGAAAGTGCTATCTTTAGAAGAGACAGGAGATAAACAGTGAAGGCAGATTAACTACAAAGTCTACCCTGTGTAAAACTTTTTAGAAAGTCTTGAGTTTTGATGGCAAAGATGTCATAATCCTACACAGAAAATTAAGCTTCTAAGTTGGTTACACTGGAGTTAGCATAATGAACTAGAAAAAAATAACTTGAACTTGAGACACAGCTACAAACAAGTGTAAAGGGTTTATACAGTTGTCAGAAATTTTTGACATGCCTTTTATTTTTTTGGTTAATTTGTTTGCTTTTGCTTTATTTTATTATTATTCCTAAAAAAGAAATTATAATGAGGTAAAATATGTGAGATGTTCACGATCAGTTATTTCAGAAACATTATGAAAATACTTAAAAGATTAGGCAGCACTACAAGAACCTTGAATCATACACATGAATTCTGCCCCATTTCAGACTAAACCATTGGCAGCAATGGGAAGTATCTTGGGCTTGTGCCTCCATAAACCTTGTAAGTTCCAGTCTCCAGCCAAGCCACTTGTAAACAAGATGAGATAATCCAAGTTTTTAGCCTTCGGTACTATTTATTTGCGAAGTTCTTCATGAACCCATTAACTGAGAGCACACGCTTACATTCTTCAGCTCTGAAGAATGTGTGTAATCATCAAAAGTACAGCCAAACTTCTAACAAACGGTTTTTATTGCTCCTTCCTCAGAGACACAATCCCCAGCTCAGCTGCAGCCTGTTCCAGTGGGGATTCCACAGACCTCTGTTTCTTTTTCTAAAAATAGGCACTATTCATACTAATTTCAACCATATGCCAATATGGACTCTGCATGAGAGGCGGCCACACTCATTCAGCACATACTGAGTGCCTAAGTGGAAGGAAGGTCAAGGCTTGGTGCTGGGTACTGTGGGGCGGGGGCGGGGTGGGGGAGACAACGGTTTTTAGTCTTATATGAGCTTGAGACATCGAAAAGCAGAGGAAGCAAGTCTTTCTCGTGAACTCTGATAGCCATGTCTTCATATAATCCCTGTCCGTGGGTTTGGGAAGGACTGGGAAGGATGAAGGGACACTATGCTCATGGTTAGGTTACAAAATGGGACAACGCTTTAAAAAAATTCAATCAAACAAAGGACACTAGATAGTTGGCTAGTTAAATTCATCGAGGGGAATCATCTCCCAAAAGAAAATCTGATACAACCTGGCACCTATTCTCCCATTGCTGAAGACACTGAATACAGAGAGGTTGAGCTGCTGCCTCCTTAGCCCCTTCTCACCTGTGTACGAGTGCTGGTGTTACTAGAAGCCACCCTGCACACCAAAGGAGAAGGGTCAACACCAGTGCGGATGCAAACTCTTTGAGCTAGAATGGTGTCTCACCCGCACAAAGTGACGACGGTGTAGTGGTAGACAAAGCCTGGGACTAAAAACCAATATCCGATTGGATTTAAGGCCCAGTCCATGAGATCAAACCCTTACCCAATTTTGATCACGTGACCAAGAATCTAAGACTAGATAGGCCAGAGACTTGGGGAAAACCAAATAGAACAATGCCTTTCTTATTCATCTGGGTTAGGGTTGGCGTTAGGGGAAAGCTACCTTCTGCAGCAGATGGGAACAAAGACTCATAGCCAGACAATGCGCAAAGAGTGAGAGATCCTGGTCCTAATCAGTATGTCTCCAGGAAATCCCTCACTTCAGGGTCTAGGAACTTTACAAAAGAGAACGTGGAACTATTTTTAAGATCCAAAGGGGATGGAAGACAGCAAGGAAACAGGGCCTCCTAGGCACAACAGGACCATTAGACATGTGAACTCACACAGACTGTGGCAGTGTGCCAAAGCTGTGTGGGTCTGCCGCAGAGGGGGCTCCAGGGCTGAGAGTGGACACGAGCCCCTTCCTTAATTCTGCAGCTGTCTCCGTCTAATGAGCACACACAATGAAAAGTTACTTTCCTCCAGCGGAGGCTCACTGAGGGGTACACACTGCTCTTCAGGGCAGGTCCCAGGACAGAAAACAAATTTAATAGCATCTTTGAAGAAACTCTATCTCATAGTTTTGACAGAGTATTTTTTTTAATTTTACAGGCCCTTTGTATACATATTATAGCTTCCAATTTTTGTGTATTCTTGTGTATATGAATGTATGTGTCTCTGTGTTTCTTGTGCTTTTTTGGCTTTTTTTCTGTTTTTTTTTTATCCTATTCCATTTTGTTTTTATTTTATCTTATTATTATTCTTTAGATGCTTGTTTGTTTTCTAATGAGAGAGAGAATGGGTGTGGATCTGGATGGATGCTGAGAGAGGTAATATCTATAGGAACTGGGGTTAGAATCCATAATCTTAATATTGCATAAAAATCTATTTTCATTAAAAAGAAAAGTGGAGGGAAAGGGCTTACTAGCTATCAATAGGTACAAGACAAAAAATATGATTGGAAAGCAGTTAAAGGGGAAAGGACTTATTTTGGGTCACGGTTTAAGTAGACACAGCCTATCATGGTGGAAGAATATGTCGTGAAGCAGAGACTGAAAGGAAGTAGGGGTGGACCATAAAGACTCAGGGTCCACCTCCAATAGTCCACGTCCTCCAGTGAGGCTTCACCTACTGAAGGTTCTACAGCCATTCCAAACACCGCCAGCAGCAGGGTGCCAGTTCCCAAACACTGCCTATAAGGGACATTTCACAGGAAGTCTACAACTGACTGTGACAGAAGGCTACAAACCTCAGTGGGACAGCAACCCCAACACTGAATCTGCATGTAGCCGGAGCACTCTGTGGAAGGCTTGGGCTCCGGGGCCTCTCCAACTGAGACCATTACAAGTGCTGTCCTGAGTTGCTGAATGTGCGGTAATTCAATGTATGAACTGTTATCAATCATTCATGAAAAAGGTGGGGCTCACTGCTATTCAGAGAGAGTGAGGCCTGTGCTAGCCTCTCCAGAAAACTCTCCACTGCCAGGGTTAAGTCTCTGGACCTAGAATTAGCAGCTCTGTAACATTATCCATGCGGTAAGGATCAGGATTCACGGGACACAGGGCAGAACCACAGGTGTATGTAATCCCCAAGACCCAACGCTTGTGTCCTAGACTCCGTGTCTCAAAGGTCCCACAGTTTCCTGAAACAGTACCAACAATCCGCGGGAGACATTTCACATTTATACCCTAACAACTCCTCCCCCACCAGAAGGATTTACAGATGACAAATAAGCATGCAGAAAGGCCCTCATTATCACATGTCACCAGGGAAACACACATGAAAATGATACGGAGAGAAAGTGCAGACCTACTAACACCAAATGTTGGCAAGCGTGCAGAGCAATGAGAGCTCTTCAGATGCCCGGAATACCAACGATGCAGGCCCTTTGGAAGACAGAGTTTTCTTACAACTGTCTATGCTTACCGACAGCAATCTAGAACATAGCGGTGTCGTTCATTAAGGTTTACTCCGAAGGGCTGAAACCCTACTTCCACAAAGCTCTGCACGTACTTACCAGCACTTTTATGAATAATTGCCAAGACGCGGAAACAATAAAGATGTTTTTCACTGAATGAAATATAAAAAAACAGAGCATCCAGATACCATGTCATTTTTCAGAGCCGAAAGATACGGCCCTGAAGGAAGAGATGAGGAAAACTCAGAAGCACACATAATAAATGAAAGAAGTGAATCAGGTTTACGTCAGGTTTGCGTCCATCTTCGACGTTTACGGCAGTTGTCTCATGAGGAGTCACGTCACAACTCTTCCTGAGTGCACACGCCTCACTTCCCAAACAGATCAGATGTCTTCTGAAAGAAGGGCCCAGCATGCTCTCTCTGCCCCCACAGCTCAGGTGCGCACCAGCCACGGTAAATGGCACTTGCTGACTTGCTCACCCAGAACATAAACAACACAGCGCTATCTTAGAGAAGAGCACCGCATCCCCTTCGTCCCAAGCAGACTGACCAAAGATAGGAAGCAACAGCACATCTCAGCATCATCTTTGTTCTCCTGGAGCTTTTTGTTAACATAGATTTTTAATCCAAATATATTAGATTTTCAAGAACAAAATGGAAATTTAATTTGATTGCCAACAATGAAACACAGTTTTCCTCAGGCCCCTGTAACATCCCTTTCAACCCAGGTGAATATGAATAAACATTAAGGGGAACATACTCAGAATTTCAATCTCGGAAAGAAATATTACTAAAGATCGCTGTATCTTCTGTGAGTATATTTCATATTGCTCTAAAAAGAAAACTGTTCAGTTTCTCCAGAATTAAAATCTTTGAAGCTAGAGAGGATATCTTAGAAATCCTCTGGTCCACTAGTAGCTGTCTGTGGTGCCTGAATAAAATGCTCCCATAGTCTAAGGCATCTGAATGCCTGGTGGCCAGTTAGTGATGCTGTGGGATGAGGCCTAAGAGGAAAGTGTGCTACTGCAGGTAGACTTTGAGAGTCTCAAGACTCATGTTGTTCCTAGTTTCGCCCCTTTTGCTTTGTGCTTGGGGCTCAAGATGTGAGCACCTAGCTTTCTGTTTCTTTGCCTTCACCCTGCGATCGTGGGCTCGAACCCTCTGGAACTCTCAGATAAAGCAAAGTGTCCTTAGTCATGGAGATTTCACAGTAATAGAGCATAGCTAATACACTATCCTTGGAACATGGCAAGCTTTTATTTATTACTTATTTACTTTAACTATTTGCAATCTGCTATAGACCAGTACGTTAATAAAACTAAATTGCAATAAATTGAGCTGATTAAAATGTAAAAACCTATATAAATAGAGCCCTGTTTTTTTGTGTTTTTTTTTTTTTTACTGAAGTTACCAGATGTAAAATTATTCTGGCAAAATGCTTAAAATGATTTCACTCGCGCTCTCCATTGGTTAGCTCATGGTTCATTACTCGGTCACAAAACACACAGGAGCAGTCCTGATACCATCTTATTTTACCTCTAAGCAGAGAGAAACTTAAGACTCCCTGACTTATCTTGAGCTCTATGTACCAAGCATTGCTGTAGACTTTTCAAATACATTGTTTCCTGTAGT
Source organism: Dicrostonyx torquatus (assembly GCA_028555095.1). Lineage (NCBI taxonomy): Eukaryota > Metazoa > Chordata > Mammalia > Rodentia > Cricetidae > Dicrostonyx > Dicrostonyx torquatus. The sequence continues at coordinate 1,232,290 of JAQHUG010000310.1, forward strand.
CTTAAAAGAATCCTTTTCAGTAAATAGTGTCTCCATGTTATAGTTTAAGAAATATAAGCTCATAAAATATCACACCCCTGACAATGCAGTAATATACCTGACGATAAGTAAGAATAGTCATTCTGGCCTTATGTAATTCTTAATATAGCAGCATTGCTGTATAAAAATTATTTCTTCACTTAATCAAAAGTACATTGAAAGGAAAAATAAATTAGGAAGCTGTTCAGATTTCTTTGATTCTGATAATTTTGTATGCAGAGAAGATAGAATAAAGGAGATGGTGGAGACAAACAGACATAAAGAGAAAGACAAACACACACACACACACAGAGAGAGAGAGAGAGAGAGAGAGAGAGAGAGAGAGAGAGAGAGAGAGAGAATACAGATACTGATACAAGAAGAGATTATCAATACTGGTTCCAATCTGGATATGATATGAAGGGAAATGCTGAGCAAATTCAGTGGTGTAGCTCTCCTTCTTACCCTGCAGACCTGTGTGGACATTTTGTTTTTCTTCTGTCACGTCCACATCAGTGGTGATTAGATGGTATGGGGAGTGCATTAGTTTACTACTTCAGTAAGGAGACACCATGACCAAGGCACCTCTTACAAGGAAAACAGTTCATTGAGGGTGGTTCAGTCCATTTTGATCATGAAGGGAAGCATGGCAGTGTGCAGGCAGACATGGGATAGAGCTGAGATTGCTACAACTTGCAGGCAGCAAGAAGTCAACTGACCGTCACACTGAGGGAAACTTGAGAAACAGAGACCCCAAAGCCCATCACCACAGTGACACACCTTTCCTTCAGACCACCACAGGAAGTTTTGTCAGTTCCTGGGAATACCCATAGTAGGAAATATTTATTAGAACTTGTATCTTTTTGTAAAGTAATTTATTTATTTTAAAAAGTAAATCCAAAACAGAACCTTGAAAGAGTGTGGCAAGTGACCTCTGAGTAAGGAAGTCACCGCTCACAAGTGCTCTTTACAAAAGGGACAACTTTGCAATCTGCCCCTTTGTCTAAGCATGAAAAGCAAATAGGGCCCCAGGGTATCCAGACTCCCGTAGGGAAAGGGTCTTGTAATGTCTAATTAATTGTCTTAAAATCGCTGTTTTGATGACTCTCTGGAGACTGAACCTGGGTCTGCCTAGTGAATGGTAAATAATGAGTAGAACATCTATTATTAATAAGCATTCTATTAATTTTTAAATCCAGTGAACTCTGAGTCAATATTTTCGTGAAGCCATGAGTTCAATTAATTAAATATGTTGAAAATGGCATTCTTTTGTCTTTATTCATGAATTCAAATGCAAAATAAATCATTTGCTAGCAGGGCATACAATTTTAATGCTGTCTCTTAAAGATCTTTCAAATACCCTTTTTTTTTTCATAGATAATACCTGTAGTTCTTTGAAGTGAGTTTCTCATGGTATTTTATGTTTCTGTGATTGAACCTTTGTCTTTGTTTTGTATCTACTGTAGCCATTGGGTACTCTCTCTGGATGACTGACAAAATAACAAATTGTTTCTAATCAGGAAAGACCCAGTCATTCTGTCTAGATTCATTAGGATTTGGGACACATAAAGAATTCTATTTGGCTTGGAGAAAAACATTATTTTTACACTGAGTTGATATGTTATGGAAAACTTATACAATATTTGTAAACTATAGAAGTCCAGCTGTCCTGAAAGCAGCTGATGACTAAAGGTTGGCAAAGGAAAGAATCAATATATAGGTGGGATTGCAGGAAATGAGTTCTAGGACGACCCCTGCAAAGTGTGCTGAGTGAGAAGAAGATAAGTAGAATCCTGGAAGCAGCCCTGTCTACCGTCTCTTGATGATACCTGTGAGCCGTCCAGACTACACCAAGCCCCAGGTGCTGGGATTACCCGGTATTTGTTTCACTTACTCAAGACAAACAAGGTCTTCCCTTCCCCACCCGCTTTCCTCCCAGGTCAAAGCTCCAAAGAACTGCTGTGCCAGTCTCCCTGAGCACAAATATAACAAAGATCAAGGGCAAAGAGCAAACTAAATGCCAGCATATTTTAGGAATGTCAGAGAGGAGGGAGGAAAGGTTCCTTCTGCATGTGCTGCTGTAGAAATAAAAGCCAGAGCATGCTGTGCATGGTTTCAAGCTGTAGATTCTTTTGTAAGGCATGAGAAGACCTTCATGCAACCAAGGCATCAACTAGTGGATGATAGAAGAGATAGCACACCCCTGCCATGTGTCAGCATCTACTACAGTGAATTTAGGGGAAGTAGGACACCCTCAGATCCTTCTAAGCTTCTTCCTTGCTAAGTGTAAACATCAAAAATGATTGCATGAATTAAAACAGCTGGGTTCATGTTTCCCATACTCAGAGGTCATAAAGTTGGTTTTATTTATTAAAGTGACTATAAAAATTTATATGAGTTTACGGTATAACAAAGCTTTAGTAGGCAGATGTACTAACTTGATAAACAGTTTTCCGAACGGAGGGCTCTGCAGAGGCAGGACTTGGCTACGGCTGCATGCTACCAGGAGCCTGTTCACATAAGCAGGTACAGCAATTACATGAGTGACATGAAAGTGTCTGCCAGGAAGGTGGCACATATTTTAAGTTAAGAGCAATAAAAATGATCATTTACATATCATTTCTTAAGGTTGAAAGAAGAAAAAAAATACTAATTTTCAGACTTGACAAATTTATTGCTAAAATCTCTAGGCAAAAAAAAAAACCCTTCACTAATATAGATCTTTATCAGTGAGCTTATTGTTGCCTATAAAACATTCCACATTCACACTTTTGGTGAGCTTCAGGAAGATCCAAAACTTCAGCTAACAATGAAAGGAAAGACAAGGCAGACAAAGGAATAGTGAGCTGCTCCTTTTGTCCTTCCACCACTATGAATACCTTTGTTTTTGCTATTTCCAGTAGAATAGCTTCATTGCAGAAACAAATGTTTTGTCTGTCATAGATTTTTGTCTCACATAAGGTAAAAAGGAATAGTGGACCATAAGCAGGCGTGTACCTCCACACCTAGCAGGTCCCCACAGCTGACTTGCAATCCTATATTTGAGAGTATAAGGCAAGAGGATTTCAATGAGTTCGCGGTCATGCTAGACTATATAATAAGGCTTATGTAGTTAAAGTGTGAGATCCTATCTCAAAAAAAAAGGAAAAAAAGAAAGAGGGAAGGAGAGAAAGAAGGAAAGAAATGAGGGAGAAAGGGAGGAAGGGAGGGAGGGAGGGAGGGAGGGAGGGAGGGAGGAAATATGGTAAGCAATTATCCTTATGGCTGATTTTAGTTAAGGGACCTTGTCACAGCCTTACAGGGAAAGGGCAGAGACTTCATAGGCTGCACTTCCAGCTTCCTGGCATTTTACCTTGAACAAGCTACTGAGTCTCTCTAAATCTGCACATCTTTCCCGATAATAGGTTTAAATATATATCTCCTTGGGTTCTGTTTTTAGATCAAAAGACATAGGAAACAGAGAGACCTTGTTTAACACATCACTTCACACAGCAACAAGACACTCATGCACCGGACTTTTGTTTTTATTGCAATGCTTTGCACTCAAAGAATCATTCCTTAAAGAGTTTGTGAGGGTCTCTCTGAAGTTTGCAGACTTCCACAGTGGTTAGAGAGAAATGGCCAAGGACATGTTTATTCTTCAGCGTAATCAGTGATTACATATTCAGACTGAAGTTCAAATGAAACCACGTGGTACTTCCTTAAAATTCATTGCACATAGACTCTTGGTAGAGTCACTATTAGCAAAATTTTGAAATCAGGTTACATGCTATATCTCCCAAGTGTTTTACTCTTTGTCTTCATGGAGCTAATGTTATTCTTAGGATTTTATTTGAAAGAAAAAAAGAAAGAAAGAAAGAAAGAAAGAAAGAAAGAAAGAAAGAAAGAAAGAAAGAAAGAAAGAAAGAAAGAAATCTACCTAAACTGTAACTAGTGAGTGGGGGGGTATCCAGATGCTAAAGAGGGGTGCTGGATAAATCTGCTCAGACTACAAGCAGCATGTTTTTCTCTGCACATTTAAATGTAAGGTGATCATTTGAAGAAACTCATTGGAATAGTGACACCACTCTAGAAAGTAAGGTGTAACTTCATACAGGTCACACAAGGAGGACCAATGAAGACAAAAGCTCATAGAAATGTCTTGGTGTCACATGGTGACAGAGGGACCAGGGACCATTCACCCCAATGTTTCCTTCTATTCTGAGAGATCTCCACCACATCATATGCTCAGCTTCTCCCTGTTCGTTTACTTCCAAAGTGGCTTGCTAGGGCCATGACACTGATCAGTGTTAGAGTGCCTGTTTAGTAGTGTTTGGAAGGTTTTCATACGTAAGGTTTTTAACTTACTTCCCAGCATGGAAAGGAGAGGGAGCAGGAGGGAAGGAGGAAGAAAAAGAGGGATGGAAAAGGGCGGGGGTGAGAGTAATTAATTTGGTCTACATAATATGAGTAAGCAGGCTATGACCACAAGGAAGATGTGACAACTGTAAGAGAAAATTGCTGTCAGCTTCCAACAAGTGGCTGTTCTGGTCTAGCAATTATGCTTTGAAGGGTGGCTCCTTCAGTAAGAAGGGATGCTATCTAACCTCCCTAGAGACATTGTCTAGTTGTTTCCCTTTAAATATCCTAGACAGCAATGAACTGTGAAAACCTAACATGCTTGGTGATCTGCTCTGGGATGAGATAACCCCTAGGCTAAAATTCTCACTTGCAGAAGCTTGGCAGAGTAGAGATAGAGCGGTCGGAGGTACCACAGTGGATATTCAGATGTCCATGCCCAGAAATCAACTTAAAAGCCATGCTATCCTCATGAGGCTCAGAAGGTCTAGAGACATAAATATCAGGTGACATGGAAACATGCTAAATAGTTGAAAGTGTCCACAGTACAGCTTGCTTCAGGTAGGGCTCCCTTTGAGCCACCTGTATGAAGTGCAAGTTACTCATTCTTAAGTTAGTCCATTGTTCATTTTTCACTCAGCATTTTCTGTGTTCCCCTTCCATAAACTGCACTTAACCGATCAACAAATTCTAATAAAAGCCATTTAAATCCATGGATTTTTCTAAAAATTTTACCCAAATAGCACAGTGTTGTCATGCATGTGTTACATGAATCTCAGACAAGAGAATCTCAAGATTCTCTTTTCCTTCATTTCTTGACACTTACATCCACAGTGGTACCCCTGTCAGCTTTATCTCAGGCTTCTACAAATGACAATTTCAGCCAAGAAGTTCTCAGCTAGAGCAGAAAACCAAGCACCCCATTGTGTTATAGTTTAATGGTATCCAGGATATTTAAAGGGAAATACTGGGGCAACATCTTGGTCTAAAAGCTTAGTAGAAAGCATTTTTTCTTACTGGCACAGTCAATCTTTAAGACACCATTGGTAGATCAGAACAGCCACATGCTGGAGTTGACAGAGCAACCGCCTTTACAGACATGGTCTCAGCTTAGACTTCTCTGCATGGTGGAAGCCCAGCTCTGAGAGGGAATGAATCTTCTGCCCTGAGTAAATATTTTTGAATAACTACTGTGTTTTAGGAGGCCAGTAAGTCTTGACAGTGTACTAGCCCACTTTGCTGCAGGTAGATACTCATTGCTCAAGGACCTCAGGACGCCTCTTTGGCGCTCAGCCTTTCTCTGAAGTTCCCTGTTCACAGTGGTGTCTTTCTATCTTTGCACTACTTCTGTCATCTCAGTTATCATCTGCTGTTATAGTATATAACATGAGTGAAACAAGCTGATAAAATACTCAAAGGAGAGAGGCATGATGTGCTAATAAAGAAAATATATTTCCTTATTTAAATTTTTCATTTGGTGTATGTTGGTATGTGTGTATGCACACAAGTATGGCTGTGTTAGAGGTCAACAGGAACTACCTCAATAATTTTTTATCCCATCTTTTAAAAAACTAATATTTTAATAATATTTTAAAAATTGTGTGTGTGTGTGTGTATGAGAGAGAGAGAGAAAGAGAGAGAGAGAATGTCATCTATATGAGTAAAAGAGAGAAAGAGAAAGAATGCCATGTACATGTGTGTGCCAACAAAGGGCAGGAAAGAGCACTGGGTCCCGAAGCTTGAGTTACAGGCAGTGGTGAGCCACCCAGCATATGTGCTGGGAATCAAAATTCATGTCTCTGGAAGAAGAGCAAATGCTCTTAAATGCCAAGTCTTTTCTCTCCGCCCTGACCCTTTCCAGCCCCTTGTCTTTTGAGATATGCTCTCCTCTCCATCCAAGGCTCACTGGCTGGCTAGTTTAGCTGGACAGCCAGTTGTGGAGACCCACCCAGTTCTGGGGTATCTGAACTAGTGTTATCACACCCAGATTTTCTCCTCATCTGTATCCATGTGTGCATCTCCATGTGTGCATCTCCATGTGTGCACCTCCATGTGTGCACCTCCATGGGTCATGTGCATGTACGTATGCTGCTGCTTCTGGCATCCAGAACAGTGTTCGATCCCCTGAAACTGGAGTTACAGGTGGCTGTGAGTCGGCTGACACAGCTTGTGCATAGCTAGAGCATTTCTGTCTGAGCTGCTCTGTTATTCCTTTTTACTTCTTTAAACTGTATTGATGCTATCATACGTCAGTTTTTCTCTCCTTTTATTCATTTTCTACAGTTATTTTAGAGCACAGATAGCTGCTTCCTCCCCAATTCTAAATCTCCCTCTCCATGATATCCTGAGAACTAATAGATGAGCAATCTGACTGCCTAGTGCTGACTGCATTTGTCAGTATAAGACAGGCTACGCTGAAATAACAAAAATAATCCTGACTTGGACATTGGTGTGTTGTTTCCTTTGGTGTAATTTAAAGCTGCTTAGCGACCTTTTTATACTTGGGAACGCTCCAAGCCGCTGCATTAGAATGAGAGACCTATGGAAGGGGCATAGTGACTCTTTACCTAACCTGGCATTGACAACTTTCTATTCCACTATTGTCTACTAGCTAGAGTTTGTTATGAAGATGAAACAAATATAATCCACAAGTCACTGCACAGTCTGCATAAAGTAGGGCTCAATTCAGTGCTCTCCTAGCTCCAGAGAGCTGAGCCTACCCCGAGGTATTTGCATGTGCTCCGTTTGCGCCCTTTCTGGTGTTCACTCAGCCTTTCAGCTTCACCTAGGTCTCCTTTCACACATCACTTTGAGGGTTTCTATATCATCTCACTTGTCATTCCTGTTTCTACCATGGTCATGGTCACAATTCAACATTTTAATTCTCCACAGCACTTCTAACCCTGGAAATCTTCCCTATCATTTAGTGGTATTCTATAGTTCTCTTCATACAAAAAGGTGCCCCAAAGAAGTATGAACTGTGTCTCCATTTGTCACAACTATATATTAAGAGACAAATATAATGCATGTCACCATGGTAAGCATTCAAGTACATGCTCATTAGAAGGAAGATTATGTGACTGTCAGCATCTAATACGGTGGAAGCCAACAATTTCATAATCCAGTTTTGATTAATACCTTTAATCTGGAAAATCATAAAAATGGGTAATGAAACAGGAATTATGAAAACTTCACTAAGATTTCAGCACAATTTTCTAAGCTAACAAGTCACTATAGTTCTTAAAAACTGGGGACCTACTGCACCTAACATTTATGGGTATGATTTGAAAGTCACAGAGGTGAAGAGAGTTTCAAAACCCTTGTTTCATTTCCAGCTTCTATGTGGTAGAACACAGCAAAGAAACCCAAAGAGAACCCTAAAGTTATTTGTGGGGCTCCACATATCAGGTGCAACATGATGTTTGTGAGGAGGGCTCTATTTCCCATTTAGGACACTACTGGCATGTTTCACTATGTGCAGTCATGTTTTGATTCACAACTAAATATCACTCCTAAAGTTACACAGCTGTTATAAACATTAGAACCATTGTGACACTTCTAAGTGTTACATGTTAGGCACACTTAGAACAAATACTGGGGTAGAGAAATCTGTATTCAGTTTTTAAAGCAGAAGAACCAGCAACTCAGGCCTATGTCACATGCCATCGTGAGGCAGAGCTCTAAGTTGTGACGTGCCTTGCATCCAGGGTCCGTGTAATTTCATTTCTGGGAACATGATCTGACAAAATGGAGAATACCTAGTGGCCACATCTTAGTGACTGGCACGAATCCATGTTAGAGCAAATATCTGTGTAGTTCACACTCAGGCTTACTTCTTGTCTCTCTAAAGAACCTGATACCCACACTAATCCTTCCTGAAATAGATAAGAAGCAGAAGTGTAGCTACTTTGTATTGTCCTGTTTTGTTTCCTTTACCCTTTTGTAGATTTCAGCTCAGCTGTTTGTGTATTTCTGTGCTTTACACATGTATACTCAGCCACAAGCAACAGCACCTCTGATGCTACACACAAGGTGACTACAGAAAAACATGTGCATTATCATGCAAAGCGTGAGCATTGCCCTGTAGCTATGTCTTTCCAGATAGCAAGCATCTCTAAAGATCAGCATGATAATTTCCTAATAACACTCTTAAATGAAGAATTTTGTTGAATTAGAAACACTCTCACAATCAAAAAGTGTAATCCCAAGCTATAACATACGACCTTCCAAAGCTAATTCAACATCTCGGGACACCGGTTAGAAGTCACACTGGTTTTGAGAATCTGAAGGTGTCAAGTCCACAAGCTGGGTTACTTCACCCAGTCACACAGTCACCCATCCTTTGGAAACACTAGTGTACCAGGCTATGCTGTGCTCTGAGAAACTCTTCTCCATGTGCTGGATAAGTTCACAGTCAGTATTTCGATTAAAGCCAACATCATAAATAACAACTATTTACTTTCAAGCAAGAGAACTCAGTCACTTAGCATAACTGCAAGGAACAGAACATGTGCTCTGTGGGACAGATGGCATGAGGGTCTGAAGTCCAGTCATAGAACTGTAAAACAGAAGTCTACATTTTACCTGTAATTGTTGACAAATATCATTGTTTTTCTCAACTGCTTCTACCACAAGGTCCCCCAAATAGAAAATAGGGTTCGTCCTGACTTTCTACAGCAGAACCTTCTGGATCACAATAATCTGACTGTGCAATTGAACTGTGAGTTGAGTCAAAATGGGCTTCTATGGATCACGAACCAAAACCTGCCTCTATAGGCTGAGGCTACTTCTTCATTTCCCGGCCACCCAGACCCAAAACAATCACATAGAAACTATATTAATTCTAACACTGCTTGGCCAATGACTCTAGTGTATTCCTAACTAGTTCTTACATCTTAAACTAACCTATTTCTCTGGCCTCTGGTAAGGTTCATAAGGTCCTGGCATACCATCCTTTGACAGCCACATGGCATCTCCTTGACTCCACCTACTCTCTCTATGTATTTCTGTTCAGATTTCCTGCTTGACTGTACTTTGCCAAGCCATTTGCCAAAACAATTTAATTCATTATCCAATAAAAGCTACACATATACAGAAGGACATCCACATAGTGGCTTCATGCACAACTACACTGTAAGGAAGCCGAATAGTATGTTATTGTAACTAAGCCACAGCCAGTCACAGAGCACAGGACAGAGATTGGGTGATTGTGTTTGCTATTCTCCACATTATTTTCCTTTATAAAAGCTTCTCATCACATGATAAGATCTGCATTTGAAGACCAGCTATGGTCGAAAATACAGCCCAGTCCTGGAATTATTTTCCTGTTATAGTAAACTTTTAAACTGAAGTGGTCTACTTGTATTCCTTAATTTTAAGAACAAATCTGAACCAAACATGAGTATCTAGTCAAGGTAAATTGGTCAATCCCACCAAAGAAGTGTCTGTCTTTGCCAATGTATGGAAGATGGGCTCAGAGAATCCACTGTGTGCTCAGCAGAATACCAATGGGTATGAAGGAAACAAACTACTATGCCTGCTTAATTAGTCATTAAGTCGACAATCACATTTAGGTGACTTGGTATCTATAAAACAGCACAGTACCAGAGAGAAAATAAAGCATCTTAATAAATGGTGGTTAACTTGCAAGAATGTAAAACACCACACAGCAGTAGGTGCTATACACTCAGTACAAATCCTGGACCAGCCATTATTGAGGGATATTTGATCACACTGTGTGACTATGCTTTTATTCTTATTTTTTTAATAAAGTATCGAATGTCCAATAGCTAAGTAGAAGAAAGGCGAGACTTTTCGGCAGAGATAAGTACTCTGGGTTAGATCCTGGCATGGAGAATTTGCTAGTGAGACATGGAAAAAGTCAGACATACAGTACTGAGGAGTGAACAGGAACCATGTGACAGAATGTAGATTAATACAAATGGTTTAATTTAAGTTCCAAGAGCTAGGTAGTAACAAGCGTAAGCTAAGACCACACATTCATAATTAATAAGGAAGAACAGCTACAGGCCAGTGCTGGGACATATAGCTCTGTTTAAGGATATCTAGAAGCATCAAGAAGAACTGCACACAAATGATGGGCTGTGTTTGAGGTAGGAAAGGAGTAGTCCAAAGGGGAAACTCCAGAGTGATTCAGAACAGCTGTTTTCCAGAAATGCCTTACCACTAGCGAAACCCAAAGCTCATATATGTCTGTGCAAAGTCTGCTCCACGCATCATTGGGGGTTTGAAAGTCTCAGATCTTGGAACTTTACCTAGAAGGTGATTTGATGAAATTAAAAATTTTTAACAGGTGGAGTGGTCTGCTCTATGTCCCAGCTGCTTGCTATAGGTGACGGCATCACAGGCCAAATAAATGGATCACCTTAAGAGGTAAGAATTTCATGAGTGCCATTCACCACACAGAAGATTCATCTACTGAGTCAAGGCTAGGGTGAGCCGAGTTCTGTATTCAACATGTGTGAGGTGCCTGAAGAGAGGGGAGTCAAGACAAAATGGAGACTCAAGGAGAATCAAAAAAAAATAGAAATTTGATCCCAAAAGTTACAAGACCACAGAAACAGAGTCCTTAGCTCTCCAGAGCCCAGGATAAGACTCCACAGAGAAAAGAATACCAGATTTGGAATATGAAAGGAGAAGAAGAATGACTCTAGAAAAGCAAGTGAGATGAGGCCTGGAAGGACAGAAGGACACTTTCAGATGGGGGTTCCACAAAGATATGACTCTACAAACCTGAGCTTGGGTATCTGGAACGTGGGTATCATAGAACTTGCAGTCACTTTAGGATTCAATCCTCAGACACTGGGGTAGAGGGATACAAGACAACTAAAGCCTTATAACTTCATGGTCTAGCTACTTCCCTGTGCAGACTATGAAAGCCAACGGAAGTTTATTTCTAACAACACGTCTGCAACTTTCCATCATGTGTGGCAGATGCAATGAATGTTTACCTTTCTCTCCCCACAAAACCCAAGAGTTGTTACCTCCCAGTGACTTGGTCAGCTGAAATGGTACACTTTTCTTTTTAAACAATGTTCTGCCCAGAACTCCAAATAGGAAGCTCAGAAAAACCCTACTGAATACTCAGAGACTATTGGCAATTATACCAGAATCATTTTACTTTTGCAGGATTCCATAGAAAGAACATCACCCCATGACAGCTGGAAGTAATTTTAGAAGACGATGTCCCCTCGCTCAACAAAGTTTGTCCTCAGAGTTAGGAACATTATTTAGGAGTTGATTATAATTGGTATAATGTTGGGGGTTAGGGGGGAAATTATGTAGGAACAGGAATCTCTTTGAAAAAAAAAGGGGAATTGGATGGGATAATAGATTAGTGTGAACTTACTACATTGGTATAGATTCTTGTATATTGATACAAACTTAAATTATATTGAACATGCTCCTATTTTCATCTACAATATTTGAATATCTAGGCAAAGTTATTTTGTCATATTGTACGCATGCATGCTTCTACATCTGCTTAAAACGTTTTTGTAAATTGATACAATTTTGGGATATATATATATATATATATCATATTGCAGTGTACATTCTACCTTTGTTCATGATACTTATACATTATTTACATTTTGAGGTCATTGTCCTTATTTGTTGCACAGTTGTTTATTGTATAGCTAAGGGTTTTTTTGTTTTTTTGTGTTTTTTTTTTTTTTTTGGTTTTTC
>JAQHUG010000310.1:1250074-1310601 GCA_028555095.1 Dicrostonyx torquatus
CTTTGTAAGCTTCCTAGAGTCAAAACTCCTAGCTGGCTCTGTTAAACATTCTAAGTTAAAGGCCTTTGATGACCTTCTGTAATTATTAGGGCAAATGGTCCCTGACAGTATAGAGAGGCCTGGGGTATAGAGAGGTCTGGGGTACAGAGAGGTCTGGGGTATAGAGAGGCCTGAGATCTAACGAATATGCAGACCTGGTGTCTTACTAAGTTTGTCTTTCTCTCCTGCTGTCATGGCTCCCACTATTACTGTTGTCCTGGGCTGTCCTTACACTCCAGCTTCCTCAGTGTGCCTATATGAGCTGACTACACCCGACTCTATAGGAATGTTTTAGGCTTTCAGTCAAACAAACAAACAGAAAACCACAATGCGATCACAACTGCCACTGTCACTTATCCAAAGATCTGACCACAACTTTCACCATTTAAATTTTATTAGAGAACATGGAAATAGGAAAACCCCTCCTTCATTAACCAACTCCTCACAGGCATCTAAACACCTTCCCATATCGTATGTTGTTTCCCTCTCATTGTATTAGATGTTTTACTGACAGTAATCATTTCCCAAGACTGAAGTTTGAGCTTGAGGCCATTTAATCTGTACATCCTGACGTGGGAGAGGGGCAGCTTCGCAAGAATGTATTGCCAGTGAGAGGCAGAGATGGGCTTCTCTTACCCCATTATCAGTATTCTGTTCAGGCTTCACAGGTTAGAGTTTCTTTTCAAGTTAATGAATTTCATTAACTTCAACTGGTATAAACTGGGTGCCACACCATACAATACATGCATCTCTTTAATACATCATTTTCCTCCCACACATGCAATACTAAACCCTCTTATTTAATGCCACTGAAAGAGTATTAGGCTGGTCTATTGAAAATACAAGTAGAAATGGGGATTTTTGCAGTTTTATTTCAGCTTAAAATATATGTGTGCATTCCTATCACCAAGTTCTGGCAAGGCACAAAGTTCTTTGATTACATCTCATGGTGATAAATGCTTTGCAATAATTATTACAAAAGTTAGATCCATAATGTATCCATGCATTCTAATCTCCTTCTCTTGAAAGATGAAAAAAAAAAAAACCAATGAATACAGTGATGAAGTAAGGTCTGAATGGCATCGTATAGTCTTTTAAAATTTAGTCTGTTTTCCTTTCTCTTCTCTTTCTATAAATCTTCCCATTGTTTTTCCTGCTCAAACCTAATTATTATAAAGTGGGTCACACAACCCACAGCTCTTATGCTGAAGTCTTGAACTCAGAACCTCTGGAGAGGTGATTATGGTTAAGTGAGTTCATTAGGGCAAGGTTCTCATCTGGAAGGCAGGGCGAGTGTCCTCACAAGAAGGAACATCAGAAGGCCCCTTTCTCTGTAGGAGTAAAAAACAAAGGCCATGTGAAGGACACAGTAAGCAGATAACCCTGTGCTAGCCAGAAGGAGTGTCTCACCAGAAACCCAGATTTGCCGGCTCCTCCCTTGGCCTTGGCAGCCTCAAGGGATGAATGGTTGCTGTTGACATTGGTCAGTCTGTAGGGTTTGTTGTGGCACTCAAAATAGACAGTTCCACTGACTCAGTAAATGTTACTTAAGCAATTCATCACTCAGGGTCAGATAAAACAGTGAATTAAATATTTATACAGATAAAACTCTATTACCTTTACATTTTGCTGTGTCCCAAAATATTTAATTAAGTTCTACAGCTGGGTAACACACATTTGGAAACAAAGACACCATGTCTTTGAGAGTATAGAGGTGTGCACCAGGAAAGGACATGAAAGTCCGGTGATGGCTACGGGCATCAGACACTGAGACCAGTTTAGGTTAGATAATAGTGTACTTAAGTCTCAATTTTAGGGAAACAAAACCTTTGCTCACCTGTTAGAGCACATTTAATTATCATTCCATAGTACTTCAAGACACAACTAACAAGATGGACACTTTAACCTAGGACTAAGGAATGGTCTGGATTTTGCGAAGCCTGAGATGTACACAACAGAGATGCCTCTGTAGAAAGAAAGAACACCAAATTGGGACTGTTTCTAAGCTCACTTCTCTGCTGAGAACTGGAAGTGCCTTTGGAATGAAATGTTCTCAGCAGCACAAGACCCTGCTGTGTCCTGACACACATCGGGCTGTTGGAGAGGGTGAGCTCCTGAAGGCATTTCTTGCTTAGAAAAGGACTTTCACACCTCACCTTGCAGCTTTATGCTGTGTTCCCTCATTCAGTGAAACTACAAACTGGGCGATTTGTTTAAGTTCTTCACAAAGAGACGAAATGAATCCTACAGATGAGTGAATTCCTAGGACATCGTTATACATATGAGCTTCTCTTGGAAAGCGAATCCAGAGAGATACTGTGGAACTCAGAGAAACAAGAGACCAGACAACATTTAAAGGAATTTTATCTGGTAGACTATTCCTGCTTACACAGATTGAAAGTATATTAAAGACCATACCATTATAAACACAGCCATAAGGTGGCACTTGTAGAATAATTAGAAAAGACACAGGAGTTATTTTCTGTAGCATCTTTGCTTTAAAATATAGTGAGTGGGGTTTTGACTAGTTTAACGTCTAACAGTTTTTACATTCTTTTTTTCGACATGACCTGCTACAATTGCATGTTGCTAAAGCCTCTAACCCAGAGGAGATACATGCACTTCTTTAAAAAAATAAAAATAAATAAACAAACAAACAAAAAACTCTGTAAATAAATAATGGTTAAATCCCCCAGACAGACAGCAGGATTTCTTTTTCAAACATCTGTTACTGGTTAGCAAGAAAGAGTAATTATTAAAAATAGTCAAATGAGAAGGCATTATCATTGCCAACATCAAATCACACTGGGAATGGAAAGGAATGTCATTACTGGTCTCTTCAGAAGAACCATCACAAATATCTTAACTTTTGCATCTGGCATGCCACTGCATCGTCCAGATAACTGGGACTTTAGGACTGTTGCTTATTACTTTTAAGGCTAATGGTTGACTGATTGAAACAAAATATAACCCATAGAAAACATAAGCTTGCTGAATTGTCAATCTCAATGATTTTGCCATTATTCTCCGTAAATGCATATTTAATATTTTATGTTTATTTAATGATGCACTTAGATCTCTGTCCTTGAAAATATAATTCTGCAGGTGGTTTTAATCCAATGCATCACAGAAAGATTCACAGCTTCATACATTATTTTTCATGTAGCAAATAAAGCTAGGCTAATCCATTTTTGTTTGAGTAAATGACCTTAAGAGCTTTGCTGACCTTGGTAATGACCCAGAACAAGCTGCACTGGGTGTTAGAGCAGTGGCAAGTCTAAAATTGCTTAAAGTATAAACTACACAGTAGATTGAAGACTTAGTATCACCAAAATCATTCTAGAGGAAATCCTAATGATTAAAAAATATTACGTCATACTAAAATAATTTTTGCATGCATATTGGATTAAATAAAATATTTTAAAAGTAATTTCCCACATTTCACTTTTTTTTTTTTTTTTTTTTTTTTACTTAGGTGATATGAAGTTCATTCACACTCGTTGGCAAAGGTTGAACTCAGTGTCAGGTAAGAGCCTGAGCTCCAAACCCCACTGGAATGTTTGGCATTCTTCTGTTTTGCACCACTAAATGCCAGTTCTTTTACAATTACATTTTAAATTTTATTTTTACTTGATGCATGCATATGCAAGTGCACATGCACACATGTATATGTTCATGTGTGTATGTGTGTACGTGTGTATGTGAGTGTGTGTGTACCTACAGTTGTGCCACAGTACACATACGGAGGTCAGAAGACAAATGGGATGAGTCCTTTCTCTACTTCCACTATGTGGATCCAGGGGACTGGACTCAGATGGTGGGCTTGCTACCAGGCATCTTTTTTTTTTTTTTTTTTTTTTTTTTGGTTTTTCGAGACAGGGTTTCTCTGTAGCTTTGGAGCCTGTCCTGGAACTAGCTCTTGTAGACCAGGCTGGTCGGGAACTCACAAAGATCCACCTGCCTCTGCCTCCCGAGTGCTGGGATTAAAGGCATGCGCCACCACCGCCCGGCTTCAGGCATCTTTTCTACTCACTGAGAGATCTTGCCAGACGCCAATAATTTTAACATGTGCGAATATCTCTTATAGACCTTCTCTTTCTTGTTGCTATCACTTAATGTAGCTGTCATTTTACATGCACTTGAAACTGTGTGTAACTGTAACACACGCACATACTTTGTGCTTTAATGAGCTGTCACTACATTTTATGATATGGTTAATAATCATCACATTGCCACTCAGACTCTAGTAGGGAAATGTAAATATAGTGGGGTATTGTTAGAAATTTAGAAAATAAGCCGATGGAAATCGCCTAAGCAGCCAGGGTGGAACTGCATGGTAATTAAAGTCAAGTGGTGGCCCTTTATTATCTACCCAAAGTTAATGACTGGTTTATATACACTGTGAGAGTCATTTAAGCTTTCGAGTAAACTTGTTGCCTATTTATTGGT
This sequence comes from Dicrostonyx torquatus, assembly GCA_028555095.1. Classification (NCBI taxonomy): domain Eukaryota; kingdom Metazoa; phylum Chordata; class Mammalia; order Rodentia; family Cricetidae; genus Dicrostonyx; species Dicrostonyx torquatus. Next base: position 1,254,563 of record JAQHUG010000310.1, read on the forward strand.
TCATTTGGTTGCTTTTCCCACCACTAAGGGTGCTTCATTAACATTTCCTAAAATGGGGATATGGTTACGTTGCTTATTAAATGTTCCCATGAAATACTGAACTGTGAGCCTCTTCTTCCATGAGGTGAAGGGTTGTCCAACTCTGTTCAGTCACACTCAGCGGCTGTCTCCATGCTTAGCCATGCTACAGCTCACTTACAGCTCTAAGAATCTTGATGTACACAAGGTGATAATGTATGATATGCACATATACAGTTACTGACAAAATATTACATGCTTGAAAACTGCCAAGATTTTAAGTGTACTTTCCACTAAAACAGTGTATGAGGTGATATATATGCCAATGTGTTTGATTTAGGCACTACAAAATAAACACATTTTTCAAAACATGTAGCACACACATATATAAATTTCTGCTCTTTAAAAATAAATAGCTAGGGCAGTGGTGGTATATGCCTTTAATCCCAACACTCAGGAGGCAAAGGCAGGTGGGTCTCTGAGTTCAAGGCCAGCCTGGTCTACAGACAAAGTTTCAGGACAAAGTAATGCAGTCTTGGGGTGGGGGGAAGCTAATAAAAATTTTTGGATTATATAAACTATAATTTTTATTATACTTACATTAGAATTATAATAAAATATAAAAAATTTAAATCCTATTTGGCACAGCACTACAAGAGTTCAAAACTATCTTCAGGCACCCACTCTACAGGACAGTAAGTGCTGAGGTAAAACCATAAAATCTGAGAGAAAACCACTCCTCCCCGTGATGAAGGACAACTCACAGGCTCAGCAAGGGGCCTCCATCAACTTCTCGGTTGCCAGTATGAAAATCAACAAACCATAGATCCCACGAATCGCAAGAGAGAACACATTAAAGTTAGTATATAGATGTCAGTAGACCAGGGTGAAGCCGGAAAAGAAATATATTGTGGTGTGTATCATCAGTGTTTGCAATGAAACAAAAGAAAGCATGCTTTGCTCTTGTTCTAGAGAAAATCCTCACAAGGACATCCTGCTCCCTGTATGTGAATTGTGAGCTGTGCCTTTATTTATGACTTACATTTACTTGGTCCTGAAATACTGTCTAGGGAGAGAGAACATTTTTTTCCTACTACATCTGTCTCGAATGCTCTTTTTTTTTTTATTATATATGATCCCTTTGTGCTTCTGCTAAAGCTGTACTACCCACAAAAGTTATTGTAAGGAGCTTGTGTTTTTGTTTTTTGTTTGTTTGTTTGCTTGCTTACTTATTTTTGAGACAGTTCTGTAGACCAGACTGGCCTCGAACTCAAGAGATCTGCCAGCCTCTACCTCCGTGTACTAAAGGTGTGCGCCCCCATGGCCTGGCCATGGTGTTTGCTTTTAAATTGAATTTAATTCTGAAAAGCAGATATCTGCAATAACTGAGTGCTATAAAACTCTGTCCAAGTTTTTCTGACCCTCCACATTTCTTTGCAGAGATGGCAGACACTGTTAAGGTGAGCATATGTTAAGCATAACATATTTCCATGTTGAGTGACAGAAAGCTTGTGGAGTTAGGGGAACATAGAGAAGAGCAGGTAGCCTTGGGCACTAGTATCCGGAGATTTTCAACTAGTAGAAGTTGCTCATGTCTTCTATCATCTTGAAAGTTAACTAACAGACTGTGTAGATGTTATACAGGCAATGGATTTACGAGGAATTTGGTGCCCCCAAACCCTTATCCTGGCTCACTCCTTAGGACACACTCTTTCTGCATTCAAAACTGAGAAGCCATGATTCTCTCTCAATTAAAATCTTCTTCCTCTCCCTCCATTCTTTGCTTCCTTCCTTTATTTATATTTTTGGAGGGATTGCAGTGTCTCATGCAGCCCTGGCTAGCTTTGAACTCGCTATATATCTAGGAACGACCTTGAATTTCTGATCCTTCTGATTCTACCTGTTAAGTGTTGGGGTTACAGGCATGGCCGACCATATTCAGTTGGGTATGGTGGTGGAGGTCAAATCCAGCTCGCCATGCCATCTAGGGAATTAGTCCATCTGTCTACTGAGCTACATTCCCCTTCTCAGCTCAGTCTTCTGATTTCCCTTTACCCTCAGAATTACAGCCAAACTCCCTCCCAGTTCTTCCCAGGTCTTCCGCCAGTGGACATGACCATTCCTGCATTTTTGCTTTTATTTTACTGTTAATTTTTTATTGTTTATTTGTAAACATAAGTAAGTGTGCAGGATGGGGCACCCATGCCATTCTATGTAGTCAGGTCAGAAAGTCTAATCAGTCCTTCCCTCTCTGCATAGGTTCCAGGGATCGAGATCAGGGACCCAAGCTTGTGCAGCTAGGACCTCTATCCGCTGAGCCATCTCCCAGCCGTCACTGTATTTTATTAGTATTGCTCCTATCATTTTAAACCTTGAGAAGAGCTTCCTTTCCACGGAAGAACTCCACTCTCTTCCCTCACACTGCCCACATTATAAGCTCCTATCCATCTTCTCCTTGACAGAAAGCCTTTCTCAGTCTCTGTGATGTTCTAGCACTGATCACACAGGTCCCATGAGAGCACCTGGCACACCAATCTGTGCCCTCCCCCTCTCAGGCTTTACTTTTCACTTTAACTGTAAGATATACTTCTCTCAACTAAAAATCTTACACTCGGACACCATAGAAAACAGAGTAACAGGGATAGCTATTGGCTCATTTGGCTGACAACACCCAGAGGGTATCCAGCAGCCTAACTGTATGCCCCACAACCCTTAAGGCAAGTCTGGAATCTTGACTTTGCCAAATGAACCAGAAAGTTGGCTGGAACTATTTATTTCTGTCCTCCATTGGATCAAAAGCTCAAGGACAGAGTACACCCTGTTAGAGAACTGAACATCATCAGGACAGGGTAAGACATATATCAAGAAAGCAGTCATTAAATAAAGACTGTGAGAGCAGAATTCTGTGAAGGATTTGCAGTAAGAACTGTTGGTGTGTCACGTTCACCCTCAGAAGACAGTTGAGCTCACATAAAGAATTGCTTACCAATAGGTTACTGAATGAGTCCCAACTTACAACAATTCATTTTCACCTAAAACTTTCTAGATCCTTGTAAGAGATGAATATTAAGGTGTCCAAGAGTTACAAACATTCTACACCTGATTCACAAAGTGTTCCCATTTTAACAAAGAGAAGGGTTTCAAAAGTATTCATACACTGTTCTGCTGTACTAGTAAGACGGTTTCAAAAGGAAAATTCAAGTCTCAGAAGAAATAGCATTTGCATGTGACTCAACTCTCAAGGAGAAATACAGAAAGCTCTGACATTCTTCCAGACTTTCAGAATGACAATGACAGGGTTCAGAGACCACAAGTTTTCAGAGTCCTATCTGACAACAGGCTGAGGCTTCTGGCTAGAAAAGAGCAGTGACTCCGTGGATTCTGCTCCATGTTTGGCCGAACTATTCTGAAGCAATCTGATTTTATTTTTAGTCACTGAAAGGAAAAAAACTCCTTCAGATAAAAATGACTTTCAGTCAGTTCAGCTCACAACTATCTCAGGGCAATCTCTGCTGTACAGCAGGCAGGCACCCCAGGACAGGCCTACAATGCACGGCATGCAGGCAGCTCAGGAACCCTACAATGCATGGCATGCAGGCAGCTCAGGAACCCTACAATGCATAGCAGGAAGGCAGCTCAGGAACCCTATAATGCATAGCAGGAAGGCAGCTCAGGACACCCTACAATGCATAGCAGGAAGGCACCCCAGGACACCCTACAATGCATGGCAGGAAGGCAGCTCAGGACACCCTACAATGCATAGCAGGAAGGCACCCCAGGACACCTTACAATGCACAACAACCAGACACCCCAGGATACCCTACAATTCAATTCATAGCATGCAGGAACCTCAGGGCGGCCCCTGCAATGAAAAACCTGTAAACATCTCAGGACCCTACAATACAAAGCAGCCAGGCACCTGTCCACCCCCCAAAATACAACTCTTCTTGAAGGAGCTAGGAAAGAATATATTCTGAAGCCAAATCACTATGGCCAAGAAACAGTATTTATGTCATCCCAAATTTCTCAGTCCAACATGGAAGCAATTTCATGAGGTTTTCATAATAACAGAATAAAGAAGATCAGAAATGAGGACATTTTAAAACCCATTGGTGTAAGGCAAGTGGGTGATCAAAGCAGAGGCAGCTCTTCCACAGTGCTCCAATGCAATTGATGCAATTGGAGGACACTTAGCCTTCTGATTTGTAGTGGAGGCCTCTGTAAATTCTGAATGATTTGCCTAATGCTTACAAAGACTTAGGCCAGCTTCAAAGCTCAGCAGTAAACGACTATTAACACAGCTAATGATGGCTCTGGACTTGCAACATTCTGACTTCACAACCATTAGAGATCTAATTAGTTAACCAGCCTTGGGGAAGGTTCAATTGGAGGTGGAACTTTTTTTTCCAGGAACTTCTGTTCATACACCTTGGTGTGTGTGTCTGTGTATGCATGTGTGTGTGTTGTTATTGTTGTTGTGTTCATTCATATGAATTCTTGGCATATATGCCACTGCACTCATGTGGAGGTCATAGTATAACCTTGACACTTGGTTCTTCCATCACACAACCTTGGCCCTTGCCTTCCTCTTTGATATAAAGACAGAGCACAGCCCCTTCGGCATGTGCCAGGGTTGCCCCCCACATATGTCTGGAGATTCTCCTCATATTGCTGCTGTCTCCCTGCGGAGGTGCTGGGAGAGCAGACCTGCACTCCAAAGAGGGTTCTGAGGACTCCAACGAGTTTCTTCACCACTAAGTCTCCCCAGCCCTATATCCTCCTTTTAAAGAATAGTATTAGGCACTTCTACCCATGTTGTTAAAGACAAAGCTAAGCTGCTTGTAAGACAGGTAGACACAGATATGCATTATGAGATTTGAATCTTCAATAATCTTAGAACTTAACAGAAAATATAAAAACAAATGAATGCTAAATGTAGACACTCCAGTGGCCCTTAGCTTTCAGATACTTCCACATGAGATAGTTTATAATTTTCCTGTTTTGTTGACATCCCTTTTCATCTCTGATCTCTAACCAAGATCAGTGTACTGTTATCTGTGGGCCTCTAGAAAGTCACATTGCTTAAGGTTCACGCTTGCTGCTGTAGAATCCAAAACAGCACAGTCCAGATCCAATAGGGCTGAGCCTAGCAAGTGATAAATAGAATTGGAGATCGCTCCATTACTGGTACATTAGCCAATCGGGACAATCTAGAGTTGTTGCTTGCCAGCAACATTTCTCCTTTCAGAAAATAACAAAACTTGAAAAAGGATTGGTATTCTTAAGTCTCTAGGCAGGTGTTAGAATAATTAAAAATGTCATTTAATTGTGACTATTTTATTTTGGTATGAACAGTCATTATCACAAAAGCATCAACTGATGGACACTAAAATAAGGTGTAGCTCCTAAATTAGAAACTTTTCTAGGTTTAGAGATAGAATTAGAATAAATCAGTTGGGCAAGAGTGATTTATAGTATGATATAAGGAAGTATAAACACTGAATTAAGTATTTAAAATTATTGTAATGCATTCTTCCTTAGGCATAAAATCTCATTTGGATCAAATTCGCCACCTTCCTCCAATGGCCACCTTTAGCTACTCTGAACAAAAGGATCTGGAAGTCTTGTTCTATAATAGAACATTCTAGAAGATCAATCGTCTTATAAAAGGAGCCCATCATCTTCAACACTAATGTCTCTACATCATTTCACCACTTCCTCAATAAATGCTATTAGACACAGTTGATTAAGCCCAACCTTTTTGTGTTAGGCTGAAAATAATCAAAATACCCATCTCACACCTTTTTCATGGAATGTCTGCCTTCATCCCTTATAGTTCCTTTCTACACCCCCAAATTGGGCAGAAACCAACAGTTTCAAATAGCAAAAACATGGTATTCAAGTATGAATGTAGTTTTACCTTCAAAACGGCTTTCATATACCTACCCATTCCATTCAGGATTTTCAGTGGCTACTGACACCACATCTTCTATTGACTGCATATTAGTGCTCATGGAATTTTGTTTTCTGTCTTTGTCCTGAGCATATTCCTCATGTCTGTCTCATCAGATGTCTGTGCTGTCTTCATCTGAGAGTCAAAGCACCAAGATACCATCCTTCTTAACAAGTCATGGGGGAAAAGGAAGCTCACGATGTGCAGACCCTGAGCAAGGATTTCTCCCCAATCTGTCTTAGGAATTTCAGAGATATTTAGACTTTTCAAAGACCCTCTGAGTCAGCCTGTAAAGACTCCAACACACCATCGGAAGCCATTTCTATGTGACACCTGCCTCTCCCCTTATGGTTCCTTTCTTGACCCCAACAGAGGGGAGCCAATCAGGGCTTGAAAAAACAGCGTACAAAGGTTGTCTCCACCAAACTTTCTGGCTGCCACACAACCATTTGTTTTCAATTATCACCAAGATCCCTTCGAAAATCATTTTTAGACTTTTTCCTTCCGATCACCCTCTTGTCCTGTAGTATTTTAATATTGCAGATATGCTAAATTATCTGTTCATAGATAATGGAATTTTGGAAAAACACACACTACTGTAATACCTAAGTTTTCAACTTTCAGTCCTTACTATTCCGTCTCATCTCTTTGAGCTATTTTTTACCAGAAGCTAACAACCCACTATGCAGTATGAATGTTAGTATTTTCTTCATTAAGTGTGTCTGGACTTTTCCCACTTTCCAGTCCTTTTTAAAAGTAAGGTTGTTAAAGAGAAAAATACTGAACAATCTTGTGTGTGTGTGTGTGTGTGTGTGTGTGTGTGGTGTTGGAGTAACTGTGAAATAGCTTTAGCTAAACTATAAAAGAATCTAGAGAAATCATTAGCATTTTCAGAAGTTCCCATGTATATAGAGTTCTAACAAAGAAAATTAACATGAGCGCATGTTCTTCAACATAAGAAGTGGGTAGAAAAGAATCCCCTGAGCTGTCTGAATAGACTTGGGTCAGAATCTTTGGCTAATAAGCAGTGGTTGCATGCTTTTCATTTTCTGTCCCTGACTTCTTGAAACTGATACTTTGGAGGATTACAAAATTATGACTGTGAAGTCATTCATCCACATGATGCTTAACTCTGAGAAGACCATAAGGTGAATAAAGAAGTATTAGCAACATTGAAAACTCAAAGATCTATCCACCCTGGTGATACCACCTAGCAGTATGAACTTTGAACTGCGCTGAGACTCAGGCTTCTTTGCTTTACAGTTGAGAGCAAAATGAAAGTTGATGGTCATCAAAATAAATTATCAAAATAGTTTACATAAAACACTGCTATCCAGTAGGGAATTTTGAGTTCTGGGGCCATATACCTTAACACTTCAGATAACTTAAAGACACTGCCACTAAGTCTACCTGTCACCAAAAACTATAGAAATGTATTATGTATTTTCCCTTCAAATTCCCAGAGTCTTTCAAGGAAGTTTGAATTTAGAACACACCGAGTAAGACATTCATAAGTGATGAAGGTGTCTATGATGAATTTACCAGTTCAAACACTGAAGCCACTAAGAACATCTTGGTGACGTCCTTGGTGTTTGGGATCCAGGGTGGCGATATGGAAGAAAGTGGTGGTTGTGGGAACTTCAAGCAAGTAAAAGTGAATGAGACTCATGTAAGAAAAAAGAAGCAATAAAGCCTTGGGCCATCCATCCAGACGCCAGTGGGACCCAAAGCTTCAGCTGAGGACCTAAGTAAGTCCCAGCTTCAACAGCTCAACTTGGAGTCTCAGAGACCTAGTGACCCATGTGTCTTACAGAGGCAGGAAAGCAAGAATGTCTGCTCAGAACCTTGCTTACAACAGCCATTTCAGGAGCTTGAAAAAGCCTCAGCACGACAGAAAGCAACAATAGAAGCCAGGTCCCCTGCAGTACAAGGAAATTCCAGCAGCCATGCCTCCCAGACTTCAGTTCCCAGCTTCTCTGAACTCCACGGGAAAGTCACTTGAGGGACAGAAGGGGCAACTGACTTCTCTAAAAGTAAATGACAAAATAAATTGCCGGTTTGCTGCAGAAATAAGCACAATGCTGAAACGTGTCATTTCTACTCTCATCCCTAAAATAAATAAGAATTATGTCATCCGGTGAAGGCCACTGGACTCCACCACCCACCACAATGCCATCTTTACTATTGTTAGATTATTCTGGCCCAAAGTGGGCACCACATGCAGCTTTTGAACACTGAAGGAGGCACCCACATCCTGGTATCAACTATTCCAGAACACACACCTACCCATGTGACTTCCTTGACCCTCATACTGCCCCCAGCACACTTCACACTCTTCAGTGCAGTTCTGGAAGGAGGGGTTACCTTAACTGGGGGCGAAGCAGGAGTCTCCCTCCCCCAAACAATGCCTTTCGTCTGAGTTCATTTGAAATTTTCAAAAACGGAGGGGCTGGGGGTGGGGAGAATGGACCAAAGAACCCGGACAATAATAAATGTGACCTTGTCAATAAAGAACGCAAATCACTGAGTCTCTTACCGTCTCTCCTCCGGTTGGCATTGCGCAAAGTTTTGATGGATGTGCTCTGCGGAGTCGCAAAAGTGCCCCGATAGCTGCAAAAGTTCGCGCACACAAGAATGGAGATGAAAATGAGTCGGTGCATTTGGGATCAGCGACCTCGGGACAGCGTCGCTCCAGAAATGAATATATAAATAAATAAAGCCCACCGGGTTGGGCCGGTGGACCTCTGCTGCGCTGCTCCGCGCCTTCGCCGCCTGCTCTGCCCTGCGCTACCGGGCCGTACAGCTACTAGCCCCGCTCTTCCCAAACTTCCTGCATGCTGAACTTTCCAAGAGCGTGTGGGTGCCGCACTTCCTTGTGGCGCTGGCTAGATCAATGGGGATCGGACAAACAACAGGTTGACGTGGGTTCGCCCCCCTCCGGTGGCCGGTCGCTGCAGCACAGGCTGCAGGGGGGCGGGAAGCGCTGCTTCTGGCCCTCCTAGGGCGCGGATGCTGTGGAATTGCTCTGCAGTGGAGCTGGGAGCAGGGATACCAGTCTTGGCTGGAAGTACCGACCAAAGCAGTTCTGCCACTGAGCATGCCCAGTTTGAAGGTCGGCCAGACCCTTCCCATCTCCCAGGGTTTTGTTGTTGTTGTTTTGTTTTGTTTTTTGTTTTGAGATCAGGAGTAGTTTGGGGTAGATAGAACTTCTCTAGAGGTGAGCCCTAAGACCTCCTGACAGACAGCTAAGGTGCTGGGCCTTAGTGACGGTGGAGTCTGTGGTGTAGGGCTGGAATGGAAGGGTTTATTGTACTAGAACTCAAATCAGTCTACTGAGTGGAGATTTCTCAATGGGAAATGCCCTCACAAAGAAACTCATGCTGAGCTTGCCTTGAGCCCAGGCAGTAAGACCTGAATTGATTCACAGGATATATTTGTAAACTCTCCCAGGGTAAGTGCAGTAACCAACACCATCCTGTTAAGTTAAATAGTAAGATTCAGGGCAAGAAGCAGGTGTTTGCAAACCCTGAGGCAGAAGGGACTGCCAGGAATTGGACATCAGCCTACTGCTCCACACAACCCTTTTTTAGGTCAACTAGGGGTACATGGTGGGACTTTGTCTCAAACAACAACAGAAAACGAATAAATGCATAAATAAATTAGCCAAGTGCATGCCTGTGATCTCAGCGCACAGGCAAGAGGATCAGGAGTTAAAGGCCACTCTAAACTGTACAGTGAACTCCATTTCATGACCAGCCTGGGCTAAATGGAGACCTTACCTAACATAAAACAAAACACAAACCTGAGAATATCACTTGCTTTCTGTTTCAAATATGTACATCCAATACATGAAATGAAGGGGAGGTATTTGGGTAAAGGTCAAAAACCAGCAGGACCAATGGAAGCAAGAAAGTACCAGACCCCAAAACCTCCTTTTTTATTACACACATCATGCAAGTAGCAGTTCTTATTATATGTGACTGTGTCGAGGATTAAATGAAATAATTCTAGACTGTGATTGCAGTTTGTAGCTGAATCTAAATCGAAACATGCGTATTTCCTCAACTGTTCACCAGTGACATCTATGAATCAGAAGTCTCTAGCTCTTTGAGACCTTCTAGTCCTGAAAGTCTGGGATATAGGCCATACACACTGCACACTGTTCTATTACTCTACCAGCTGACACTAAGTGGGTGATGATGTGGCTCACTCCATACCAGCACTATTTACCTGAGCAAAATGAGACACAGTAGCAAGTTCACTGTCGAGTACATTGAAGACACTCTTGCTTGATGAATATCATCGCTGTAGGGCCTCATGCATGGCAAAGTACACATTATTTCTGTGGGCGATGATCAAAAAGCTTGAAATACGTGAGGGGGGAAAAGTCTGATTTTGTTGTTTCAAAATATAATCTATTCCTAAGAGAAACATAAAAGGTAGGTTTGCAGGAGGAGATGTAGTCAGTAGAGCGCATAGAGACCTGGGTTCAAGCCCCAAAACCCTGTACAAGCTGAGAACTGTGGTTTACTTCCGAAGCCCCAGTGCTGTGGAAGGCAGAGACTGGTCATCCCGTCTAGACAACCTAATGATTCAACCAGAGACACTGTCTCAAAACCTAGGATGGGGAGCAACAGGGAAATCCAGTGTCAACTTATGAACTTGCGTGCCCGTGCATACACACATGCACCACACAGAGATATTTTTAAAAGCATAAATTTGCATTTCCTCACTTATTTGACAAATACTATGTTTTCTTCATTGAATTCTTTATTCTAAATATCTTGAAAATGAGACAGCAGTTATTTGAGACACAATTGAGGTGTACAGCTTAGTAAACAGGGTGGCAATAGCGAATGATATATACCTGCATTGATAGAGAAGACAAACAGGTGTAAGGAGGCAGCCAACCCATTCTCTAGACATAATCAGAAATGTTGATTTAATTTAATTGTTAGGTTCAGCCGTGGGGAAGGAGAAAATGTGCAGTGGATTATGTTATTATTACAAGCACCAAGATGGTCAAAATATCTGTCTCAATATAAAACATTACATTTTAAGTATTTATTTAAAGTAGTTTTATCCAAGGTACTGAACCTTTTAAGTTACAGTTAATACATGGAGCAAATAATATGGCTGAAGTGTTCACAAGCATCAACTGTCAACATATCTTTGATAGCAATAAATAGCTAAATGCTAGAATAAGCACCTGAGTCAAACTATTTTGAACCTTGTTTCAGCAATACTTAACAACTAACTTTTTCAAATTAGGCTAATTATGGCTACTAAGGCATTATTATGCACAGCTTAAACTTGAAAGTACTCTGAGTGTGGATAAAATTCTGGCACAAAGATAAGAGGAAAGTCTCTTTCAATTTCTTCTTTTATATGAGTCTCAAAGTAACTCAAAAACACACTGAATTAGTCACTGCTTTTAAATGCCTGAGAACCAGTAAAGAGAATGAGCCAACACAATGAAATCATTTATAAATATTATTATTATGATTAACTACTTAGATCAGCTAATCTATATTTAGCCACTGCCAGTGAAATTCATATTCTAAAGCGTCCATGTATTGTCAAGAAAATGAAAGAAATAACAGCCTCTTACAACAGGTCTAGCCATAATGGTGTTTATCCCTACCAAACGCTGTAGTAAGAAGGGGCTGTGCTATACTGGGGTTTATCCCTAACAAACGCTGTAGGAAGAAGGGGCTGTGCTGTACTGAAGTCAGGACGTGGCCCTGTTTTTATCGTGTGCCCTTTTCCTTTATAATAGAAACCAAGAATGCTGCTTTCTGCTTTATTTTTAAACATTCTTGGCTTCTTCTGCTGCTTGTAAAAGACTCTGTGGAAAAGGAATGAAATGCGGCCTGGCCTTTTGAAAGGCTTCTCACCTCTACAAGTGGGTCACCCCGTTCCACTTTTATTAAACTGAACTTCTGCCAATCTTTAAATTGTAACTCCTGCAGTACCATTCTCCTGACAACTGTTGCCGTTTTTAGGATGAGCACTTTGCTCAAAGAGGATCTCCTCTGCTGTCCACCCTTTACTCAGTAACTCTCAGAAAAAAAAACTAAGGATCCAAGACATTGCCTCCTGGATTCCCCTCTGTTCTTTCTATGGCGCCTCGTCTCTTTAAAACATGCCCTCACAAACAGACGTCAGTCTGTGGTGCACGTGCAGGCTCATTCAAGCCACATGTATCTGAATCATTTCTGTCACAGTCTGGTTCTATTCTGCTCTAGCTTCATTTCTGTTAGTTTGATAAAATATTCAGACCAACAACAGTGTCAGGAATAAAGGATTTATTTTCCCTCCCAATGCCACACCACAATCACCAGTTCAATCACAAGCCAGGCCATCAAGCAGCTTGTCACAGCATGTGACAGTCAAGAGCTGGGGGAGTGGGGTGTGGTGGGTGTTAGTGCCCCCAGGCTGCCTGGCTGCTTGCTAGGTGGTTTACTTAGTACTAAGCTGGCTTTATTGTTGTGTGGTCCATAACCTCCTGGCCAGGGAGTGGTGCCACTCACTATGGGCTGGGAGACCAAGAAAATGCCCAAGGACATGCCCAGAACTCAGTCTAATATGTGCAGTCCCTCCATGGTGACTTTCTTTCATCTGATTCTAAATTGTGTCAAGCTGACATTTAAACTAACCACCACATAGACTAACATAAATAAAAGATTTCTGCACATTATAATCAACAACGTTTTGAAATTTTAATAATTAATATAAACTGTCAGCCTAAATGTGGATTTTTACAACCAGTCTTGACAGTTATTTTTACTTTCAAAATTTGTCTCCTTTTAAAGAAATCAATTATTCAAAAGTATAGAAAATATCAATATTTGCATAATGAAATATTAAATTTTATTTTCTGATCAAGAAATAGCCTACCACTTTTGACTCATTTCATTATTTTCTCTAAAAGATAAAGCATAAACTGACCTTTGAGTTAAATTTGTGCATATTTTAACTTACTATTCTGTTGTATGCAAGAGTCATTCCTTTATTACCATTATTATTAAAAATAAAATAAATTGAATAAAATACTTTAACCACCTATTCTTAAAAATGTTATATGCTCCAAGCAATCTCTCGTCTGGTCTTCTGTAAACACATGCAGACACTTGGTACACATACAGACACTCATGCCCAACACAAACACAAGAAATAAATATTTTTTTTAATTTACAAAATACTTGACAGTGATGCAGAATTTCTAACTTATGAGCTCAGTTGTAGACCTATTTATTCCTCTGTCCTGATATCTCAGTGCTGTCAGAAACCAGGTGTCCGATTCATTCTACACAGGACTATTGACAGTGTAGATACAAGTGTACATTTTGTCTAGACGCCTAAAAATAAACATCAAACACATTTCAGAAGTTATAAAGTGGATACATTTTGAGCAATAAGCTCCAGATGAGACCATTTGGAACTAGTTGCATTTCCACTGCTACCTTGATGTCTTGATTGACAAGTCAGCGAGCCTAGCCTTGATCTCTTGGCAGGTCAGTGAGCCTACCTTCCAGCCAGTGTCCTGCTCCCACAGCACCGGGTCTTAACTGTACTGCACATTAGCCTCAGGGCATGAGTCACTGAGCTGTAAGCCCATCACATCAATGAATTCCAATGTCAACATTTTCCTCTTCACCTTCTTGTTCTCTTTAATTTTCCTTCGCCCATTCTTGAGCTGTATTACTGAAATCTAAATTTTCAAAGATGGATACGTTGCACATTCTGCAAGATTTCTTCTTTAATTGGTGCGGGATATCTGCCAGACCCCTTCAGAATGAAGCACCTTTATCCTTTTAAGATTGGCATACATCCAGCTACTTTTATATTTCAATTTCTGTCTTACCTTGCAAATTTTAAGCAAGAAATCAATACTCAAATCTTTAAATTTTCCTTTCTTTGATAGAGGACTTTAATTCAGTAAAGAAAATCTTTTTCTTATGTTTACGTCCTTTGATATTTACATGTCCATTTTCCTTTTCAGCTCTGCTGGGATTAAATCTGTTGGTAGATGGTATTTATATTTTTCAGTGGCTTTTAACCCTTATTAATTACCAATTCTTTTCTTCCTCTGGCTATCTCTACTGATGTGAATTTTTCTCTATTAATGAGTGTCCTTTAAGAATTTAAAGTTGATTCTATCTTTTTGTCTCCTAAATGTTGATTATAAGTCTTTGTGTTTAGTTTTTAGAGATTTATTAATTTACTCACTATTTTTATCTTATCCATTATTTATGTATTTATTTAATTCGTTGCTTATTGACTTATTCAATGTGTGTGTCCATGTGTGTGCAGACATGTACTACATGTGTGCATGAACACAGGGAGTCCAGAAGAGAGTGTCTGCTGGCCTGGAATTGGAGTTACAGACCATTGTGAACTGTTTGACCTCCAGGCTGCAACTCACAGCCAGGTCCTCTGGAAGAGCAGCTCACATTCTTAATGGCTGAGTCATCTCTTCAGCCTTTGTACTAAGTCTTTCAAGGTGGCCTAGCTGCACTGTGGGAGAGAAGGAAGTATTGACATATCTCATGATTTTGTGTTTTCTAATTTAGCGAAGGTGACTTTCAAAGCCATAAAGAGTCACCTCTGGTCATTTGGAACCATTTACAATGCTAGATGTCAGGAAATAAGCTTAAAAAAATAAGCAAGCTAATTGACTTTATTCAGAATAATCAATGATATTATCTCAAGAATAGTCTGAACAAAGTGGGAAAGAATGGGAGTGGGACCAAAACCAAGGTTTTGGAAATCTTAGGAAATAAGTTATTTCTTTCAAGTAAAGAAAATAAAATTTTCAGTTACTTTAGAGGCTCACGCTTACAATCTGCCTGGATACTGCCTCAAAAGAAGAAAGTGCAAAAACCAAGGAACATATCAATCCTGGTGTTCTGTGTGCAGACTGCTCCACCAGGGTCATGACATTAGGGCTTGAGTGAGTGGCCATGTGTGACCTCGGTGGAGCTTGTATGAACAGACCCCTGAACTAGGAGAAAGACATTAGGGCTTGAGTGAGTGGCCATGTGTGACCTCGGTGGAGCTTCTGTGTGCAGTCCACTCCACCAGGATAATGACATTTGGACTTGGGTGAATGGAAGTGAATGGAAGGAAATGTGGCTGTAATTGGCAGGTGTTGGAAAACATTAAAAATAATAATGAAAAATGTGAAGATTTGAGTCTCTACTACAAGGCCCAGAGAGCCAGTGGATAGCATTTCTGAGGAGGAACTTTGCAATTAATGCACTCTTTAAAAAAGTAACTGGAACTGTTAAACCATGGAGTTTGCATCTTAAAGCCGAATATATTTGTCTATTTTTTATTTTAGTTTTAGACAGCTGTAGTTGTATAAATATCAATAGCTCCGAAAATTGAATTCTTTCCGGGAAAGTTTAGAAATCTGTAGATGTTTCTTTATTCTAATTCTGTGATTGAAAGTTCCTTAACAGATCTTCTTAATATTATTTAGACTGGATGATGATCCTATCATATAGCAAAACTGGGGAAAGTAAAGAGTTCTTTTTAAAGTGTTTTTCAGTTGTTTAATTGTTAAGAGAGTTGTCTAAAAGTAACAGAGTATAGATTCCTTCTGTCTGAGTTAGGATTTTGTTGCCATTAAAAATAATTTGGAGAGGAAAGGGTTTCTTCATCTTACACTTCCAGGTTAGAGTTCATCATCCATGAAGGTCAGGACAGAAACTCAGTGCAGAGAATATGGGAGCCTGGACTGAGCAGAGGCCATGGAGGAATACAACTTACCTGCTGGCTTGTCCATGACTTGCTCAACCTGTTTTCTTACATCATTTTGGGTCACCAATCATGGAATGGCACCACCCATAGTCTTCTGGGCCCTCTCACATCAGTCATTAGTCCAGACTTGTCTACAGGCTAATCTTGCCAAATTCTAGGAAGATATTTTCTCTATCAAGATTCCTTCAGCCATAGCTTGTGTCAAGTTGACATAAAATCTACAGCATGTTTTGTTTGGTCATAAGATAGATACAAGAGAAATAAAATATTGATTAATAGAAAAGTATATGGGATCATTTCATCTTATTGGCAAACATTTTTAAGAGTGTTAAATATTTTTTCCTAATGAATTACAGTTTATGTAATTATAGACATTCTTAACCTAAACAAACTTGAAAAGATGTTAGACTCATGTTTAAAGGGAAATGTGATGAATTACGCAGAATACATAAAAATACTAAGGTTAATAATAATTAACTAGTATAATTTTCTAAACATAGTTTTAAATGTAATCTATTGGACAACTTGAGGGGAAAAAAAGAAAAATGAGGAGCAGTTTCTAAGCAACCAATGTTTATTTTGTCAGGATTGTTCTTGAAAGGAAATTTGCAGGTCTTAATTCAGTTAGCTGTGAGGCAAGCTGGGGATGAATTGTTGATGGTAATTAGGGAGAATCAAAGAAAGATTATTTTTAATGTAAATAAAGAAGAAAATATTAAACTTAGCTGCCTGGAAATATATAAAACTTGAAAACACCTTACGTATCTCTTTTGGAGTTGTGGACATTGCCTAGTCGATCACTTGACATATGCTGTTAGAATACTGTTACTATTTTTGGTTATATACTTTTTAATACATCAAAGCTTTAGACTTCTGAGCTATGAATTAACTTGAAAAGTGTTTCACACTAACTATATGATAAAAATGTATGCATCTACAAACAAGTTTTGATTTGTTAAAAGAACCTTTCGCCAGAGACAAACTCTCTAAAAATTGTGTTCTTAACATTGTACATGGCTATATCGAAATATATGCAAGAGAATATTGTTGGTTTCATAGGCAATACCACAGAAGAAATAAAATGGAGTTTTTAACGTATGTTTAGTAGGGAGTGTTGAATAATACCTCTGATCCTTTATTAGAAATACTTATTTATTTTATTATTTCATAGACTTATGTGTGAGCCCAACTGAATCATTGTGTACCATATGTGTACAGGTACCCATGAAGGCCATAAGAACATGTCAGTCATTCTGGAACTGGAATTACAAGGATATGTGAATTCCTAGACATGGGTTTGGCAGCCAAATCCAGGTCTCCTGCAAGAAAATCATGTATTCTTAACAATCAAGCCGTCTCTCCAGCCCCAATCTCTCCGTTCTTAAACTAGATAAAGCAATTTGACTTGGGAAGAAGTATACGAAACAGTATAGATAAGGGCTTCATTGATGTTTAGGGTCAGTCCTACAGATTTGATCAGAAGACATTGCCTGATATGCCAGAGGTATTACAAACACTAGGTTAGAGTGTTAGCTGTGCATAGGCGAGAACCAAGATTAAGGTCTCCATAGACCCACTTAACTGTGAGTGGTGATAACCTGCCTGTATCCAGCCTGGGAAATCAAAGTATGTGATCATAATGAGCTAGCACAGAGTTCCGAATTTGAATGAGCATTCCCACACCAAATGAATAAGATGTAAGAGCTATTGTGACATCAATCTCGTGCTTTACTATAAACATGCACACGTGCAAAAGATACACACACACAAAAAGAAATACAGAAAAATAGACATATGAAAAGAAAAAACTAGCTATTTCTTATTGCCCACTAGTCAAATTCCTGTGTGGCTTATATAAGTTTGTGATGTCTTACAAAGTCTGGTGCTGCCAGATGGTGGTGCTGTATTCCTTTAATCCTAGTATACTGGAGGCAGGGGCAGGAGGATCTCCATAAGTGAAAGTCCACTCTGTTCTACAGAACGAGTTCCAGGACAGCCAGTGCTGCACAAAGAAACTCTTCCTCAAAAAGCCAAAATAAAGAAATAGATAGATAGTTAGATGATACATAGATAGATAGATGATAGATGAATAGATACTGGTGTTGAATTTCAGAATAAAGAACATTTAGACACCACCTTTAGTCACTGCCAGAACTGCCAATATCTAATAACAACAGAAGTCTAGCACTTGCCTTATGCCTGTGTTGACTTACATTAGCTCAAAACACAGATACATGTGACAGAAATGTGTGACTATGCTGTAAAATAGACAACAAATAGAGTCTATTATATTAGAGTTTACAGTATGGGAATTTCACTTTTGAATATTATTAGATAAATTATCATTAAAATTAAAATTACATTCAACCAGTGACTTCCAGAAATCAACAGCACTATATATAAAAGAGAGAAAACACAAAAAAAGAAAGAAAAGAAAAAATAAACTTAACTATCCATCCCTTCCAAAAGAGTATGAGTCAAAATAAAGCTTTTTAATTGTATTTTAAAGTTTCTGTGATCAGTTATATTTTAGAAATGCTATGTGATTTGCTACTGTTGGTACAGCACAGTTTGCATCCATATACTATATGTGAAGATTGTTATGTTAATGAATCCTGTTGATTTTATCTGCTCTAGTTTTTCCCAAAACAATCACTTGAAAAGTGCTAATCTACTAAGAAACCCAATTTTGAATTCAATAATCAATATTTGGAACAAGGCATTGATGAACTGAGTTTTATTTGCCAGAAGGATAAGGGAGCTAAAAATATCAAAGCAACAGCATGCAGGACAATAAGGAAAATAAAAAAGTGTGAAAATAAATTCATGGTGCAGAAATTGTTTTCCTGAATAGAAGAAACAAAACCATTCAAGATTTGGAGAATGGAATGCCATATGTTAGCAATTCTAAGACACAATTTCCCCATAATTTTAAACAGCTCTGAAATAAGAATAAATCATGTAACTGGTTGCACTTCTCAAATGCTGTTGGCTGTCACAGTCATGTATTGGTTGGTGTCACTTGACACCGTTAAAGTAAGATATATAAACTATATGCATGAACATTTCCAGAAAAGAAGTCAGCACACTTACCTCTACCCTAACAGTGGAGAGGTCTTAATGAATGCTTGCCTTTGAAGTATAGGCAACTCTGGCAGATAGAAAGATGTGTAATTTAATTATTTTCAATCAAAAATAATGATTCTGGAGTGTTGGATTTTTAATCAAAAGCTACTTCATTTTTATTTAAAGCAATTTTGTTGGTCTGCATTCTGTAACTATTAACAAATACCTGAGATAATTAACTTAAAAAGAAAAGAAGTTATATAACTTGCCTTATGTCTACAAAACCAAAGAAAGAGGAAAATGCAGAAGAGAGGCCTCACTTTCCTCTTCAAGCATTGGTTCCAATGGCCTAGGAGTCTTCTGAAACTAGGCCTTCCTGTTAACTTTCTGATCATCTCCCAATATCAGCACTCTGGGGACCAAGCCTCAACTTTTGGGATGTTTGGCATGAAACTTATTTTAAAACAATGATTGAGTAAATTTTTAAGAGTTCTTTGAAGAAGCTTAAACTTTCTGCTGATAACATGTCTTCAATTTCAAGAGGGAAAAAACAGAGCAGAAGAGATGACTCAGGGTTTAATTACACTTGCTGCTGCTCTTTTACAGAAGCCCTAGATTGGTGGATAGCAGCCATATTGTGAGCCCCACAATCACCTGTTCCTCCAGTTCCAGAAGATACAACCCTTTTTCCTGGACACCATGAATATCTACATCTGTATTCTCTCTCTCTCTCTCTCTCTCTCTCTCTCTCTCTCTCTCTCTCTCTCTCTCTCTCTCTNCACACACACACACACACACACACACACACACAAGGAAGAGAGAGAGAAACTCATGCCTATACACATAAATAAAAATACGTTTTTAAAAATACAAAAATATGAACTGTTCAACAATACATGTCATGTGTGATGGGCATGTACTGATCATGACACCACAACACTGACATTGCAAAGAAGGCTAAGGAACCCCTCTCCTTAGTGGCTGAAATCACATGATAAATTCTCATTAGGACATCAGATGCAGATGCAGAGATGACACATCTGTTAAAGACTAGGCTCATTGCCAAAAATATAAGAACATCAGATATGTGAATTTCCTTTATAAACTATGATAAGATTGTTTATCTTCTTAGCTTTGTGATATTGAAAGATTGAGGTTGGTCCTAGATTTTTCTATTTTGGCTTTTGCTTTTCCAATAACTTTTGGTGATGTCACACATGGCCTCGTAGATTAGTAGAGAATACTAACTTCCACAATCCATACATTCTTTTTAAATTTATCACATGTATTTTCTTCTTTATAAATAGTATCTTTAACCTTTTTTACAAAAAGTTATTAAGAATGAAAATCATATTATATATCGAGGGAGCTATGCTTCTGTGTAATATTTCTCTAAAACCCATCATCACCTCTAGGGAAAGCAATGAATTAATACAAGTATCTTCATAAAGCCATTCTGTTATTACTCTTCCTTCTCCAATAAAAACTCAGAGAACACTAGAGGATCAGGATGCCTCCCAGAGAAGTGAGGTTTACGAAATATAGACCTGCTAGATACATTGCAAATTATAAACAGACAGAGGCATTTATTTGAAAGTCACAAAAATTGTTGATTTGGATCTCTTTCCACTTAGGCAGTCCTTTTTCTTCATAGGTAATGTCTGAATTCAGGCACTCTCAGCAAGAATGGCATGAGTAATCTGTAGAGTATAAAAATAAGAGGGGTTTTCCCTTTTTACAGCATTTCCCTGTTAATTAATTTCCCCATTAACCTTTAGCTTTTGTGATTAAAAATGGAACAAAGATATAATCAAGATTAAGATTAGACATCTTCAAATTTGGAATCACCTTAAAATTATGCCCTTAGAATATTTTTCAATAAAATACAGTTTACAGAGAAAAGCTTGAAACATGATGGCATCTCTGTGTCCAGATAACCATGCCAGATTAATGAGCCTGTAATTTCATTTTGAAGCAAAGGGTCTTTCCAATTTTCTGCTGACTTTGGCTATCACTATTTACAGTTACTCTTTTGCTAAATCTTAGGAATGAAGTTGTAAATTGAGCTTTGTTTAACTATTGAGATCAGTAGAACATGATTGAAATAGCAGATCTTTTGAAGTAAAATGACACAGCAAGTGCCTAAGTTCTTCCCATTATCAGGAAGGCTTTCAGAGAAGTGGAAACATGGGACTTTAGGATAGTACCGTTAAATGAAAGAATACAGGTGGATCTCACAAAGAAATTCTTGGTGCTGTATCGTTGTGGTCAGGGAAAATTTATCATGTAGAGCCATGTGTTTTGGTGCTGGAAGGAAAGAGTGGGACATGAAAAGTGGTCAATTTTGAGAACAGACTACAGAGGATCAATGATGGTGGCCAAAAATGATGTCAGCAACTCACTTCAAAAAGACTTTCCTCATTTGTAACATGGAAGTGTGGTGTTGACTTTGAGATTTATGTCACCAGCACTTACTGCAAAGGAGGGAACACAAAAGCAAAAACTACAGTTTTCTCTGCAGAAAATGACACTGCACTAATTAACACCACAGCAGAAGGAAGAGCAGTTATGTAGGTAACTAACCACTTTATGATTAGATTTCCCAAGAGGAAACTCATGCCTGGTACTGTAAATAGAAAGTTCTAGGTACTACAAAAGAATCTACTGGAATCAATTTGAATTGATATAGTAGCAAACTGCCTTCTAAATGTGTGTCCCTATACCTCTTATTAAAAGTGGCTTTCTGAGGTCATCAGAGATGCTTCTTTGCTCTGCGGATGGCAGCTATCACAGAGACTTGCTGCTGAATGGAGGGCAGATCATAAATGTCTGTGCAGTGCTCAGAGACAACTATCTATACCATACTCTCTCTTGAAAAGTTTAGAAAACATCTCAGAAGAGAGGGAAGGATATTGTCAGAGCCAGATCAGAGAGGACTTTGGAGAAACAATATCCTCTGGATCTGATAGAACCATTGATCTCATGAGCTCCAAGAGTTATTTCCTGCACCAGATTTGCCAAAGATAAAGGCAGTCAACATTTCAGCATGGAGATGAACACTTGCTCTCCACTCTTAGCATAGAAACTGTTGACAGTTGGTGGCTGCCAGGGCAGAGAGAGTCAACTTTCTTTAGGGGTGTGGTCTCTGGTAGGTTCACCATGCTCCAGTACATGACCTCACATGTGTGTGTGTTGGGTCAACAGGACAGAAGAAAGCTTGGCTCGAGTTCAGGGCCCAGACTTCGAGGCCTGTAGGACAGAGAAAAGCCTGACTTGAGCTTCAGTGAGGATGAGACAGCAAAAGCTAAGTATATACCCCTCCAGCCAGGGGGAGGGTTTGGCTGCCTCTCATTGGCTGGAGGTACCCTTACATCACAGGGTATCATTTAACCTTTACAAGCAGACACTGACAATAATAAACTGAGTTCCTGTTTTGACTCAACTCCTGGGAATGGGTTGATAGTGCACTCATCTTCCCCTGGGGAATAAGGCGGCTCAAAATAGCCTAGCATGTGAGCATATGAACAGAGCCTCAGTGGGTTCTTAAAACAAAAGGGAGACAATAGAAAAGACATGTGTTGGGAAGGGATCATGGGACAAATCCAAGAAGAGCTGAAGGGGAAGTGGTTGGACAAATATGATCAAAATACATATTATGCATGTACAAAATTCTCAAAGAATAAATAAAAATGTAGAGATATTTGTATATATTCATGTAAGGAAAAAAGAATCCTTTCAAATGTGAAAACAAGAACTGGAAAAAAATGTGAGGATCCTTATGTAGATTGCAGAGCTTACAGAGAGAAACCTTTGCAGACTGAACTGTTCAACCAGTACTTGTTAAATACGTGCCATATGTCAGGTACTGTTTGGTACTAGAGATACAGAAGAAAGTCAAGTGCTGGTAGAACAAGCTTTCTGGAAGCCCTAAAATAGTAAGAAGGCCGGAAAGTCAGTGTATGTAGAGGAAGAGCTGAGGAGAGTAAGGAATGACATAAGGTTATGAACTTCTTATAGATAAGTGTGGGAATGTAGAGATTTTATGCAGGTTATCCAATAAAGTATGCTCACAGACATTGATGTTTGAGTAAAAGACTGATGGAAATCTAGGGAAAATCATGAATATATCTGAGAGAACAGCATCCCAGGCAGAGGTTAGAGCATTCTCAAAATGCCTGTGCTTGGAGTGTGTCAGCATGTTCCAGAAGAGTGGATGTGTATGTGCATGTGTCTGTGTTTGGGACTAGTGCAGTTGCATCAGAAGGAATAAGTAATAGGACATGTTTGCAGAGAGTTGGGTGATGGCCTTGAAGCTTAGGGCCTTGGGGCCATGGAACAGATCTGGCATTTGCCAAGAGTAAAAAATGTCACTGTACATTGGGGGTGGTATTATTAATACATTCACTGTAGTGTGAACAGCTCAGAAGGGATGGTGAGTTGAAAGAAGATGATCAGTGAGGAAGCTTCAGATTTCTAGGAGAGAAATAGGACCCATGGGACTGATTTGGAAATGATAACATTGTCAACATTTAGATTACAAATCCCATGTTAAGAAGAGTTAATCCAATTTGTTAATCGATTAGGTGAAAGATGTGATAGGAAATGAAAAGATTCTAATCCTTAGAATTGCACCTAATTTGCTGTAAATAACTAGCTAGAAAATTGAAGAAGACTGAAGGGTAATTAGATTGGGGGATATCAGACTTACACTTGAGGTATAAAAACCAGAGCTGCTCTTTAAGCTTTCTTGTGGCAATGTCAACGAGTCAGCAGTCATTCAAGCTAATAGATGAGTTAGATGACACAGAGACTGATTTAGGTCAGAAAGGGACAAGGGAGGGCTTCATATTCAAGGACTGAATCCAGCCCATGTCGCACTGAGAGGTGGGAGACAGCGGTGTGAGGGGAATGGCTTTTCAGGGCTGTCATACACTTGCAGAGGAAAGCAGGCCAGTGCGTGTTTATCCAAATGGAGATGATTTATGCAAAGCTTCAGTGATGGGAAAAATAAAGTAGCAGAGGAAGGAGATGTTAGAGAGATAATACCCCTTTAAAACTTCAAGGAAAATACAATCTCAGTGGAAAGTATATAAGGCAAAGATGATATGAATGACTTTCGCCTTAGAAAGCAAGACTGGGGACCTGCCATTTCTCAAGAGAGCCCTGTGAAGGTCACCCACAGCAAGATTACTGAGATTTTCATAACAGCACATATTCTCAAAGTAAATTTCTTTTATTGCCAGGTGAGACCTTGCGATTTGGGAGACTCCCCTGGCTATTCATATGCCTATCAGTAGCATTTTGTTCCAAGCTAAAACAAAGGAATGTATCCATCCGCCAGCATGTTGACAAGCGTTCCATGTAAATGAGTCACCGCAGCTGTGGAGGGGTTAGCAACAGCACCTGCTCACTTATGGACGCAGAGTTTGCATCTTCAATAAAGAACAGGGCTTGATTACAACCCTACGGAGGAGTGGACTGCTTCACTTTTGAACTTAATATCCTTTTCTGCCAAATTTATTAGATAGCTCAAATTAACAATATTTATTTTCCATTTCACTTGCATGCTCGGTGGGGAAGGAATTGAAAATTGAAATTTGCAAGACTTCCTATATGTTTACCTCTGCCTCTGAAGCACACTTTGTCAAGCACAGTAGAGCCAGCGTTACCATTGTAACCCTGTTCATTACTCGGTTCAGGGATCTGGCTTGGCAGAAGGGAATCCCTTTCTTTGGCAATCATTACACACACACACACCACTTTTGTATGTATGTGAGTGTGTATGTGAGTGTGAGTACTTATGTGTGTGCAGTGTTCATCCAGGTGTGTGTGTGTGTGCGCGCGCACATGTGGAGGCCAGAACACAACTATGGGTGACATTTCTCAGGTGCTATCCACTTTGCTAGTGTTGGGGACAGAGTCCCTCACAGACCTGATCTTTCCTTTGTTTCTGCTTCCTCACTGGGATCCTAAGTGTACATGACAGCATCCAACTTTCTGTTTCAACACCTGTTCTGAAGGGAGAGAACTTCGGTTCATGGTTGCAGGGAAGCAGCTTACCAACTGAGCTGTCTTTCCAGCTCCCACGTTCACATTTCTGATATACAAACAGTTGCTGTAAATGTAAGGTTTCACACTGGCCCGTGGAAATTAACTCCAACAGTCTGCCTGTCAGACAATGCCTTTTCCTTCCTCCTCAGTGTCATGGAAGATCCTCACTGTACAGGGCTGGTCTACAAACAGGTAACCCACAAAAGTGAAACTTGGTTAGGAAACTTGAAAAACCATCAAGTGGGTCCCAGTTCAACAATTTCTGTTTGGAAACAAAGGCAGGAATAAAAGCAGGGTGGTGGTGATGTATGCATTAGACACTAAAATATTAGAGCAAACCTTGAATGTCCATGTTCTACCTTCTCCTTCCAAATACTGTCCTCCATGTTGGAAGTTTGTTAGTTCATGATGTTAACTTAATTCTAATCGTCAGGTATTTGTCCCCATTGCTTTAAATATATATATTTACTTGTTATATTGGGGGAGAGCTGTTGGATCACTATAGCTTCTGCTGTAGTGCCCAGTGAAGTTCAAGGCCAGCTATTCCAGGATCACTGAAGGGCAGTGTTGTATAAAAGGGGGGAGAGGTGCGGGTTGTGTTCCTGGCACCCAGCTCCCATATCCCAGCTGCTGGCCCGCTCAGCCGCTGGTTGCTTGCTTATGCCCGAAATAACCACATGACAATTATATTCATTTAAACTCTGCCTGGCCCATCATCACCAGCCTCTTCTTGGCTAGCCCTCACATCATAAACTAACCCATTCCTAATAATCCGTGTGTCACCACGAGGTGACTTACCAGAAAAGTCTAACCTGCATCCATCTGTGGTGGGAGCATTATGGCGACTCTCCCACTTCCTTTCTTCCCAGAACTTCCGTTCTGTCTACTCCGCCCACCTAAGGGCTGACCTATCTTACAAGCCAGGCAGAGTCTTTATTTAACCAATGAAAGCAACAGAAATAAAGGACCTTCCTACAGGGCAGGACTGATTCAGGACAACCTTTGGATTTCTGCTTGTGTGGTTCCTATCACTGGCCTTGGACATCCTCACCACAGGCACTGCAGGACTATGGACCCAGACATGGCCCTACACAGTGCTCCAGGCCCATATGTGTCCATGACCATAGGTGGCAGCACAGGCTACCCAGATCAGTATGAGTTAGCAATGGCATGGCCCTCAGACCCTGAGATGTTCTCAGGTAACTGAACAGATCCTGGTAATTCTCACAGTTCTTGATGGTAACACAAATATCAACTCAAACCCTGGCTGCCGTAGGGCCATGGAGCCAGACATGTCCCTAGGCAGCTGCTCTGACCCTGATAATACCAAGCCTCCAGGTGAGAGTGCGGGCCACTTCAATCAGTGTGGTCCTGACAGAGGCATGACCATTGGGCATCCTGTTGGCCATAGGTTAGGGCCCAGACCTAGACATCCAGTATGATCTCTGGTGGCAACATAGGCAACAGACATTCTGTGGTTAAATTTTGTATCAGATGTTTCTCCTTTACTTGTTGGATAGTTTACAATAGAGTAAAAGCATAAATCATAGTAAACTTTTGAGTGTATGTATATATGTATATATATATATACATATAACATGTAATATATATATATATGTTCTGTAATTTATATTTTCTCTGAAATTGAGGCCAGGTGGGAGAATAAGTCTTTTTGTGAAAGTTACTTTTAGCAAATTCTATTTGCTAAGCTTTTATTCTGTTTCCCTTCTCTGTGTTTGCTTAGAGAAGTTCTGTGGCCCAAACTTTAACATCCACCTGCTGTTTTTGTCTTGTGCTTCGTACTTCTCTGTTGTTTTATCCTCCAGCTCCGGAGTTTGTTTTGATGTGCTGCATTTGTCTGATGCAGTGAAACCTGGGACTACTACCATATCTGCATCTGTACCAGATCAGCTAGATGAATGTTCTGTCATTGAAAAGTCTCCTTTCCCCAAGCTTACTGAACCGGCTCTGATTGCAGACACATCCTTCCTCCCCAAGGGTCTGCACTTCCTGATGTGTGTGGAATGACAGTTGCCGCTAACTGGTTACATGAAAAGCACAAAGGCCCTATTTCCTTTTATATGTCGCTGCTGCTATTGAGGTAAATTGATGTCATTGTCCTAGTTTCAGTGGATCTAACTCATGTTACAAGTTTTCCATGCATATGCTCACTTGGTCCTCATACGAGTAAACACAGCATGCTACTGATTCTACTTTACTGATGAAGAAAATGATGCTTGAGGGGCTGGGAACAGTCCCAGCTTGGATGGATAGGAAGTGGCAGAATTGTGGTATGTCTGAATTCACAACCAATGGTAAAAATTTACAATGTAATGATTGAGTGAATTTTATGCCGCAGGTCTGGTCTAAGACTAGTGGACATTTTATTTCAGGGAACCCGCACAGAAGCCTATTATACCGAGGAAACAGATGCGGTGATTAAGATTTACAGACCTGCTTAAACCCACACAACTCCTATGCTGCAGTGTTTCCAATCACTGCTTAGAAATGATTTTGGGTGAATGCCATTTTCATTAAAAATTTGTACAAAGTAGAGAAGCTAACTCTGATATCACTAAGGTTCAGAAATGTAGAAGCGTTCAAACTCAGTCACTGTGTATCTGTGAGACTTCAGTATATCACTTCTTAAAATAAACACATATAAAAAGCGACCCACCCACTCCACATTCCACAGGTTAAAGTCTGAGCTGAGGCAGGTCATTTCACACCTATAGAACTTTGTAATCTGAGTACTTCAATCAGGGAAATATACTGTGTTTAAAAGGATCCATTTTCTCCTGTGTAATGTTCTGGATAAGGTATAGGCGTCAGTGAGTCACAGAATGATCGCTAACAGAGCAGAAGACAGGACAGTGGAGCCATTTCATACACTGCTATAATGGTGAATAAATAATAACAATATGCACATATCAAATCATAGAATTTACCCGGGAGAAGCCTATTTTAAGGTGTGGTCTTTGGGAGATCATGTTTATAGGTTGTCAGTAGTGAGTGAGGTTATCCACATGTGGTGGAGAATATAAAATGATTCATCTATGTTATCTGCCCAGTTTTGCTGCGAATCTACAACTGGTCCCAAACATATTTTAGCTTGGTAGGAGTAATGGCTTAGCAATTAAAAGTGCTCAGTTCCCAGGATTCACATCAGGCAGCACTTAACTTTAGTTTCTAAGAATCTGGGGGCCTCGTCTGACTTCCATGGGCACCTGTACTCACATATACACACACCGTACAGACACACATTCATACACATAGTTAAAAATAATATCTAAGCAGAACAAAATAAAATCCTGGAAGTATGATTAGGTTTGCTTGCCCCTACTGTGTTTATTTTTCTATCACCCAATCACATGTCTGGAACTTGTATCCATCCAATAAGCATTCATTATTTGCATACAATTTGACTATTATCCTGAATGTTGGAAGAAACACAACTTAGAACAAATGATACCATATCTTCACAGAGTCTAAGAACTGAGAGAAAGGAGAAATATAAAATATGCAAATAAGAAACATAGTAAGAATAATTAACACTACAAAGAAAACAATTTAAATGAAAATATAGGGAATAATTTGGATAGGATACAACTGTTTTCTAGTGTGAATATTTGTGTCTTCCAAGAATTGATAGATTGAATTGTAAATTCTAACGTAATATGATTTTAGGAAATCAGGCTTTGAGGAAGTGATAGGCCTTGAGAACAGAATCTCTAAGAACAGGGCCAATGCCCTTTACAAATTACTATATTTCATTTATTTATTTTGTGTGCATATATGTGACTGTGAATGTGTGTGGTCCGAAGTGTGGAGGTCAAAAGACACCTTGGAATGGTTGGTTTTCCCCTTTATCTTTTGGGTCTGGGAGCTAGACTCAGACTGTCAAAACTTTTACCCACTTAACTATCTTACCAAAGGTCTTTGCTGTGGGAGCACTTGGGCGTGGTCTCTTTTGCTTCAAAAAGCAGCGGTAGCCCTGCTCTTTCTCTCTGTCTCTCTGTCTCTCTCTCTCTCTTGCTTCTGGCTCCACTTCCAGCTACTTTACTCTGTTTCTGGTCACACAGAGGGCTGTTGTCTAGGACAGTGATCTGTAAGCTTTCCCCTTAAATAAATAACCCTTTTATTATTCATAATTCCAAACTGGTGTGGGATTGTTTTGTGACTTACATCTACAGGTCTTTAAAGAGGCATGGGCCGAGAAAGATGCCCATGGCCTTCCTACATGTCAGGTTATAAGGAACTAGAACCACCTGTGAGCCGGACAACAGACCTTCAACAGACAGCAGATTTAATTGTGTGCTGATTTTGGATTATAGCTTCAAACTGAGTGAAATATAAATTAAAATGGTGGTACATGACTTTAATCCTAGCACTTGAGAGGCAGAGGCAGAAGGATAGCTGAATTAGAGGCCAACCTGGTCTTCAGAGTAAGTTCCAAGACAGCCAGGGCTGCACTGAGAAACTGTGTTTCGAGGGGGAAGGGGAGAGTAAAACAAGCAATAAATAAGAATTTTCCAGATAGAGGGAACGCACAAAGCCAGTGCCTTGTGGCTGGTAAGAAGGCTAATGAGGCAGATGTGTGTTTCAAGCACAGAAGCCCTGGAGTAGGAGACTGCTCTTTCTTTCAAATGAGTTGAGAGTAGAGCCTGAAAATAGTGAGCAGGTGTGGGGATGTGATGTGGAGTTGCTACAGTGGGAGTGTTTGTAAAAACTAAAAGAAAAAAACTTCAGCAGGCGGTATTGGTCCACGCCTTT
Organism: Dicrostonyx torquatus; assembly: GCA_028555095.1. NCBI lineage: Eukaryota > Metazoa > Chordata > Mammalia > Rodentia > Cricetidae > Dicrostonyx > Dicrostonyx torquatus. Next base: position 1,284,192 of record JAQHUG010000310.1, read on the forward strand.
AATCCCAGCACTCAGAAGGCAGAGGCAGGTGGATCTCTGTGATTCCAAGGCAAGTCTGGTCTACAAGAGTTAGTTCCAGGACAGGCTCCAAAGTTTTCCAAGGAAATCCATCTCGAAAAAGCAAAACAAAACAAACAAAGAAAGTCAAGAATGACCACAGAATTGTGTATGCGAACACTGAACAACACACGAGAGACAAGTTGCAGTGACAATTGTCACATACAAGGACATGGCAAAGCCTTTTCCTTAACTCAGGACTGAATTCATCAGTCTGTTCACTCTTTTGAATCACTCCCTCCCCTTTCTCCTTTCATTTTCCTTTCAGCTATCTGTTATTGCTTCAAATTATGAAGGCAAATATTTGATTTTCCTCCTTCTGAAGTTCTTTAGGGGAATCTGGAAACATTGTGGAATAAATGTGGAGAATAGAGAGGAATTTAATACAGAGAGAAATGAAGTAGAAGAAAAGATTTCAGGGACAGGTAGGATGGCAAATTTCTGCCGCTAAGCCTGAGGAATTGAATTCCATACCTGCAATCCACAGAGTCGATGGAGAAAATTTACCTTCTCAAATTATCTTCTAATCTCTACATACATGTCACATGCCTGGTACACACACACACACACACACACACACACACACACACACACACTACGTTCATGAATAAATAAATGTAACAAAATAATTTCATTAGACTATTTTTTTCAAAAGAAATGTTCTACTTGTTAGAAAATATAATTATAGCAAAATACAATTTCTTATTCACTTGACTTTACTTCCTATAGTCCTAAGGATAAAAAGAGTCATAAAACAGTGAAAAGTAATTCAGTATGACCCTCTGGGTTATTATAAATTTTCATATAATCAAGCATTAGGCTAACTTCTTTTTAGCAGTTTTAATGGTGAACGAGGAAATCCATTGTGAGCAATCATGCATAAATATTCACAGAAATACTCAACCATAAAAACCGCCACTCTAGAAAATGAAAACGAAGCACTTGTCTGGCCCTGGTAATTGTATCACTTAACATGCCAGAGAGTTGAGCATTCGACTTAGATGAATATAAATTATTTATGCCTAACTTGGTTAGGATTCCTAAACTACAAGCTTCATCGTTGCAACTGTACTTTATTTCATTGGAGAAAACTGTGTATCAACTTCAAAGCACCCTGTAATGCTTTCTAATGGACTTTCATGCCTGCATGTTGAATAAATAGCTGTAATATTTTACATGAAAATAATTCACTAGAATTTCTTGCATTTGCTGATACTAAGTTTGCTAGACAAAATGCATAGCAATACTGGACCCTCAGAGGAGTTTATTATTACATATCAAATCGTATAAAAAATCTCAGTTTCCAGGGGGGGTGGTGATGTTACCAACCAACTTGTTATAGGTTAGTTCAAACTTGATTACCAGAAATGAGTCCTTTGATAATAATACCCTGACAATATCTTGTCTTTGCAATTTTATTCTATTGTCTTAAATTGAAAATGAATTACAGAATGAAAGAAGTATTGAGATAGATGAAATATGCTTTATAGAATTAACAAATAGACCATAAAATTAAGCAGGAGAAGATAGTTATTAGGAAATAAACATCTTACTATTATGGTCCCAGCAGGCAATTAGAACCACTGTATCAACCAGGATGTTTCTAAAAAATCAGTTTCTCAACAAATAAATGAGTTTCCAAAATGTCCTCATCTCGCTGTGTGTAGACATAGCTGGGAATGCAGCATTGCCAGTGTTGGGCAAAGTAATTCATTTCTTGACACTTGTTACACTGCCTCTATAAGTGTTCAATGGAAGACTATTTCAGCAACGAACGTAACGTTCCCCGGTGGAAATTCCAGGACTGTTTGCCATGGAGTGACTTTTGGTTAATCATTTTTCTGAAACTTGTTTTAGCAAAGAAACACTTTGTGATTTTCTCATTTGAAATACACAAATTGCTACCCAATCAATATTCTGCAAGTGTACATGCACATGGATATGGGGTGTATTTATGTGTCTGTGCATGGATGTGTTTAAATGAACACGCAGCTGAACATTTATGAGTGTTGTGCACGTGCAGGTGAGGACCAGTGGTCGTCCTTCAGGTGTCTTCCTTGACAGTTTCCCCTTATTCTTTTGAGACAAAGTCTCTCACTGAATCTGTAGCTTCTCAATTTGCTTAGGTTGGTCACTGAGTTCCAAGGTCCTGTCCCCATACCCTGGTGCTGGGGTTACTGGCAAACACCCACTATATTCAATTTTCATGTGAGTACAAAAGTATGAACTCAGATCTTCATATTTCATGACAGGAACTTGATATTTGCTGCCTAGTTTTCTTACTTATGTTGATTTTTATCGTTTTCTAGGCAGATCCTCATGCCCATTTGGTGCTCTCCTGTGCCTGTTTCTGTATGCACAGATGGAAATTAACCATGCGCACATTAGTCTCGGACATGACCTACAAGAGGCTATCTTCTCCTTCCCATCTGAACTGAGTGTGTGGCTAGAACTGGTGTGTCATCAACCCTGTTAGCATTCCTAACTTGTCCTGTTTGGTCTTGAGTAAGCAAATGTCCCAGACTGGCTCTCCTAGCTAGTCTTTGTGAACATGATACAAACTAGAGTCACCAGGAGAAGAGAACAACTCAGGAAATGCTTCCATGACCTAAGGAAGTCTGTGTGGCATTTTCTTGACTAATGGTTGATGTGAGAATGAATGGCTCACTGAGGCCAGAGCCACCATGGCACACAATTCTGAGAGGCATAAGAATAAGTTATCTTCATTTGTGCTTGAGGTAAAGTCAGTAAGCAGTGTTTCTCCATCATCTCCATTTCAGGTCCCGTGTTTAAGTTCCCACCTGGCTTCTCTGGATGGTGCATTTCAAACTACAAGTCAAATAAACCACTTCTCCAGATTGTTTTGATTCATGGTGTTTATTACATCAACATAGACTAAACTAGAATACCAAGTAATATTAACAAACAAGTTTATTTCTCACAGTTGTGGAGACTGGGCAGTCAGAGAGCAAAGAACCAGCAGACTGGTTGTTCAGTGAGAGACCAAGATGTGCTTTTGCCATGAAGCCTGCATCCTCACATGGAAAAAAGGTAAATCACCCAAAAAAGCCTGATGTATTGTAATTTCAGCCCATATTGAGACAAATCATTCATGATGCTCCTATGATGTCCACATCCTAGCATTTCGTGGCCATGAATTCGTCATGGCAAATGATCCCCCATTTTATTATAATGTATGATCATGATCATTAGGGCTGTGGAAATGGCTCCACTGGTAAAGTGATTTTTCATAAGTGAAGATTTAAATTTAGAACGTAGCTCCCCTGAAAAGCTATGTGTCACAAGTGTGCATCTGTAACACTAATACTGAGAAGCTGAGAGCAGTGGATGCCTGGAGCTCTAGGTTCAGTGAAAGAATTTATGTTATATAATAAGGCAGAGAGCAATCCATAAACCACATCTGACCTTGACCTCTGGCATCCATACTTACAAGAACACATATTCGCAGATCCCTATGTAAGCATGTTTGCATGCATGTACATAGCACAAAGACCGTGCTCACACTCCTTTCTTCTCCAATGTCTTGATGCCCATATTGTGATGTATTAACTTGAAATATAAAGAACCACATTATTCATTCCATGTCTTTCTTGGTGGATATAAGAAGGTAACATGAGGAAACACCTTCTCACAATACGTTTTTTAAACATTTTCTAGATGCAAAAAGCTAAGGTCATTAGGGTCCTTTTTAGCTTCAAACTTATTTATATTTTCTCATAAAAGAAAATAATTATTTTAAAGAATCCAGAGTGCTTACTACCTAGCCAAGATTGGTTAAAAAAGGTAAGACACTAGAAAACAAGGCAGAAGACCTTGTCTTTTGGTGTCCAAACACCCCTACATCCTGTATTTATCTAGCTTTAGCTACATTCTTTCTTTATAAAAGTCGAATAATCATGATCTTTTAATTACCCCTACTTACTTATTTCTAGAAACTGTAGAAAGAACAATTTCCAATGACTGAATTTCTACTTGTCGTGACATGGCTCAGATTATCAAAAGTCTATGTGACCAGCACATTGTATCATTTGGAAGTTGTCTCATAACTTAAAGGTTAGGGTCAGCCTCTGTAGACTGTAGGTTGTTGTTTCTTGTATTTTCACCAGGTTAGGACCAGCAGAGGTGCTCATAGTTGGAATTAGGGACATGTCCTGAAAAAATATGGCCTAATATTGGCTCACTTGGAATGATGGTCTGGGAATATTTTAGAAAGATAATACGAGAACCAATAGTGAGTGCTGTTTCTGAAGCATGATTAAATTTGTAAATAAAAAAGTTTTGAGTATTTATAACAGGTAATGGTTGATGGGGAAGGAAGAGTCACTTCTTCAGTGGTGTAGCTACTGGTGAGCTGTACAAACTTCTGTAAACAAACTCCCACCCACACTCCTATAAACAAACCCTGGAGAACTCATTCAGCCACATACACAAAAAACATGAAGAGGAAGGGGTTCAACACAACTGGGAGGGGAAGAGAGAGAGTAATAGATGCATACAGTTGAAATACAATATGAACAAGCGTGAAAATGTCACATTACTGTGTATAACTGATATATACCAAGGAAACAAAAAAGTACACATGAGAGCAAGTATATTATTTATCAGCATTTTATGCCATATTGGAAAATATAAAATTTACGTTCACGTTCTATTTGTTTTTCCCATTAGGGGACTAATTTTTATCTATACTGGGTTTTTTTTTTGTTCACTGATCTACATTTATTAAGAAATATCGTGAAAACAACAAGCCACAAAATAAAGGATGCAAGGATGCTTGCTTACCATTTCATAGAGTCAGGGTAGCATAGTGGCGGCAGCATGATGCTGGAAGAGTAGCTGAGAGTTACTGTTATAAGGAGGTTGATTGTTTGGTTCCTAGCAACCCGGCTAGCTTAGACTCGAAATAATCTCACACAAAAATTGTATTAATTAAATCACTACATGGCCCATTAGCTCTAGCTTCTTATTGACTAACTCTTAACATATTAATTTAACCCATTAATCTGTGTATTACCACAAGGTCGTGGTCTACTGGCAAAGTTTTGGCATGTCTGACTCAGGTGTTAGATCTATGCTGTGTCCCTCCGACTCCGCCCTCTTCCTTCCACGCTATAGGCCAAGCCAGTTCTTTATTCACTTACCAGTAAAAGCAGCACATAGACAGAAGGACCTCCCACATAATTTCCCCTTTTCTGTTTAAACCAAAAGGTTTTAACTTTAATATAGTAAATTACATATAACAAAACTGGTATCAATCAAGAATTACAGTTATAATTCTTATAACTATTTTGTCTTTTATCATAACTAGGAAAAACTATAACTATAAATTCTTCAACTCCATCAAAAACTCCAGAAGGATATAATATTACCTAAGTAAACAGGAAGTGCATTGTAAGCAACTTCCAAAACTCTAGTATTGACAGAGACATCTCATTGCCTGGACAGTCACCCAAAAGTTCTTCAGTACCATTGGGGGCATCCATCTTCAGCCTATAGGCCCACAGTGTCCAGCAGATTTTTCCATGAAGCAAGAACTTTCCATGAAGACAGGTCTTCCTATAATGGCAGTCTGCAAGTCACTTTCTTCTGTGTCCTGCAGAATGTCTTGCAGACTCTTTCATGAAGCAGGAACTAGAGGATTGTCTCACTTTTAGGTAAGTTCAACAGTCATTTCTTTGTGGATTCTGCATGCCCAGTTTATCTAACAAATTCCATAAGGAGCCTCTTCAATGCCTATCTTCCTCTTGAAGTAGATTGGTGCTGCCAGGAGTAGATGTGTCTCACTCTCATGAAAAGTCCTAAATTTTTAAAACAGTTAAATGCCGTATTCTGAAGGTCTCTGAAACATTTGAAGAATATCTAACTGAAATATATCTCTATATATCTATAAAACCAAACTAACATGACTACAATATTGCCTCTTATAGATGACTATTTATTAACCTATATTTCTTAATTATTCATTACATTTTTAAATAAACTACACAAACACAATACCTTAATCAAGGGCAGAAATATACATATACAGTATAACAAAATTTACCTTAAATTTGTATTAATAAATCAAGGTCAAGACCAAAGCAAATTATTCGTTTCTATAGCATATCCCCCTTTAAATGTAAAGAAGCATTTACATACAATATTTGGGAATACGGATGTAGTTTTGTCTATACTGCTCCCTGCTATTTGAGGGTTCTGTTCAGGCCTTTCCTGGTGTATCCTGTGTGCTAGGTTCATCTCAGCAGTTGGGCAAAGTAATTTTTGAAGGTGTTTATAGTGACCTTTCAGGGGATCGTGCTCTATCAAACCATATTAGCCTGGAATAAATCCACAGGTTCTCATCCTCTATGGAAACAAAAGAACAACCTCTTTTCCAAAGTAACATGTCCTTAGACACAAATTTTGAAGTCAAGATACCTTTATAATATACATGCTGGTTTAGCTTAGCAGCCCATACAATGAAATGTCTCTCTGTACTTAGCTCCTTCACAAACAAAAAATTCAAAAAAAACACAATAATATTGATAATCCAGACTCTCTGTGAATTTTTCATCTTTATGTGACTTATTTATTTTTACTCTCTCTCTTTAAAGACTTTATTTTTTAAACCTTTTACTTCTTTTTTTCAACTCTCTATACTCTTCTTCGGATCTTCTTCAAGCCTACATACATTTACCCAACATTGTGATCCATTTAGAGGCCTTTTATGTCTGAATATGTTCTACTGTGTATCTGTAATCTTTTATTGTCCAGGAGCACTTCTTAAAATGCTAAGTGCTTCTTAAAAACTTATTACTATGGTATATACAGTACTTCCTGATCACTCTGCACAGTCCAGCATGGTGCACCGCCCTAGTTCCAGGCTAAAAGCTGGTCTACATTGCAATCTAGCAAATTTCAGCACACTGCTCACAAACCCTATACAAATACTTGGATTCCCGAAAAAGCCAGAGGTCATGCTGGCAGCATGGCCCTAAGAGCTTGCATTTCAAAATGGTGCAGCTTTTTTTTTCTGCTGCTACTGCTGAGTCAGGGAAACCCATTTTAATGGAGCTGTGGAAAGCTGCAAGCTGAAAAACAAATGCAACTAAACTTTGGTTCTTGTGTCTAGAATTTCTTTTCAAGCCCTCTCAGGTTTTACATGGATTTAGTCCACCATGTTGGCACCAATTTGTTGGGGGAGAGGCTGCTTGGTTATTCGTGGATGCTCAGCCCTGAAATTATTACACAGAAACTATTAATTAAATCATGGCTTGGCCCATTAGCTCTAGCTTCTTACTGACTAACTCTCCATATTAATTTAACCCATTTCTACTAATTTGTGCATCACTACAAGGTTGTGGCCTACTGGTATGATGCCAGTAGTGGATCCATGGCATCTTTCTCTGACTCTGCCCTTCTCCTCCCATGCTATAGGCCAAGCCAGTTCTTTATTTGTTAAGCAATAATAGCAACACCTAGACAGAAGGACCTCCCATACCAAGTTATATCCTGATCTGAGAACAGTGAGATACTCGGCCTGGCATGGTTTTTGAAGCCGTAAGATCTAACCCTAATGACACACTTTTCCAGCAATGATATACCTCCTAATCCTTCTAATCCTTTCAAAGAGTTCCAATTTCTTGTGACTAACGACTTACATGACTCATGGGGTCATTCTTATTCAAACCGCCACGCACACTTACACATTCACTTTGGAAAGAACAGTAGACTGTTGACCTATCTGGGAATGGGGATAGTTGGGTAGGGAATATCATAAAAACTATCAGTATGGAACAAGCATTACACCTTGAAAATGAATTAGTTATGATCTCTTCATATAAATATTGTTTTGAAAGTTTAGTTACACATCTTATATATTTTGAAACCAACAGATCATGTGAGGGAATCCCCTCAGGATGAGATTAAATATTCACTTGATCATGTTTTGAACACTGTTAAAAGAACATTATACCTAACAAGGGAAGCAAGTCAATAAAGTTTTGCAGCCTGTACTCAGATACCAGCCCATTCAATACAGTGAATTCCTACATTCTTAAAAATGTATCTAGTGACTTATACTTCAGATGGTGGGAAACAAACCTGTTTGGCACTTTTTATTTTGTCCTGTTTGATTAATGCTCCATAGGTCAGCTAGATATTCTGTGTATCAATTGTTGTTTTGAGTCAAATAATTTGGCTTGTACAATCACTAAACAAATTATGAAGTATAGTAATGAAAATCAGCACCCTTCTTTGAGGATACTACTGTAAGAAAACCAAGGTGAAAGAGTTTACTTATATCTAGCCACTTCCCATACTCTTATCTAGACAGCATCAGTAATGGATAACCCTTTGTCTTAAAATTGTCAGAAGGACCAAACACTAATTATACCTATGACTTTCTATAAGCTTATTTTTTGCAGTATTTAATCTTATGTTATTAAAAAGAAGAAGGTTAAAAGCTTTAGCTCATTTTACAAGGATAATGAAGTTGATCTCCCAAGACAATTGCATCTAAAAATAAGCATTTTAAAGTAGTATAAAAACAGGTCTATGTTGCCTAAAACAGAAATATTTCTTTCTAGGTTAGTGGCTTTAGATGAGTTGTGAACAACAGTGCTTTGCCAGTTAAGGTTGGCTTTATCTACATTAAAAAAAATAGAATTCTCAAATACTTACATATCTCCATAAATGTGTACTTGACAAACATTTTTAAAAATTTAAGTTATGTGTATGGGGTGTGGTAGGTATATGCAGATGAGTGTATGCATTCATGGAGGCCAGAAGAATGCTCCCTTGGAACCGGAGATGCAGGCTTTTAAGAGCACCTGATGCAGGTGCTGAGAATCGGGTTCAAGTCTGTGCAAGTGAAGTGCATGCTCTTACACATGGATTCATCTTTTCATCCTCAATACTTTTACATACTGATTAATCAAGAATTTTCATCTAGAATTTCTCCTAGCTCATACTAACTACTAAAATCAGTGTACCAATGCCATTTCTTTCCTATATTTTGAGTTGAGTCTATCATCATTTGTTGTATTTAAACACATAACTTGGGAAGTGGTGATAGATATGTACTAACCATGTACACACTTTCACGATTTGTCTAAGTATTACTTCTGCAAACAATAGAACATGCAGTGCCAGACATGAGGGCTTGAACATTATTTGGTCTTGGGATTGGTTACAATGTTTAGCAATATCTGCTTCATCACAAATTGTTTTTAGAGCAATACAAATGGAACTCCAAGGTATCACAGTGAAGGTATAGATTAAGAGATATTTCCTAAGCCCCAGCTAAGTAGACATAAGCATTGATTTATACTTGACAAGACTTACTGAGTTGTAAACCAATATAGTCTTTAAAAAAAACAAAATAATTAGGGTATTAATGCAAATGAAGCAAGATGGAGCACAAAGCCCATGAACCTGTGTGCCTTTGGTAAGAAGACTCACTCTGTGGCTTGTCATGCAATTGATCTTGGTGTTTCCTTTGTTCAATACAGGAAGTCACTATGATGGGACTGTTTTCCTTACTCTTAAATCATGTATTTTAAATTTACCCTGGATGGCTTATTATATACTTTATGAGTAGACCTTGTACTGAGTCCAAATTTTCATTTTCATCTTCATTGAAGTATTTGTCTGATCCAGGTACTGTTGTAAAAGAGGGGGAGAGGTGTGCATGTTGTGTTCCCAGCACCCAGCCCCCAGCTGCTGGCCCGCTCAGCCCCTGGTTGCTTGCTTATGCCCCAAATAACCACATGACAATTATATTCATTTAAACTCTGCCTTGCCCATTATCTCTAGCCTTTTCATGGCTAGCTCTCACATCTAAACTAACCCATTATAAAAGTCTGTATGTCACCACGAGCTGGCGACTTACCGGACGATTCTAAGGTACATCAATCTCTGGCGGAAGATCATGGAGGCTCTCTCACTTCCTTTTTCTCTCTCCCCTTCTGTTCTGTCTACTCCGCCCACCTAAGGGCTGTGTCCTATCTTATAGGCCAGGCATCCTTTTTATTTATTCAATCAAAGCACAGAAATACAGAAAAATCCTCCTACTCCACAGGTACTCAAAGTTTCTAGTAAAAGTATAAGAAAAATCTCTGTAATCACTTCCTTCCTCCCACCCTTCTCTTAGTTTTCTATCTGGGATCACTTCCTTCCACCTATCCCTACCCCTCTCCTTTCTGTCTGGGATCATTTCCTTCTACCTACCTCTACCTGTCTCCTTTCTGTCTGGGAGCACTTCTTTCCTCCACCCTTCTTCTGAATTTCTGTCTGGGAGCACTTCCTTTTACCTACCCGAACCCCTCTCCTTTATGTCTGGGAGTACTTCATTCCTCCCACCCACCCCCTCATGATTTTCTGTGTCAGAGACTGATGTATTTTTATTTTGGTCTGCTGCACATTTTGTATTTGAAATGTGTCACTAAAAATTACATACCTTTGTCAGAGTCTATGTCTTTTAAATTTGTAAATATTTAGTTTCTGCAAAATATTAGTGAGGAATTGATGGACTGAGTGAAAAATACTAGCTGAGTGCTTTATTCTATTTAAGTTGGGAATTTCTGAAAGTATAGACTGACCTTTTGACTATAAATAGAGTCATTGTTGGTTAGTTATTCAAGTATGTGGGTGGTGATGTGAATAGTGGAGTAATATTTTTATTGGCATAAAAACTGACAGTGTTCTAAGATATGTTTAGCACACATTGCTTCTTATTTCTGTGACCTGTGTGCCCTCCACCCCACTGTAAAAATACTGAAGAGAAACATGGAAAAATTGCCTTCCATTTTCATTTTAAGAACTGTGAATTTGTTCAAAGTTTCGTTCATAATCTGACATAGACAGTTTGCTAGAACCAGGATGTAAAAAAAATGCATAGAAATCATACTTGGCCTCAAATGTTCCAGTGTCATTCCTTTTACTTATAACAAAATTGGAATCTGATAATTTCCCCAGGATCTTCCATGAATTGGATTCTGCAACATGAAGCATTTCTTCTAACTGTTTTTCTTGCTCCCAACATTTTAGTCACACTAACTTTTGCTCTTCCTTGTTTTCTGAAAAGTGGCCTCTCATTAGCCTGAACTCACAATGTAGGCTAGTCTGGATAGCAAGCCACGAGGAGCCTCATGTCTCTTCCTACCCAGCACTAGTATTCCAAGCACACCCCACTGTGCTTTGTCTTATCCTATGTGTTTTGGGGATCAAATTCAGGTCCTCACCCTTTAGTGGTGGCATTTTGCCAACTGAGCCATCACCCTAGCTCTGCAAAACATGCAGTGCACAAAGCTTCCTTTTAAGCTCCTTCATTCCCATCACCTGTTTCTCTTTTCTTAAAAATCATTATGGTTCTTCTTAACCCTAAAACTCAGTCTATGGTGTCCCTTCTTCCTGAAGTGCTCAACGCTGCCCTTACTCTCCTGGTTCACATTCAATTTCATATCCACTTTAAATGTTTGTTCTGTGTGAAATCCTTCCTGAATGCTTCAGATAGACTCAAACTGCATTCTGTGAGATTCCATTAAGATTTCTGTCCAGCTGCTATGGAGAATGAAAAGATGCAAGCAGAAGTTATAGCCAGCAACAGACTTAAATTGGAATTGTCAGGAGAATTTAGGATGTGTAGCCCTTTGATTTATGACTACTACTTGGTGTTTCCATGAACGTTTTCTAGGACAATCCTAATGGGCAATTCAGTGTCTACCATCGTATTGTCAGTTTCTAGAATGATCCCGGACTGGTTAAAGGATGACTGTAGTATGTTGAGCCCTTAACAGGCAGCAAAGGGAGAAAAAATTACAGAGGTCCTGGCATCCTGTTTGGAGAGCTGGTGATGCCCTGGCACCCTGTTATCAGAGCTGATGATGCCACACACCCTATTTGCAGGAATAATGATGCCAGGCGCCCTGTTATCTTGGCTGGTGGTACCAGGCACCCTGTTTTCAGGGCTGGTGATGCCACACACCCTATTTGCAGGGCTGGTGATGCCAGGCACCCTGCTAACAGGGCTGGTGGTGCCAGGCACCCTGCTAACAGGGCTGGTGGTGCCAACACCCTGTTTGCAGGGCTAGTGATGCCTAGACAACCTGATGATGACAAGGCTGGTGGAGCCTAGGCACTCTGTGGCAGCTTATGCATTTGCTTTCCTCTCTATTAGTCTGCTATCTATTCTTAGGCTAGATATCTAGAGTTGAAAAAGATATAACTGAGAAATCTTTGAATGTCAAATAAAAATGTTCCTCTCCTGAGGGTTTTTATAACATTGAGCATTAATTTCCCTTTTTATCTTTATTCTCCATTGCCAAATATTTTAGATCACTGGTTTCTTTTTGCAGAAATATTGGTACTGAGCGCCTTTATTTCTTTCCTAACTTGTGAAAAGCTGTCTAAACTTATGCTGTTGGCTCTTTGTTTCCTCCTACAATGGCAACTATTCCATGTTCAGTGCATAATTGTGAAATAACTGAAATTGGTGGACATTTTGCTTTTTATTCCCTCACCCATTCACCCAGTTAGCGTAGACTGAGAACCCATGGAATTATGGACCCTGATACAGGTTCTGTAGATTCTTTGGTGAGTGAACTCTAGTCCTCTTCTTTTTGAGTTTACGTTCATGCAAATAGTTTCCCCTAGTAACTTTTTTTTACCTTTTAAGTTTTATATTCTATTATATATGTGTGTATCCATGGATGCATATATACATGAGTGCCTGTGGAAGGCAAAGGTATCCAATAATCTGTATGTAAGTCATAGGAATTTTTCTGTTGTCTGACATCAATACTAAGAATCAAACTTGGGTCCTGGGAAGACCAGTATACACTTTTAACCCTGTAGTTAAAACATCTCCACATCCATAAAATAGCTTTTTAAAGCACTGACTCAAAAACTTTGCTTTAATTTCAGTCTTATGCTTCCTATATTTCTGCTTTTCCCATCACACATACTCCTCATTTAAAAAAAAATCATCGATACTTCTTGCCCAAACTTCTGTGTAAACTGGCATAAAACCTTTGGTGATGGGGCTGGAGAGATAACTCACAGATTAAAAGCACTGTCGGCTCTTTCAGAGGTCTTGAGTTCAATTCCCAGCAACCACATGGTGGCTCATAGCCATCTGCAATGAGATCTGAGGCCTTCCTCTAGCATACAGGCATGTATGTAGGCTACAATAAATAAGTAAATATTATGTAAAATAAATAAATACATCCTTAAAACAACCTTTGGTGATAATGTCTGAATTAGTTTAGATGAAAAAAGGCTAGTGGGAGGGATCTCCAAGGCGTACAAGGAAACTTGGAGGGTATGCTGGATTTATTCATTACAGATGTGATTATGGTCTCAGGTAAGTACTTAAGTCAAGCATAAAGGACAGTAGAGTTAAAATTCACACAGATTAGTTATACAAAAATCTTATGCAATATATGCATATGTAAATCATATATGTAACAACATATATGTTTTGTTGGTTGTTTTGTTCTTTTTTTCCCCCAAGACAAGGTTTCTCTGTGTAGCTTTGGAGCCTGCCCTGGAACTCATCTGTAATTCTGGCTGCTCTCAAACTTACAGAGATCTGCCTGCCTCTGCCTCCCAAGTGTTGGGATTAAAACTGTACCACCACTGGCTGGCTATCACAACATATATGTAAATCACATACCAAGACAAGAAAATGCAATCACTTAAACAAGGTTAAGTGTTTATTTTTCTCCCATGTATAGGCTTGTTCTGTATAGTGTGGCTTAGAAATGTCATTATCCAGAAAATCCATAAACCTACATTGCCTTTCTTTCTGATTCTTCCTCTGATTAAGGATTCATCTTCATAATATTTATTGATTTTCTTCAATTCCTCTAGCATATTCATTGAGAAAGATAATAGAACATAAGAAAGAACGATTCATATTTTTGACTGTGAATCTAGCCTTTAACAGCCATCTTCCATCCTACCACAAGGATGCTTGCTCAGCCATGTTCATATCAGCTTTATTTCTAATAGAAATAAACTGAAAACAACCTAAATATCCCTTAACTGAAAAATGAATAAGAAATGTGGTATACTTTTACATAATGGAGAATTACTCAGCTGTTAGAAATATAACATCATGAAACTTGCAGGCAAATAGATGAAACTAGAAAATATATTCCTGAGTGAGGTAACCCAGGCCCAGAATGACAACTATGCTATGTACTCACTCATAAGAGAACATTAGCTGTAAAGTAATGGATAATTGTGCTGTATCCACAGACCCTAACAGTGAGGGTGGGTGTTGTCTCTGACTCTTTTGACAGCTTTTGGGATCCTTTTCCTCCTACTGGGTTGCATCATTCAGCTTAAATGATATGCCATGTTTGATTGATATCCCTGGGAGGCCTGCCATTTTCTTAAGGGAAATAGAGGAGTGAATCTCGGTGAGAGGGGAAGTGAGGGGAGGGCCTAGAAGGTGAGGAGGGAGGGGAAACTGAGGTTGGGATATGGTATATGACAGAAGAATAAATAGGAAAAACAAAACAACAACAAAATAAAAGATAATATTCAGTTTGCACTTTTCTCTTTTAGTCATATGTTTTCCCCAGTTTTGACTATCAGAACGTAGGGAATATGGAACTTCAGCTGATGACAATCAGAGAGATGTGCCTGGGAATTTGTTCTGGTCACTCCTCTTACTGCGTGTATGCTGTGGTAGGCTTTGTTAATCATCCCTGCTATGGGCAAAGGCTGTCCTTGAATACTCACAAACCTCACTAGCTGCACAGTTATATATTGTATGAGTCTGTGGTCACTCTTGATATTTACTGTGAAATAAATGTTATCCATGGTGTTGTGTAATAAATAGTCATCAGTACTGAACTCCATGGCATGGCTAGGGAAGTTTATAACTCTTGCACAAGTATCCAAGCTTCCCTTTGAGTCTGGTGTGGTGCTTTCAGGACTTGTGTGCCATACTTGTGACCACACTAAGTTTTGCACTAATGTATTGTCAGGAGGTAGGGCTTAGTTCATCAGTAATTTTCACTAAGAAAATTATGTTTTTATTTTTTTAAGCATTGTCTTATGTGTATGAGTATTTTGCTGGGCAGATGTGTGTGCAAGCTAGAAGAGGCCGGAGGAGGGGAGTCTTACCTGGAGTAAGAGTTACAGGTGTAAGATCAAAAACACTGATGACAACTTATGCTGGAGAGGTTGAGGGGTAAAGGGAACACTCCTGCATTGCTGGTGGGAGTGCAAACTGGTACAGCCTCTTTGGATATCAGTATGGTGACTTCTCAGAAAATTAGGAAACAACCTTCCTCAAGACCCAGCAATATCCCTTTTGGGTATAAACCCAAAGAATGTTCAATCATATCACAAAGACATGTGCTCAACTATGTTCATAGCAGCATTGTTTGTCATAACCAGAACCTGGAAACAACCTAAATGCCGTCAACCAAAGAGTGGATAATGAAAATGTGGAACATTTACACAATGGAGTAATACAAAGCAGAAAAAAAATGACATCTCGAAATTTGCAGGCAAATGGGTGGATCTAGAAAACATCATATTGCATGAGGTAACTCAGACCCAGAAAGACAAATATCATATCTAATCACTCAAAAGTGGTTTTTAGACATAAAGCAAATAAAACCAGCCCACAAATCACAATCCTAGAGAACCTAGACAACAATGAGGATCCTAAGAGAAACATACATGGATCTATTCTACATGTAAAATAGAAAAAGACAAGATATCCTGAGGATATTGGGATCATGGGGACCATGGGAGAGGATTGAATGGGAGGGGAGAGAAAGAGAGGGAAACAGAGAAAAATGTAGAGCTCAATGAAGTCAATAAAAGAAGTGAGCGATTAAAATGGCAGGTTTTGAATTCAAGATCATCCTTGGATTGAAACTTAATCCAATACAAGTAGCCATGCCAAATTTCTTGAATTATAAGATAAAAATGATGAGGGAATACATTTAGACAAAAAATATAAGAGAAATGAAAGAAAATTGGTAAGTACTGGAAGCAGAAGAATTCAAACAGATAGTGGAATGATGGGATGAAGAAATGAAGGGAAAAGGTATGTTTTAACCAGACTGAAGTGTGCATGAAGAGTCTAATTGGGAAAATTTAATCTTGCTCTCTGAGTAAAATCTAATGGGAGATAATGGAATATATGCAATATGAAAGAAAAGAAGAATAATACTGGGACTTGCAGTGCTAATGAAAGAAAAAGACAAGAGAATTGGGTAAGGAGAATTATGCATAAGCTAACAAAAACTATGTATAAATAAAGAAGTTTATGAAAAAAAGAGTTGAAGGTGTTTGTGAGCTGCCATGGGGGTGCCAGGAATAGAAAACGGAGTCCTCTGGAATAGCAGTCCGTGTTCCAAACTGCAGAGCCATTTATCCAGCCCTACTTGTTTTTCTTTAAATTGGGACATTAGAGAGGAAATCATACTCACATCTAGATCAACAATTAGCAGGCTTTGGCTTTTTAATTTTTCTGTAAAGGACTAGATAGTAAATCGTTATGTTTGTAGCCCATCTGGTTTCAGTCACAAGTATTTTACTCCTTTCTTGTAGCATGAGAACATTCATGCATAATATTCAAATGGATGAGGATGGCTGTGTTCCACTAAAGCTTTATTTCACCAGCAGGAACCAGGCTGAGACTGGCTTGCAAGCAACAAAGTACTGACACTAACTTAGAGAGATGCTTCGAGCCAACGCAGGATGTGTCAGGGCACGTTGACATTTTGCCCACTCCTCATGTAAACCACAAATGACTTTTATCTACATTAGCTGTCTCTTGAGAAATGTGAGCTGTGGGCTGGCATGTTGGTTCCTTTCCTGAGACCTTCTTCTTTCTACCGGGAAAACTGTACTCTCAAGTTTTAAACTAAATTTCCAGATTTTAAACATAGCTCTAGGAAATTATTATCTCTTTATAAGCACCAAAAATTATTGTGGTATACATTTAAATAATGTGTATTATTGCTCTTTCTTTAAATTTAAATTGCTTCGACTGCTATATTAAAATATGCCAGTCGATTTACAGTGTATCATTTGATAGTTTGATGCATGTAGACATTAATGTTGAAATCGGGTTAAGCATAGCTTTCTCCTTAACTACTCATTTTTTTTTTGGTGTTTCGAGACAGGGTTTCTCTGTGGCTTTGGAGCCTTTCTTGGAACTAGCTCTGTAGACCAGGCTGGTCTCGAACTCACAGAGATCCGCCTGCCTCTGCCTCCCGAGTGCTGGGATTAAAGGCGTGCGCCACCACCACCCGGCTTTTAACTACTCATTTTTAAAATACAGAATCATTCAAATTTTCATTATCAAGTATTAATCATTCATATTAAAAGGGCTCAAAGTACAACTTCAGCAGATGTACTGACCAAATGAGGGCAACTGTTTTTATTATTTTTTCTTGGAGCCCTAGAGCTTCTCTCTGCTGCTTCTCCATAAAAACACACAGTACTTTATGGTAAATAACTGTGAAATGTCTTATCTTATAGCCCAAGAAAAGACTGATGCATGCAACTCTTTCTTCATTGGCTTCCTAGGTGCTGAAATTAAAGGCTAAACACCAAGTCAGATAATTATTGTAACTTCTCTGTTCTACTGCAAAACATCAGAATTCTTTCCATTTGTGGAAATGGGTTTTCGTAAGAGTATTCTGCTTCTTTTTATATATCCCTATTTGTTTAATCACATTCCATTTCTCCTACATATCTGGTGTCCCGTGTCCTCAATTACCCATCATGCTTTCGAAAATCTATTGTGTACGTTTGCCATTGCCGTTTTCCTATATTATCGGACAATTTCTCTCTTCTCTGATTGGTCAGTTCCTGGCATCTTTTCTCGTTAGAGGTGAGTGATCCTTATGCTTCAAAGCTTCTATTACTGACCTACAACTTATCCTCACAAGCAGAAGGTCATTTCTTTCTCTTTGTTTCTGAAGATTTCTTGCTGTCTCGTCGAATCAGCTATATGCTGGTCTTTCTGACCAGTAGTGAATATCTCTGACAAGAACATTGCCTTTCATTTCTATCTCTTTCATACCTGGGATTATAGCCTCCTGTGTAGATAATGCATATGAAATGCTGATAAAAGCATGGATGAGGGAACAAATGGTCTGGATATAACAATACACTGTGGTGTCTGAGGAAAATAGAAACACGGGTGTTTGATAAACATTCATTAAATAACTTCATTAAATTTAACAAATTCTACATAATTTTTTTTTCTTTAGTGAAAATGGGTTAACATCTCAAGGATTTATGAAGTATGGTGCACTTAAAATTTTCTTCTAAAAACAAAAAGAAAATATATGTGATGGACAAATGCTGTTGCACTGTGCACAATCTTAGGATGGTGGCCCAGCATTGAATGCACCAGTCTTCAGCAATGGATACACATTTGTATCTCCTGGGGACTATAGAGGATGCCCTACCTTGTGGTTCAACACAGGCCAATTAAATCAGGACCTATGGGAGGGCTGTGCACGTATCAGAATGTTGGAAATTCCACAGGTGACTCTAATGTGGAGGCCAATCAGAGAAGTACTCAGGATAATCTGAAGTTCCAGTTCTCACGTCCAGTTTTTCTCCATGCTAGTACTTGGTCGACTGTGTATATTAAACATTTTTGTCCACAGTGAGTTGATAGAGATTGTAGGCATTAATGAAACATGAACCAGTGAGGAAGTAAACAGTAAGTTATCATGCAACAGTCAGGAATGATGCTGGGAAAATATTTCTCTCTAATTCTCAGTTACACACACAACTCAGTGAATGAAATGAGCACATTTTAGAAATGTTAGCATATTACTATTTTATTGTGCATATATGTCATGTTTACTGTGCCATGTGTTATTTGCAATTATTGAAGGACCTCATGCATGCTAAGTTCAGTGATTATGTCTGAGCATCTCACACGTGTAATCTGAGAGAACCACTGGCTCATAAACTTTCATGGTCCATTTTAAATATGTACAATTTAATATGATTTCGAATAATTACATTCATTTAAAATTTTAGTAGTTAATATGCATTCCAATTAAAGTTTATGAAGAAAGTAAATGCCTTCTGAACATGGGAGAAAAATAAAAGGTTGCTGAATGAAAGAGGAGGCGTTTTGATCAGGCGTCTTGCTGCATGGCTGTTGTATGACTTCCACACATCTAACCCTCCATTGGTCGGTCCTGTCGTTTCTGCGGTCTGTCAGGAGAGGTCTCAGATGTGCTTCTGTCTCTACTCTCTCCACCACTGATTCATTTTTGTAGGTGACATGTGTGAGTCATCCAATTATTCACCAAGAAAAGACTCCTTTGTTTGCTAGCACGGCAGTTCTACCACTGGGAAAAGTAACAGACGTTTCCTTGTAAAGTGACAGGAGTCTGCATTCTCAGCAATTGGATGGAGGATTAGGAGGGCAAGATCATCTCAACTTTGGATCAAGTTCACTGCCACCCAAAGATACATGAGAACCAACTTAAATTGTGTTAAAATTTGAATTATCTATTTGAAATGGAAAATAGAAGCCTCAAAGATAGTAATAAAGCATGAAAAAAACCATTTATTGAGTCATTTAGGATTCAAAGTATATTATTAAAATTAGGAGATTAAAATTTAATATAGCTTGAGAAGGAAAATTTGTCATCCAATAATTTATGATAAGGGCACTATCACATTTGTGAATCAGTAGTTCATAAAGTCATGAAGTTCATAAAGTGTTATTTTTGTGATGCATGAGTTCATCAAGCACTGTGGGAGGTGAAAGAGAGTTTCCTTCATAACTGGAATGCTGTCGGGACTTTATGGAGTTGAAGACCTTGGCTTCAGACCAGGAACAATGACAAGGTTTGTGCTTCCAGAAATAAATAGGAGTATAGTATTTCTCAGGCACTTCCATGGAATTACAAGGAGTTTGAAAACACATCATTTAAGTGAAGTCCTAATAAAATATGTGCGAGTCAAATGTTTCTCTCCTCAAAGGACTTTAGTTGAGAAACCGTAGGAGTTAATACACATTACTATCTTCTCCAAAGTCTTAGCATGTCAGAAAATTGACTCTCTGTGAAACAGCCACCCTCTGAAGCCAGTGTGATCAACTTAAGAGGAGTTCAGCCTTTTGCCTCAGGTTTACAACTGACAAGTTTGGGTTAAGTGCGGGTCAAGCTGTTGACCTTGATTTATTCTTTTCCATGTAAAGTTATGCATCTGGGGACACTTGCTGTTTAATTTGTATCTGGGAACACTTATTCTTCCTGTGCCTCAGGGGATCCTTTTGATATTCTTTCTGTACTTTAGGGAAAGTGTTTTTGGTGAACAGTTTACTGTTTATATTTTGTCCCATATTGTCATTTCCTACAGAAGTCAAGAACTGGGTAACCATATAGGTGAAGACACTTTTTGAAGCCCCACTCACTGGCTGAGTCAGTCCATGCTTAGGTTGCAGAACTTATGACATCTGGATGCTCCTATAGACACAAGATTTTGGTTAACCTCTATCGTCGTTCAAATTGGATTCAGTATCTCTTGAGCACCAGATTTAAACAGTTTTTTTTTTTAAGGAAATGAGGCATTGAGAAATAAAGTCAAAACTATCTTTGAACAAAACAGGTCAACAAGTCTACCAACTAGTGGCTTGGGAAGGATGGAGAGTAATATTCTGGCACTATTCCACAGCAGAATTGGAACAGAGCATGGTGGCACCTAAGGCAAGATACACCTTCCTGGAAACTCAACAGAAACAGGTGCTGGAAATAAAGCTTGCTGGTGGTAGGACCATTACAGGGCAAACAAAGAAGCAAATGAGAAGAAAATCTCTAAAGTACAGAAGTTGTTAGTATTCAGGCATCTGTACTGGCCTGCCATTGGGGTTCTAACAGGCTACGTCCTGAGCTGCAGCCTCTAAGAGCACCTCCTCTGCTCATTCACTACATTCCCTGCCCGCCTTTTCTCTCTCTCTCTTCCCTCCTCTTGTCTGTTACTCCTGTCCACAGAGGTCAGTCTCTCCTCCCCTCACCTGTTTCCCCATTCATTTCCCTCCAATAAAAACCCCTCCACCTGAGCGCTGTACCATAGCATCATTCTCTCATGTACCACATTTCTAAAAAGTACAATAGAGGCAATATTGCCCCCACACAAAACAAAACCATGAATAAGTATCTCAAACTAGGTAAAAGTCTACATAAAGGTTATTAGATTATGGCCCAGAACTCAGCACACACTTAACCTAACCTTGTTGATTGAAAAACTGAGGTAAAAGATCAACATCTGGAGGTCTATGTGAGAGGACACCTTGCCGTTCTGGTAATCTTCTTTTCTGGCGTAGTACAGTAGTCACTCATAGAGCAGGCTTGCTTAGTACTTACAGAGGATCCTAGTAAGGAGACAACCACAGCTCAGGATGAAACAATCAAGATAAATGGAAATAATCCCAGGGACATTGTACCATGAGCAATCTATCTGTCTGAATCCTTCCTGAATCACAGCGCCCTGACTTGGAGTGCAAAGTGCACTTTTGGTGAAGTGTCTGCTGTTTTCTGTTCTGTTCTTAGCTTCCACTTGGATAGGTGCTGTGTAATGTCACTGTTCTTTGTATAAACCACTTTTACAGTTGTGAGAGGGCTCTACCACTTCAATCACATCCTCGAGAAGCTTAAAATGCTTGACAGTCCTTTAAGACAAAACAGTTAAGAAAAACACTTGTAAGTCAAAAGTATAAAACAAAACTAAGTAGTAATTTTCACTGCATAAATAATTTAGAGTTTTAAGTCAATCTGAAAGTAAAAAAAAAAAAACCTATCACATCTGTACTTCTGTATCAAGGAGGCACTCACCATTAAAGAGAGAAACTACAAATTCTGTACAGTGATTTCATTTAGCTGTTCTGAAAACTATTTATGAATCTAGTGAGGTTATCTGGTTACATGTGAAATTCAAGCTGTAGAAAAATGAAGAGATGGGTGAATATGCTTTTAATTCCTTGAAAATCATATTCTTTATCAATCAATTAAAATATTAGAGATAGTGTTCTCATATGTTACCAAGACTGGCCCTCTGTATCAGCTTCTTAAGTAGCTAGGGTACAGGTGTGTGTATCTGGTTTAAACACTGTATTAATGAAGACTGGGGAGATGGATCCCTGGGCAAAGTGCTTGCCATGCTGGGATGAAGGACTGAATTCAGGCACTCAACATCCACCAGGATCTGGGCATAGCTTCCCACATATGCAACAACAATGCTGGAGTAGTTGGTAGAGACAAGACTAATGCTGTAGCTCATTGGCCGGCCAACCTAGCAAATAGGTGAGTGTAATGAGCTGGTCTAAAAAATTAAGGTGTAGAGTACTAGAATAAGGCACCAAATATCCAACTTTGGTCTCTGTAAGTATATTTACACACACACACATCTTCATACAAGTGTACAAGTGTGTACAACACAAATTCATGTACACACAAGTAATAAAATATTATATAATCATTTGTTTTCAATACTTAATATGAGGAACATTTTTATTTCTTTGAGATAAAAATAAGTTTTCAAAAAATGCTCTTGTTTTCTAAGAGAAATATAAGAGGCATTTGAGCTTCCCTGCAAGTCTCCTGATGTTTATTCTCATGTGACCACAATTACTGCATTAATTTATTCAATACAATATTCTATTATTAAATAACATACTTAAAGTTCTGGCATGACTTCACAAGTTAGTAGGTCTTCATAGCAAAAAACTTCTTCATTTTCTTTGAAGAACATACAAAGCATTATGAAAGCTTATACTTCATCGCACAAGTATAAAAATGTTCAATTTTAGTGATTTTGAGAGATACAAAAGTAAACAAGATACAAATATTGTTTTCAAAACTGACCATAAGTTGAAGGAAATAGACAAGAAAATAGAGAAGTCACCATCAATTCTGAACACCTAAAATGACTGGGCCATCTAAGTCTGGGGCAACTTTTAAAGATGGATGACAAGAATATCTTAGAATTCATTAGAATTTTGATGGTTTGCATAAAAAGCAATATTTTTCCATTTTAGATAAGTATATGCTGAGTGAGTGACAGTCATTTGTTCATTGGTTAATGACTTTAGTTTTCTTTCAATTTTAAGTAAAGGACATAGACTGACTTTGCATGCTCTCAGGATGCACAGGTCTGTCTTGAGAGCAGTAGACTGTGCTGCTGATGAGTTATGGGCTCATTAAAAGATGTCAAATTGCTCCCTTCTGTGCTGACCATTCTATATGCTTCTAAGCTGTGTAGCTTCTACAAATATCAGTCATCAGGGTTATAGAAAGCACGGCATGAACAGTATCAACTCACTGTTTTAAAACTGGGTCACTTCTGTATGCATTTAAAAATCATAGAAGATGGGACTTATACACCATATTTAATGACTATCAGATGTAGCAATAAGTATGAATGACAAAGAAAGGTATTTTACTTTCTGATTGAGAATAATGTCTTGGTCTTTAAGAGATGCACTGAGACAAAGATCCATGGATGAACATAGAAAGCACAAAGGCAGCACTACCCTTTGCTTCAGCCAAGTTACTGATGTCATGATGAGTGGTGGGAAATGGCTACAGACACAAAACTGCTTGACTTTTGCACCATAGTCATTTTCAATACAGCATAACTCCTTAATAATGGGAAACTGGAATAAAACACCCAAAAGACTCTCCTACTGTTTATATTTGAATCATGAGCCCAAACTATCTCTTTCCTGTGATTAAACAAGAAATGATTTATTTCTAAATAGCATTGCTCAAAAAAGGAGAGATCAAATGACAAATACGCAAACTGGCTCCATACAATCTTGAGCCTGTCAAATAATTTTTCCCTAGAAGAAATAAGTATACATAAATGATCTGGATGGAATTGAAATCTAAAGAGTTTATTAAGTATTAAAGAACTTAGAAAAATGCAGCATTTTAAGAAAGAAATTAAAATAAATTCAATTAAATTCAAATTGTATATTAAATATATATTACATGCTTATCACTGATCATTTGTTGACATTTCTTTCTGTCATATATTTAGGTGGCTTACTGTAAAATATGTTCTACTCATAGACCTACAAACTCAGGAGACACTGTGAGATTGGTTTTGCTGTTTAGGTCATGGAGAAACACAAAACAGTTATAGTAACCTGCCTTAAGTAACAGAGGATAAGGGAACACCAAGCACTGATAATACAAAATTATGATTCCTAGCGTGTGGATACCACTTTCTTGATGCTGTGAGACTATTGTGGGCTGTGCAAACCCATTCAAATATGGATGTAAATATTGCTTGATCATAGAAATCCACAAACTTGAATTTTAAAGCTCACGTGAAAACATTCTGATACAAACTCTTTTCTTTGTTAGCTAACAGTGTCTTCCTAACTGCAAACTCATTCTTTTCAGTTTTAACATGTATCTCATACATTAGTGAACACTGAACAGTCTAGGTGAATCCATTTCCAGAGAGTAGGAGTTAAAAGCCAAGTGAGGATAGAGTGTGGTGCAAAAATCAACAACAGGTCAGTGAAAATCATTTGGGACAATTGCTGAGGGGCCCCAGTAAGTTTAATTTTATTGGCAATCTTGCATTTAGTGCTCAGATGCGCTAGACCTTGTTAAAGGCAGTCACTGAACTGGCAATTGCTGCACTTACGACTGCTTTTCCCACTGAAAGTCTTTTGTGGAATTTAATAGAATCACTTGCTTTTCACAGTGGATGGAGGTGCATCACATCTTGAAACCAGTTCAGAAATAACACACAGGTAAGACACTAAGTTTCTACCCAAAACTTCTAGTACAACAGGCTTACCTTTTATAATAGGAACAAAATATAACATATAGTTATATGTATATTTACATATGAATACATAACATTTTCTTGTCATTCATTAATTCGTTTAACACATAACATTTGGGCAAAGAACTAAGCAAATTCCTCAAATTGGATGCTTATAACTTGCCACTGTGATGGAATCAAAACAGCAAGTTGAACTTGATAAATTATTTCTTATCTCAAGTTACTTGGTGGCTCTACATTTCCACTCCTTGACTCTTTAACACTAAAATTTCCTTCTGGATCAATTCTGTTATTTCTTTTTACTGCTCTATTTTAATATGGTTTTCTTGTCAAATTGTTACCTCAAAAAAGCTACTCATGAGATAAAATTAGTTGGGGAATGGTAGAGCTTCACAAACCTCAATGGAAAATTAAAGTGAACTACTTCTGAGTTGATATATCTAGCTAATCTATAAGCTATGCTGAAAGGTAGAATTGCTTATTTACAAATCAATAACAATATTCAAGAAAGATGGATGCTAATGAAATGGCTGAATATAAAAGCCAACTGGAAACCTAACATGTTTAGTGCTGAAGTCTATAATCTGAACGAATTGGTCAGGAGCAATTTCAGGAAGCATTGATAAAAAAAAAAATATAAGTGTGAGTACACCTTAGCTCACTTCCAAGCATCTGGCCTCATCAGATACTAGGTTCCCAAAAGGAACTCAGCCTGTTCCCGGGCTGGGGCCTTGAGGGAAAGGGGGGCCTGTACAAAGCCACAGGGCTTTGTGGAGCACAGAAGCCCGACTTTCTGACTGTGGCAGACCCTTGGAGAGGGTTCCTGATTCAGCCATTCGACCGGGAGGGTAAGTGACTCCCAGACATCTAGGTGTCTGGCCCCAGAAAGGACTAAGGACTCCCGCCCATCCCCCAAACCTTCAGGCCACTAAGGGAGCTTCCCTTACCTATTGGCTTATCTGCTTAGCACACCCAAGCTTACTTCCAAGCATCCATTCCCCATTGGTGGTGGGGTCCTAGGTCCCCAAAAGAAACTCAGCCTGTTTCCAAGCTGAGGCCCTGAGGGAAAAGGGGGCGTATACAAAGCCACAGGACTTTGTCTCCTGCACAGAGCAGAGGAGCTCGCCCTTTTGTCTGCTTTAGGCCCTTTTAGAGGGCTTTTGACCCAGACCCATCTGGATCTGAGGAGCTCGACAGATTCTTAGGTCCGCGAAGGCCCCTGATCCAGGTCAATCCAGAGTGAGCAAGTGGCCCTTTTCGAGTACAAGTTGATCCAACAGGAGGGGAAAAGATGGGCAGGCGCCGAGTCAGGAGTTCCTCCAACAACCTGAAAAGCAACATGACAACACCAGAATCCAGCGGTTATGCAACAAGAAGACCTAATCCAGAAGAAGTGGAAGAAATCGACTTTAATTGTAACTTCACGAAAATGATAGAGACCATTAAAGAAGAGATGAAAAACTTTAAAGAAAGGGATGAGAAGACTAACAAAAAGTTAGAAGAAATGAATAAATACCTCAAAGATACCCTAGAAAGC
>JAQHUG010000310.1:1314427-1338623 GCA_028555095.1 Dicrostonyx torquatus
AGGGGAGTAAATGTAAATTTTTCTTTCAACAATAAAAAAAAAAGTCGTCTAGTACAGGATAGCATACAAAAAATAAAAAACAGTTTAGAAGAAAGAAAAAGAAACAGAACAAAACAATCTAAGTGTTGTGGGCAGCTGTCAAAGTCAGTCACTAAGGCACAGTCTCCACCGGAGCCTTTATTACTAGACAAACTTAGACTGTTGGGGTAAAATCATCAAGAACAATTTTTCTTTACTTAATGTTGAGCAACATTATGACACTGAGACATAGAAGTACCCAGAAACCACCCTGCAACCTTCCACTTGTGAAAACAGATAACCAGAAAGAGATCAACAAATAAATAAGCTCTATTCTGGAGCATTATGGAGCCCTCCACAACTATTAATTCTTGCTTCTTTCCTGGATTTTCAGTGATATATTTTCTTGAGCCTGTCACAGAATTTTGCGTGTGAAGAATCTACGAAATCATCGACGCTATACTGCGAGGTTCCCCACATGCAGACACTGGAGAAAAATCTGGGTATGAATAGTAAATTTAAAATGAGATTCCTGAAGCATCAGGGAGAGAATGGATAAGTTTGTATGTGCACGGCTGTAGCAGCTATTGGCAATTGATGGCTACTTAGGGGTGCAGTTGTTTTCTCTTAAGGGTAGGACTTCCCTATGCAGCAAATTTTTCAGGCTGGGAGGACATGGTTCTTTATTCACATCATTGGGCGCTGAGGAAATCAAATTTTCAACAGACATGAATCAATACAAAACAAAATAAGAGTACATCCTTGTATATAGTAGCAAACACATCATTTGATTGTATTTTGGAGGAGTGAACTTTTTGGCAGAAGACATGCAGAGTTACAGGCAGAAGCCTTTCCTGCTAAGAAGTAGAGTGTCATGGGTGTGATTTTCAGATGTCACCCAGCTAGCTTAGGACATGCCTATTTAACAGACTTTTGAGATGAAACTCAGTTTTATTAGCTTTAAGTGCATTGCCGAGCACTGCAAGTAGGTGTAAAGGCAAGAGAACAGAGAGAAGCACAGACAAAAACACAATTCAACCTGAAGACCTACTCTGAGTTTATTAAGTTCATCATTTCAAGCATGTTTACACTTTTGACTTAGTTTTCTGTAAAACAAAGATCATATTCTCTGCTTTATAAAGTTATTACAAAGACAAATTAATAGCATGTATTGTACTTAGATATTCACCAGATTTTGTTAACAGAAATATTAAATAATAATTTTTGAATAATAGTTTAACAAGAAGTTTGAAAACAATGTGATCATTAATCAATTTATTTAAATGTTTTATTGAGTGTCTTAAAATCCATTGGTGAAAAAACAAATTTGGGAAGGGAAGAGGTAGATGTCGGGCCTGAGAGAGTGGTCCTGGCTGCTCTGGAGTGTGAGACAGAGCTCAGCTAACAGGTGCACGTGGGCTATGAGGAAAGCTCAGGGGAGTTCCAGGAACACCACACAGAATGATGACAATGATTGTTTAGCACAGGCAGTAAGTTGGGCTCATAATTTCATCTTTAGAATAGTAGTAAGCCTATGAAAACTGGCTAGAAGTTAAACAGGACACCCGGCCCTGACCCTGGGGTGCCAGCTATATGAAGGAGAGATGGCTTGGTGTTTTCTGTCTTAGAATGCACAATATAAGTTTTCCAGATTTAAGTTATGGAATTTTATGTCCTGCAATGTAGTTTTGAAAACCTGAAAGATTTTTTTCACAAATAACCCAGGAGATTTTTCACTGCACAGCACTACTAACCTGCTGACAACTACTAAGTCATCATTTGTACAAAGCACTTACCCTTGCACTAACGACCACACCATGATCTGTCACTGCTCTTTTTCTCTCTTCCTGTGCTGATACAGGCAAAATTCTTCACCCATTTTAGTTTTGCTGTAATAACTGTAGAGATAGTAGATACTTTCTTATAATATTTCAGTGTGTGGTGTGTGTGTGTGTGTGTATGTGTTTGAGACAGTGCCTAATGTAGCCCAGGATAGCTTTTAATTTATGTTAGTTTAGAATGACCCTGAACTCCTGACCCTCCTGTCTCTACTTCCTATGTGCTAGGAATGATCATGCCCCGCTTACTACATTTTAATTTACTAATGTCTATATAATAATTGAAAGACATTTATACAGTTTCATGGCTCAACAGTGTATGGTAACTCTAGATAGTTACATTCCCAAGCCATAAAATGATGAATTAGGAATTAAATGAGTAATGTATGCATGTTGTGCTTACGAAGTGCATCAAACCCAATCCAATCATAATGACTCTAACCCAAGTATATCACTCTGTATTTATATACGAAAGATCAAAAGTTAATGCTTTGCCTTTGCACCATATTAGAATCTTCAGGACATCTTAAGGGTTAATTTTATATACTTGGTAGTTTGGATATGGATTGCTAATTTTTTTAGTGGTAGACACACAGAGATAAAAGACAGCACTAAAGTTTATTATAAAAGAAAGCAGAGCTTGATTAATTAGAAAGTAATAAAGCTATTGAACGACATTAGTAAGATTATGGCGTCAAAGGTTGCAGACAACTAAAACCTTGCAAGGTGAAAGATTACAATGTTTAGGGGAGCTCTAGATTCCTGGCCAGAATTTTCTTGGGCTTTCTGTTTTCAGCAGTGAATTGCTGAGGTTAATTTTCACTACCCACTAAGTTTATTCAATGCTTTGGTCTAGATTTTATTTCTATCTAGACCAGTGCTCAATCTTATTAGACTTAATGACTTCTTTTTATAATAATTCTTTAGATCTGAGCCCACTTTTATAAAACTTAATGTTGCCCTATTTTCATAATAATTAGGTTTTTATGTCTACTTTGCAAGTCTGAAATGAAATTAAGAGATGACCTATCTACCATGGAAACTTAAAAGATTCAATCTAATGCTGTAACTCTCCTAGAAAGAGTTAGCTACTGTGTGTGTCGTGAGAGTCAGTGCCTGGCCTTATTGTACCAAGGATTATTTGTCATCTTGGAAAATAAGTTGGAAATATTCTCAGTATTTGGGGAGACAAAATAACAACAGCAACAAAACTTATCAGATTTCCCTGTAGACACAAACATGTGGTTATTTCCATCTGTCTTCAAGTGTAGCTATGCAAGAGTAGTCACACATTGAGATGTACATTATATTACATTTACTATTGCTTTTTGCTTCCCCTTTGTATTATGGTTAGAGCAATGTTACTTTACTGCATTTTACATTTTCCCCATATGGATGGGTTATTGTCTTTTAATTAGATTTCAGAGGACTAATGCAAGCTAAGAATTCAGTTACCTAAAAATGCAATGATTTCATATATATATATATATATATATATATATATATATATGTATATAAAACCCAGAGACAGATATTGGAGTTCAACCTGAAGATCAGAAAAGCAAAGCAACCAGTCACTGGCTCTTAACTCTACCTCAGACCAAAAATGGGTGAGATCCTGTCTCCAAAAA
The DNA here is from genome assembly GCA_028555095.1 of Dicrostonyx torquatus. NCBI lineage: Eukaryota > Metazoa > Chordata > Mammalia > Rodentia > Cricetidae > Dicrostonyx > Dicrostonyx torquatus. Next base: position 1,317,915 of record JAQHUG010000310.1, read on the forward strand.
TCCTGAAGACTCCACACCCCACACCCTGCACTTCACACTCCACTGGGTTCTCGTCTCTTCTCCCCTTATATTCATCTCCCCACCTAGCCATATCACGCCTGTCTTCACTTCTTTAGTGCTGGAATTAAAGTGTTGGATCCCAAGTCCTGGGATCACCATTGTGTGAGTTCTGCTTCTCTTTTACATAAATTCAATCTTGTGCAGCCCACGGTTTCCTTGAACTGGCAGATATCCATCTACCTCTGTCTCCCAGTTCTGGAATGAAAGATGCATGACACCACTCCCTGGCCTGTATGGCTGACTAGTATGGCTGCTCTACTCTCTAGTCTTCCAACAAACTTTACTTATTAAAACATATACACACACTAGTGGGTAAGTAATAGAGAAAGAGAAAGAGTTTTTAACTGAGCATCTATTATGTATACTCTAATGCAAAGGAGTAATCAAAAAGAAGAATTTAATACAATGTAATCATATTTACATATTCAGATACTCTGTACAGGTATAGCCAAAGATAGTTTAAAGTAATAACATTCTAAAATCTAAATGTGATTTCAAATACAGTTGTGTTGCTATTGTTATATTGTCTCCCCAAACAGTACAAGCAACATTTTCATATGGTTTCTACACACAGGCACACAGACACACACACAAAGAGAGAGAGAGGGAGAGAGACAGGGAAAGAGGGGGGCAGGGATTGAGGAAGGGAGGAAGGGAGAGGGAAGGAGGGACAGAGGGGAGGACTATGAATGAGAGACATGAAGGATGAGCACATCTTTAGGATGGAAAATGGAAACAGTCCAAACTTAGAAGAAACACGCATTCACTTCTGCCCCACCCTGTTCATGAGACCCAACACTTTATGAGAGGAGACACAAGTGGTCAGACGACGAAGGTGTGAGGTCGACATCACTGGGGCTTTTGCCAGTTTCCTGCTTCATATCTCTAGTTGTTTGGAGAAGAAAAGAGATTGTCTATGTACTGTGTTAACTTCTGTGTTACCAGGGTTACCACCAAACCTCAGGTTATTTGTTATTCTTTCTTCTGTTCCATATCATATGTTTTGTCTCTTCCGTTCTCTTTCAGCTGTCTCATGTCCAGCTTTTTGATGTTGCTGTTTAATCTTCCTTTTCACACTCAAAATAGGTTCTATTTGTACCTTTCTGTTGCAGCTCTCTCATGTCTACCTTAAAAATTCTCTTTTCCCATTTTCTTTCTTGTCTCATTTTTTGATATACATTGCAGACGTTACCCAGTTTCAGTGATGTCATTGTTAAGCAAAATCAAGGAATAACCCCTTATTTTAAAGTCAGATTCACATAGGATGTTCTGCTGTGCCTCTAGATTACCATCTCCCCTCTTGGCTTTGGATCTAAATGAAGTCTGTCAACCTCCTTAGTTGTCACCAACCAGACACTCTTCTAAAGAACACCTTCTTTAGGGCTGGCTTTCACATTTCTTATATTACCCATTTCTCAAGATTCCTTCTTAAATCCTTAAATTTTTCTGCATCTTCCAAGGAATATATTTAATAACTCCTTAGGCATTTACAGTTATCAGATCCATGTTATAGTGAAATAAGTACTAATATGCTAGAAAAAGTCACCATGTCTACCTCTGATGCTTCAGTGTCTATAGTATGCTGAGTTATCTTCCCTCACGTATTCTATCAGGTACTTTTCTGCTCCTTTGATAAGACACCATGACCAGAAGCAGCTTGTGGAGAAAAGTATGTTTTGGCTTATTGTTCCAGAGAGCTAAGAGTCCATCATGTTGGACAGTAATTTTTTTCTCAGTACCTATGACTGTAGTAAAAATGGTTTAATAGATTATATTGTCAATATTTCAATTTCAGTGAGGCGAGGAACCTATAGCCTTGCCTTTTCTTTCTGTCTTATACCCATGCTGCAGTTTCTTCAGGAGAAGACTGTATCAGTCACATTGGGTGTCTTTATTGTACCAACTCGGGAGGAGCTTAATGCTAAAGCTTTCTGCTGGATGGCAAGCGAATAAAGCTGGAGATGTTGTGAGTTTTCCTGTCAGAGAAACAGTCCACAGGAAAGCACTTTAATAGCCGTATACTAGGAGGTTGTTTTATGCATTAAGAAGTTATACTCCATTGTACTTGTATTTTTTCCTTTGAATATACTTAACCTCTTCCTCCCTGATATGTGATGTCACTACTATATCTGATGTCCCTTGCTCCAAGATCAAGAGGAAGATGCCTTCTGAAGTTTTTCTGGTACTCTTGGAGAACACTGTGGGGCTGATGCCAATAGGTAATAAGAATGTAGTGTCTATCCTAAGGAGCAGTAGGGGAATGGCAGGATGTGGAATCAGTTATGGTGAGCCCACAAGTATTATACAGTGAATTAATAGCTGATAAATTCCTAGACAGATCCACAAGTATACAACCCGTTTTAGCATATCTCCAACTCAGACCCTGTGGGTGTACTGAGGCTGGTACTCAGGGCCCCAGGTAGTAACTGACATGTTATATATACCACACAGAACTCAGAACACACATCAGAACACCCACCCTTCATGCTTCTTTTCTATATCAGAAGCCATGGATCAGACAGTCAGGTTAGTTAGATACTAGGGACCAACATAGTTCTTAACCCTTTCTCTCATTTATGTCATATTTGCCTTGTTTACATTTTCTCTTCCTTTATAAGATATATGAACAGATATATATTTATAGTATAATCTAACTTGCTATAACTTTCTTCAAGAAATAGATTTCAGATATCAGATATAAAATTTCATGTGAACACTAGCATCTACTCTGAGGTCAAGTTCACACCCTGAGTCTGCTACTTTGAATCTGTTATGAGGCCTCTATGATCTTTTGGTAGGGAAATCAGCAGGTGATCCCTGCCTTTCAAGTGTCCAGATCAAATACACTTATTGGAATAATGTGTGCACTCGTATGCTGCCTTTGCCTTTGTCTTTCTGCTATGTTATCTCAGAAATAGTACTCTGTCTTTGGTTGACTGATTACTAACGATCTTTCAAATTGTGCCTAAATGTTAAACTTTCAAGGAGGAATTTTTCAAGTGTATCCCCAGTACAGAGATGAACATACCCGTAATCCATAGCTCTAAAGACCCTGGCCTATGTCTATTACAGTATTTATTTTTATATTGTAAAAATTTATTTAATGCAGTAATTATTTTTAATAAAACACTGCTGGAAGATGGAGCTATATGTTTTAATTTCATATCCTAACCCCAGCCATATTAACTGTTTTTAGAAAATTGAATTAAAGTCAATAGATAGCTTGGATTTTTATTTTTAGTAAAATAAAAACGTAAGAAAAATCTTGATTTTCAAAATATTTTATCAGATCCATAATTTTGAAGGATGTTGTTGATAAAAATATAAATGAATAATGATGGAATAACATAGGTTAAAATATGTTGGTTTTATTTAACTATAAAGAGGAATGATATGGCACATTCAGGAAAACGAATAGACATAAGATTAGTCACATTGATTGAAGTAAGGCAAACTCATGAAAAAGGCATTTTGTGAAGAAAAGGAATTGGTGGATTTGTCACAGGAGCAGTTGTGGGAGGTGAGTGTGCGCCCAGTACTTAAATAAAACTGTGGTAAAGCAGTAATTTACACAGTGAATGCATACTAATCAAAACTTAAAATTAATGGGGGTTATGTGAACAATAGACATCTCAACATCATAATAGAAAAGGGGGTTGAATTCTACATAGTTTTACTGTAAAGCAATGTCAAATAATTGAGCTGAATAATACATTACTCATGTTAGTTTAATCACTCACTAAATCATATATTGTTAGATAACATAATACACACAATGATTGCTTTACAATTTATAGTAAAATGAATATTTTATAAAAAGTACAGTTGTCATTGTTTCTTAATAACTTCTCTTTGAAATATAGACATAGCATAGTAGATGGCAGAATGCCCAATGGGCCTCCCCAGAGAACCACTACCTACTAATCAATGCTGAGAGCGGGAGAATCTACCCTAGGGAAGAGCACACCAATTGGTGGTCCAATACCAAATGACCAACCCTTAAAACAGTCTTACACATTACATTATATTGACTGAGTAGATTACAGGTAGGAAAATATATGTATATACAAATATATATGCATGAACTAGAAATTAATGCAAAAGAGCCTATTGATATAAAATGGAGCAAGGGGGCTTATATGGCAGGGCATGAAGAGGAGATGGGAAAGGGAGAAATGATGTCATTATATCATCATGTCAAAAATTAAAGAGAAAGATAGAAAGAACTACCTGTGGATGCTGTAAAGGTTGACTGTAAGAGCTTTGTGTAATTTTTTGAAATAGTATGTTATCGCATTTGTGAATAATGTAAATTAAGATTGTGTATGCTGAACACATAATAAGAATTGCTGTTTAACACAAAGCCTTAAAATGTTGAGCTTTTCCTATTTCTCAAATTTATTCACAAATTGGTATTTTTGCAACACTGACTACCAAATCAAAATTGTCCAGGAAACTGGCAATAATTGCCAGCAAAATGTCGGCTAATTATCACACTTCCTACTTGCCGCAGAATGTTGTAGGCTCTGACAAAACGAATTAGGGGGCCTTTTGTCACCACAGCAACAATTTTCCACTTTGGTTTGCCTTTTTGAGAATATAACCAGTCAAGCACAGTTAATTTAACTTGAGCAGAGTGAAAAATTGATTCCCCCCCCCCCAATGAGGCAATTAGACTCTTAAAAAATCAAGTTAAATAATGTTATGCAGAGTTGAATTTGTTTACCAACCTTGAGGAACTGTAGCTTGAGTTAGAGCGAATAAAGAATTGAGTATAAAATAAAGAAGCAATTTGGCTGCTGACAAGCTTCCATACTTGTGTCCCTGTCATTGAGATTAAAGATGGTTGGCATAAAGAGCTTGTGAGAGGGCCCAGCAGGTGAAAATGCTTGCTGTTCTCTCAGAGGACTCAAGTTTGGTTCCCATCACTCATGTCACAACAGTCGGGAACTCTGGCTTCAGGGGATCTCCTTTAGCCCACACAGACTTTATATCACACGACACAGACACGAATATAAAACTCAAAAATAAATCTTGAAAAATAAGATAGCTATGGTGATGCTCAAGATATTCATCAATGTACCTATGTTACAAGGCCAGTTCAGGCACCCTCTCCTCTGCTGCCTAAGTACCTAGGTGGGGATATCCCTATGGACACCTGGGATCCCCTCTAGAGACAAGTCTCTTGCAAATCCTAAAATGACTCCCTTACTGTAAATATCTTATTCCCTTCTCCAATATACACCCTTCCTCCATTTCCACCCCCACCCCCACTCTCCCAAGCTCTCCCTGGTTCTTCCCTTCTCCCTCCCCCCTCCCTTTTTCCCACCCCACCCCCACCCATAGCTCGACCCCCTCCCCCGTACCGTGCTTCCAATTTTTGTTTGTTTCCACTTTCCAGGAGAATCTACATATGTTTTTTTTTTGGGTTCACCTTGCTATTTGGCTTCTCTAGGCTTGTGAGCTATAAGCTTAGTGTCCTTTGTTTATGTCTAGGGTCCACTAATGAGTGAGTACATACCATACTCATCTTTTTGCGTTTGGGATATCTCACTAAGTATAAAGTTTTATATTTCCATCCATTTGCCTGCAAAATTCAGGATGTCATTGTTTTTTACCGCTGAGTAGTATTCCAATGTGTATATATTCCACACTTTCTTGATCCATTCTTCCATTGAGGGGCACCTAGGTTGTTTCCAGGTTCTGGCTATTACAAATAATACTGCTATGAAAATAGTAGCACAAATGCTTTTGTAGTACGGTTGGGCATCTCTTGGGTATATTCCCAAGAGTGGTATTGCTGGATCCTGAGGTAGGTTGATTCCCAGTTTCCTGAGAAACCGCCACACTGATTTCCAAAGTGGTTGCACAAGTTTGCATTCCCACCAGCAATGGAGGAGTGTTCCCCTTACTCCACATCCTCTCCAGCATAGGTTATCATTGGTGTTTTTGATTTTAGCCATTTCTGACATGTGTAAGATGGTATCTCAAAGTTGTTTTGATTTGCATTTCCCTGATAGCTAAGGAAGTTGAACATGACCTTAAATATCTTTTGGCCATTCGAATTTCTTTTGTTGAGATTTCTCTGTTCAGATCATCGCCCCATTTTTTAATTGGAAATTTAGAACTTTTATATCGAGTTTCTTGAGTTCTTTGTATATCCTGGAGATCAGGCCTTTGTCTGATGTGGGGTTAGTGAAGATCTTCTCCCATTCAGTAGGATGCCTTTTTGTCTTAATGACTGTGTCCTTTGCTTTACAGAAGCTTCTCAGCTTCAGGAGGTCCCATTTATTCATTGTTGCTCTTATTGTCTGTGCCACTGGGGTTTTACATAGGAAGTGGTCTCCTGTGCCCATGTATTGCAGGCTACTTCCCACTTTCTCTTCTATGAGGTTCAGTGTGGTCGGATTTATATTGAGGTCTTTAATCCATTTAGACTTAAGTTTTGTGCATGATGACAGATAAGGATCAATTTTCATTCTCCTACAGGTTGACATCCAATTATGCCAGCACCATTTGTTAAAGATGCTTTCTTTCTTCCATTGTATACTTTTAGCTTCTTTGTCAAATATTAGGTGTTCATAGGTTTGTGGACTAATATCCGGATCTTCAATTCGATTCCATTCGTCAACATCTCTGTTTTTATGCCAGTACCAAGCTGTTTTCATTACTGTAGCTCTGTAATAGAGTTTGAAGTCAGGGATGGTAATGCCTCCGGAAGTTCCTTTGTTGTATAGGATTGTTTTGGATATCCTGGGCTTTTTGTTTTTCCATATAAAGTTAGTTATTATTCTCTCAAGGTCTATGAAGAATTTTGTTGTGATTTTGATGGGGATTGCATTGAATCTATAGATTGCCTTTGGTAGAATTGCCATTTTTACTACCAAGGTCCAGTGGAAGAGCAGAAGGAGGGAGAAGATGAGCAAGGAAGTCAGCACCGTGAGGGACTGGCCCACCAACTGAGACAGTGTGCTTGATCTATTGGGAGCTCATCAAATCCAGCTGAAGCAGGACTGAAGGAGCATATGACCAAACCGGACTCTCTGAATGTGGCTGCCAAAGGGAATGACTGATAAGCCGTGGATAATGGCACAGGGACCTATCTCTTCTGCATGTATTGGCTTTTCGGGAACCTATTCTATATGGATGCACACCTTCTTAGGCTGAGATGGAGGGGGAGGGCCTTGGGCTTTCCACAAGGTAGGGTATCCTGCCCCATCTCAAGGAAGCAGGGGGAGGGCGGTGGGGTAGTGGGGGAAGCAGGAGGGCCTGGGAGTAAATGTAAATTTTTCTTTTAACAATAAAAAAACAGAAATAATTTTGCTAAGAAAAAGAAAATAAGATAGCTGGTATAAGTTTGTTATTTGTTTGTATCGTAATCTCTATACATGCCTACTCATACTGCCCATCTATTAACATAACCTAGTTAAAGTAGTTGCTCATTTAACCTTAAACAAATATGCCTTTTGTTGAGAAAATACATATATTTGGAACATAAGTTAGAGGCACATGATAGAATTGTGTGTTTAAAGTCAAGTATATGTAATCCATTAGTAACATAATTAATAATCACAAAATATAGCAGAGATTGAACATGGTGGTATTTGGGCTCAGCCTTTTTGGCTTAAGATCTGAGTGTGTATTCTAGCACATAAAATAAATATTGACCTATTATTGTGAAAAGTTTCTGTTGTTATCTATGTCCACATAGGTTTCCTTGCGTTTTGAGGTTGTGATTGGGGTTGGGTGCTGGGGACTGAACACAGATTATCACAAAGCTAGGCAAGCACACTCCCATTGAGCTTTTTAAACATTGCTTTTGAGGTAAGTTGTCACTAAATTGCTGACATTAGCTTTGATCTCCCTTTGTCGCCCAAGCAGGCCCTGAACATTCCATTTTCCTTTCTTATCCTCTCAAAGACCTAGGATAAAATCTATGATACCAGCTCTTTTTGTATTCCTAGATTTTATAACGTTTTCCTACACAATCCCACATAACTTCTGACCTTAGCATTCCCTTCTTCACCTGGCATTTTATTCCCCATTTTTCATAAGGCTGTATCATTCTACCTGTTTAATCTTGAATTTGAACATCTGCCTTATTAATATTTCCTACCTTTGTGAGTCTAATTGCTTATTAGCTTATACATCTTTCAGTAGATTTGTCATAATCTTCCAATAGTTTGCCTGGGACAGATGTTAGAAATTGATGAAGAATTACAAATGTATGAGCTTATGGATATGTGTTGAAAGCTTGTTCCTGAGAAGGGATGTGATCATGAGGCTACTGACTTTATCAATGGGTTTGTTCTTTCATCTATGCACAGCTTAATTAATGCTTAGGAGTTTACCCCAGTTGGAGGAAGTCCGCCGTAAGAGCCTTGCCTTGGATGGACTATCATGACTCCTACCTCCACCTGTCTTCACTCTGCTTCAGGGCCACCACAGGATAAGCGGTTCTGCTCCACTTGTCTCCTCCCAGCATATCATTCTGCCTGACTATGAGCTCACAGAAATGCAGCCATCAGCCGTGTGTTAACATCTCTGATGCCATGAGTCAAAAGAAATTCTTACATCCTTTAAGCGGTTTTCTGTTATTTTGTTGCAATGGTGATAAATGAAGAACATAGTGATTAATAATTAATAATAAATAAAATAAGTTTATCTTCCTATCACCAGATAAAAGTTAATTAAACATTAATAATATTTAATGGATGTACTCTATTGGAGAAAGTTATGTACGAATGTGGAATAAAAGAATGACAAATGTTTATATTAATTTTTTAAAAATTTATTATTTTGTTTAAAAAAGACTGTCTTTACTCATTTTATTTTTTATTTTCTCTCTTTATTTCTTGATAAATACCAGGCTAAAATCCCAGAGAAGAAAGGCATGGAGTGTTAGGACACATATCACAAACCTGTGTATCTTCAAGAATGGATGTGACAAATGGCACAACAGCAATAAAAGCTTTAACAGTATTTGAATTTCTTTTTTTCCTTTTTTTTTACTGTTAAAAGAAAAATTTACATTTACTTCCCTTGTCCCAGGCCCTCCCGCTTCCCCACTACCCCAACCGCCAACCCCTTGCTTCCTTAAGATGGGGCAGGATACCCTGCCCTGTGGGAAGCCCAAGGCCCTCCCCACTCCATCCCAGTCTAAGAAGGTGTGCATCCATACAGAATAGGTTACCAAAAAGCCAATACATGCAGAAGAGATAGATCCCTGTGCCATTATCATTGGCTTATCAGTCAGTCCCCATTGGCCTCCACATTCAGAGAGTCCAATTTGGTCATATGCTCATTCATTCCTGGTCCAGCTGGATTTGATGAGCTCCCAATAGATCAAGCACACTGTTTCAGTTGACGGGCCAGTCCCTCACGGTCCTGACTTCCTTGCTCATCTTCTCCCTCCTTCTGCTCTTCCACTGGACCTTGGTAGGTCAGTCCCTTGCTCTGATTCTTTACTCATTTTATATACCAATTCCAGTTCCAACTCCCTCCCCTTGTACTGCTTCCTCCACCATTTCTCCTTCCTCACCCCATCCACTCTTCAGAGAAGATAAGGCCACCAAAGCCTAGTACATTGCTTTGAGGAAGGACCAAGGTCCTTCCTACTATATCCAGACTGAGCAAGGTATCCCTCCAAAGAGAATGGGCTCCAAAAAGAGTTTAAGCAGTAGGGATAAATCCTGGTCTCACTGCCAGTGGCCCCACAGTCTGCCCCAGCCATACAGTGTCACCCACTTTCAGAGAACTGAGTTTGGTCCTATGCTGGTTCCTCCACTGTCAGGCCAGAGTCAGTGATCTCCTATTAGCTCAGTTAAGCTGTTTCAGTGGCAATCCCCATTGTGGTCTTGACCTCTTTGCCCATATTATCACTCCTTCCTCTGTCTGACTGGAGTTTGGGAGCTCAGCCCAGTGTTCCAATGTGGATCTCCATCTGCTTCCATCAGTTTCTGGATGAAGGTTCTATGATGACCTTTAAGATAGTCATCAATCTGAGTGCAAGGCAAGGCCAGTTCAGGTACCCTTTCCACAATGGCTTAGGGTCGTAGCTGGGGTCTTCCTTGTGGATTCCTGTGAACTTCTCTGGTGTTAGGTTTCTTTCTAGCTCTATAACGGCTCACTCAATTAAGATATCTCTCTCTTTGCTCTCCCTCTCTGCCCTTCCTTCATCTCAACCATCCTGTTCCTTCAAGTTCTCCTCTCCCTCTCCCTTCTTCCCTCACCCCATGCTCCCAATTTTCTCAGGAGATCTTATCTATTTCTCTCATTGATATACTGTTGAGAAACAGACATAATGGCAAACAACAGAAAAACCACATTAAACATATTGAAATGTACTATAACTTAAGAGAAATTTCAGACACAGGGCAGTCAATGACAGATATTTAGTTCAGGCACTGAAGAACTGACTAAGAGAATTAGACAACCTCAAAGCCCAAGACATGAGCATACTTTTGTTTTTGTTTAATTGAATGCTCTAGACTTTGAATAGATTTGAGAAAATCAATTTTGAGGAGAACTCTTTTAGTATATTTAAAGTCCTTCATATAAATGATGAATATACAAGAGATAGGTTAATATATAAAATATTTTCTGTCATTTATCCTCTGATAAAGCAATTTGGATGTCTCTCTTCTGCCCATAATCTTAGCCAACACTGATGTTTTATTAATCTTGGATTACTGAAGGCCCAGCAGTTCAAAGATGGTATGTTTGACCTCTGTCCTTCCACATTAATTATGAAAACCAAAGCTACTAAGTTGTCCCTGATTTCCCAAAGGCTGCCCAGCATTTCAGCTTCCTTTCAGGTGCTAATCATTGTTGTCTCTGATAACTGATTTTATCAAGAAAGCAATGCCTCCATTAATTGTACATTTTAATTTTGAGAAATAATTAGAGTAATGAACTAAATTGGTTGTACTTTTCTTGTTGCTGTGACCTGACAAGGAACTACCTAAGATAGGCATGACTGATTTGTGGTTCAGCTTGAGGAAATGCAGAGACCACGTTGAGAATGTCATAACTGCAGCACATGAGGCAGGAAGAGAGAGATGCTAGCTGCTACTTCCCTTTGTATAGAAAGGGCCCTAACTCAGAACGGTGCTACAGACAGTGAGGCAGTCTTTCTTTCTCAGTTACTCCTTTCTGCAAACACCCTCAGAGGACACACATCGTAGTATGTCTCCATGATGATTTTGAATCCAGTCAAGTTTGCAATTAAGGTTAGCTATCAGAAAGGATTAAACCCTGTTCAGGGGATATGTCCAATCTACTTGAAACCTATAGGAGATGTCAGGCAAAGAATTTTAATTCATACAAAAGAGGTAAGATAAACACAGGTTGAGAAATTTTTGGCAGTGATGGTCTCTTTAAGAAAGGGCAAGCAAACCAGTGTATCACACATTAAAAAGATAGATTAAATCCAATGGTGGAAGCTCATGGATGTATATGTGTGCCCATATGTATGAATATGTAAACAGGCATGTAAAAACTTTCTGACACACACTGGAAACAAAGTTCTTGAGTTTCAGGAAGTAGCACTTGAGAGCTGCAAGATTATGAACTACACTGCATGTCAGTAAGAGAAGTCAAAGGAACATCTAGTTTAAAGTACCAGAGTGCATCAAGAGAGATTTGGGTGAAATCTACCTCGTACCGAATTTGCTAGAGATTTCTATATGGACTAGCCCTCTGTGTCTGGATTTGCAGATGTGTAAGAATACAGAAAAATGTCTAGCTACGTGGTCTCTTAAGCTTTTAAGGAGATAGGCTGCAATCACCAGGGATGAAATTATCAAAGGACTGTGAGAAGAGGGGATGGTGGCAACTAGCTTAGAGAACACATATGTTCAAAGACAGATAAGAAGCAAAGCTGGAGAGCACATGAAGTTACAGCTTCCTTGGAACTGGAGAGTAGGGCACTCGCATTAATGATGCTGAGGGAGGACTGAAGTTTATAATGAGATATGGATCAGCTGTGGCATTTGAAAACAGATTTTGTAGTTGTGGAGGTGGAAACCATATTGCAACTGATTAAGTTTTTGTTGGGTGATGTGGGATTAAATGCTGTATATGAGACTGGTCTCTCAAGATTTGTGTGTTTGAAATGTAGAAGCCAAGACAGAGCTTGTTTGATCTTTGACAGCAAGGGATGGAACTCTGGAGATGGCAATGACTTTGGGATATTCAGGAACTGAGAGGAACAGGATAGTAAATGTTTTGCTGTAGAAAAGGACTCATGCAAGACTTTCAGTGAGAAAAGGAGTATGGCTTCAAAACATTATATAAATGGAGGGAAAAGTGAGTCTGTCTCCCAGAACCTTTACACCAGAATAAGACAGAACTGTGTATTTAGCTTAGCAAGTTTACTTGCTATTGTTGGCTAAGAAAACATAATCTATCATTCAATTATGGTTTCTAAATTTCCAGCAAGAGTCATACACACACACACACACACACACAGAGAGAGAGAGAGAGAGAGAGAGAGAGAAACATAAAGAAAGAGACAAACACTGAAAGATTACATCATATTGTACAATATTTGCCATGTGTCCATAAACCAATCTATCAATTACTTACCTATCAACTCTATCTATCTATCTATCTATCTATCTATCTATCTATCTATCTATCTATCTATCTATCTATCTATCTATCTACCTACCTTCTACCTAAATACCTATCACCTATTGTTAGACCTGAGAAAAAAAAACCAATTCCATGACTGTCTGATTAAAGCAAGCTGTATTTAGAAGTGCACCAGGGACTGGCCATACAACTGCCTCTCCCTAAGCTGGGATATCAGAGAGAAGTCCCTCACTGTCTTTTGAGGTCCCCTTTATGGAGGAAGAGTTAGAGTTGATGGAAAACAGCTGTCAAGATAATTCACTGTTAGAATCTGGACAGAGAGAGTGGGGGACTCAGGGCTCAAGGCTGTCTGTTTGGTAGATAAGTGCAATAGTATGTCATGTGGAAGGGGAGTCATCAAGGTTTCCAGCAAGACACATTTCATAAGGTAAAAGAACAATCATATATTACAGGTAGAGGAGGTTCAGGAATTTAGCAAGGCAAAGGGATGGGTATACAAATTCAGCATAGGTTGAGGTTTACAGAATACAGAATACATTGTGTTTAAAAAACAGAAACTTATTTTTGTATGTTATGGAGACAATAACAATGTGACTCCTTAACAACATGTCTCCTGTTTTGGTTTAATACTAGTATCTATCATTAATTTATGTATCTTGAATTTTTGAAATGTAAAGTTCTCATCCAACTTTTATTTCTCTTTACCAAATTAAAACTTACACACACACACACACACACACACACACACACACACACGAGGCTTGGGGAGGGAGAAAGAATATCGGGGAATATATTCAAGTAAGCCCAGAAGAAACACCTACACCTGGAGGAGCAGAGGATCCCTCCTTGGGTAGCTGAAAACTACCTGAGTAGTGACATCTTGTAACCTCCTGCCTCCATCTGAAGGACTGCATAGCAGTGAATATTCTTTGTGTAATTAAGTTAAAGTGTTACTTGGCAGAAATTCCTTTTTTAAAAAATCTCTGTGTCCAAACCTACTGCCAACTCCATATTGAAATTGCAACCTCTGTATACAGAGATGAGTCAACATTTTACTCAATATAATGCTTTCTTAATCATGAAAGCTGTATAAAGCTTAGGAAAGATGTGAGAAATCCCGTCCTTAACATCTGACGATGTTGATGATGATTTCCTTTAGAATGCACATTTTGTCTCAGGAACTGTCTGAACAGACATCTTTACAGAAACAAGAGAAGCATCCCTGATTATCATAGAAGACCTGAAGTTACAGCTAATTTTTGAAGAGGACTTTATGTCAATAACATGAAACTAATTATTGGAAGTTGATGGTAAACTACTGCACTATGAGAGATCTTCAGGTTCCCTGGAAATTACCCCTTTATGCAGTAAAGCTTGTTGTTTAAGTAGACATATAGGTTAACTATAAGTAGCTATATTTCCCCAAAGGCTTACCCTAAACTAGAGGAGGTGTGTGTGTGTAACATTTATTCTTTACAAAGGTAGTATGAGCGTAGGTTCCTTTTGATCCCTGCTTCCTGTTATCTTCAGGGTCTCCTTTATAGTTTCAGTGAACCCTTGGCTGATGCACCCAGAGGAAGCTGATGAGCCATATATCAAATGGAATCCCAATGTTAATTTCATGATTGCTTTTATAGGAAACCACTCACTGGCCTGACACACAATCAAGAATCAATGCTGAGTCTCATCTCCCTTTTCTTTAGAAAGCATTTGAAAGTTCCTTTTCAATAAAAAAATAGAAGAAACTCAACAGTTGTGGCTCCCGGAAAAAAGCTCTAAGTGCTTGGAAATAGGAGCAGCTGCAGGGACTCCAAGTAGACAGCAGAGCTGTCTTTGGGGCCTGAGCTGTGCTTTGAGGTTGAGAGAGAATGGTTTTGTCTCAGCATGTCTTAGGTGATTTGAATATATATATATATATATATATATGCTTATTTAGGCTTATGTATATAGTATATGTGAACACATACACAGAACATAGACACACATATATACATATATTTACACATATATACACACAGAGACATACACACACACATATGAGCTGTATCATCTGAAAGCTTGACTGGGCCTGAAGGATTGGATACTGAATTATCACATCAGTTGCTGAGAAGTTCCAGTTCAGTCTTGGCTTAGAAGACTCCTTTCTTTGACATGTAAGCCTCTCCCCAGACTGCTTAACTGTCCCTATGAAAGAGCAGCTAGCTTTCCCGTAAAGTAGAAACTCAAGAGAATAAGGAAAAAGACTTAAAAAGTGGGGAACTGTGTACAAATGCGAATTAAGTTTGCTGCCACTTTCAACAACATGTCTGGAAAACTCGGTGTTGGAGGTATCGTTAAGAGGAAGGGATGAAATGCATGGTGACTGAAACCATCTTCCTATGCAAGTGACGTCCCGCATGTAGGTAACATTAGATAGATGACTATGGCTTGTGGAAAAGTCTTTTTGGCCAGGATCTCCCTTTATCAGAGAAGGGGTTGATAACAAATGCATTCTTACTAGTTGGACTTTCCTTGATCTGATAAGTGAAGTAGGGGAAAATTGTCTGTTTGTGTTTTCTGGTTTCTAAGTTTTTCTAGATGGAAGTAATCAGCATATTAGAGAGCTTTCCCTAAAGTATTGGTTTCTAAACTCATTCTGTATTTAGCCTCTATCATCAGCCTCCACTATGGATCCCTTCGCCACTCAGCCTCTGCCTGCTGACATCTCTAGAGTCAGTGGCCATGCTTTTGACTTCATTGTACAAGACCCTCCTTTCAAGAATCATAATATGGTGTTTCACTCAAAGACATTTTGGACCAGTGTAGAGAACCAAATTGTAGAAAGCACAAAATCTTTATTGATTATGGCTTTTGACAATCTGGTAGCACAACTTTTTTTTTTCTTCTAGACATACTCAATTCCTATAATAAATCCCTATTCTATAACGTCTACAGTAGCTCTTTTCATTTCATCTAAGGCAGTGTATTTTGAAATAGATAAAACAGTATTATAGAAACACAAATTTAATTATTCTTCTCTACAAAACATACTAGCAGATCAAATGCCCACAAGGATCAAGCTATACACAGTTGCTTTTATCACCTCAGAGAAAAAGAGTAAAGGATGCCTTATGATTTCTGTTAACTTTTCTAAGTAGACAGATTAAATGCCTGCTTCTTCAGAGAATGATCCTAATCTCTTTCAATTTCCCTTAGCTTTATAGCAAAAATAAAAATTGTTACTAGGCTCTTATAGGACTAGAGAGCCCTCTCTTCAGAAAAGTACTTTAAAAACTGGATACCGCAGAAAAGAGACTCTGCGGAGCACTCATAGCTGCAAAGAAATGGTTAAAGGACTTGAAGTAAGAAACACTGAAGAAATTTGTTTGTAGCCGATGAGAGAGTACAGGTAAGAAAGAAGAGTATAAAACAGAGTAAATGAGAGGTGTCAAAAGCTGTATGAGAATGTTGCACCTAGTTGTGCTGTTACTTTTCCCACAAGATTTTCCCCACATCTTTTCCAAAAAGCTCTGAGTTGTGTACATTTGGTGAGGGGTGAACTGTGTGTTTCTGTTATTTTAAGACCATATGCTATTTTCTCTTTCTTGGTGAAATATATGTAAAATAATGCCATGCTTAGTAGCATTGTGCTGGTTTGTATTTTGTCAACTTGGCACAGTTAGAGTTATTTAAGAATGAAGAACTTCAACTGAGAAAATGCCTTTGTCAGATTGACCTATACGCAAGCCTCTGAAAGCATTTTGTGATTAATGATAGATGTGGGAAAGCCCATTCCACTGTGGCAGTATCACCCATGGTCTTGGGATGTATAAGAAAACAGGCTGATTAGAGTTACTCCAAGATACTTTATATTATTTGTGGCTATTATAAAGGGTGATGTTTCTCTGATTTCTTTCTTGGCTCATTTATCATTTGTATATAGGAAGATTACTGATTTTTTTTCAATTAATCTTGTATCCTGCCACATTACTGAAGGTGATTATCAGCTGTAAAATTGCACTGGTAGAATTTTTTGGGTCACTTATATATATTATCATATCATCTGCCAATAGCTAAAGTTGGACTTCTTTTCAAATTTGTATCCATTAGTCTCCTTTTGTTGTCTTATTGCTCTATCTAGCTAGAACTTTGAGTACTATATTGAATAGATATATAGAGAGTGGACAGCTTTGTATTGTTTCTGATGTTAGTGGAATTGCTTTGAGTTTCTTTGCATTTAATTTAAAGTTGACTGTTGACTTGTTGTAAATTGCCTTTATTATATTTAGGTATGGTCCTTGTAAACCTGATCTCTTCAGGACCTTTATCACAAGAACTGTAAAACAAAACTTTAAGTCTCTGAAGAAAGAAGTTGAAGAAGATATCAGGAAATGGAAAGATCTCCCATGTTCTTGGATAGCTAGGATCAACATAGTAAAAATAGTAATCTTGGAGGGAGCAGGCCTATGCCAAGAACTTTGCAGGACTGGATGAGAGTCAGGAACCACTGCAGGAGCAGGCCCAAGCCAGAGACCTCTGCAGAACCAGACCCAAGCCAGAGACTTCTGCAGGAGCAGGCCCAAGTCAGGGACATCTGTGGGAACAGGCCTGAGCCAGGACCTCCACCAGATCAGGCCTGAGCCAGCAACCTCAGTTGGAGCAGGCCCGAAGCAGCAGTCTCCACAGGAGTAGGAGCAGGTACAAGGGCACCACCACTGAGGGAGCAGACCCAAACCAGAGACCTCTGTGTGACCGGGTGCTAATCAGTGACCTCTAATGGAGCAGACAGGAGACCACAACCTCTGTTGGAGCAGGCCAAGGCAGCAACCTCAGTGGGAGCAGCCCTAAACAAGCAACAACCATGGGAACAGAGCTAAATGACCCCCGAGACTGCAGAGCAACACTCAGGAGAACTGAGTGACCTCTGGGAAAACTGAGTAATCTCCAGGGTGACTGGAACCGTGGCCCTGACTGCACCATGAGGAGCAACCATCTGAGCCTTTGATCCACTGGTACCTGGAAGACTGATCACCAGAGACACAGCCCCAACTACTCCAATCAGAGAAAAAGATGGGTAGATAAGGTAAGAAAACACTCAACACCACAAAGAGCAGCACAACAACAAAAATTAGTGGCCCTACAACAGCAGGACTTGAACACACAAATATAACTGAAGCAGAAAAAACGACCTAAAAAATAACTTTAGGAGAAGGTTTGAAGCCTTTAAAGAGGAAATGAAAAATTCTATCAAAGATGGAGGAAAAAACAAACAAAAAATTGGAAGAAATCAACAGATTCCTTAAAGAAAACAAAGAAAAAGCAATCAAACAGATGAAAGAAATGATTCAAGACTTAAAAACTGAATAGAGATAATAAGAAAACACAAACTTCTTGCCTAAATTCTGGGAGGAAAAAAGCAGAGTCAGAGAGATGCCATGGATCCTCCTCCTGAGATGGATGCTGGTTAAAATATTTCCAGGTAAGCCAATTCCACATGGCAAAATACAGATTAATGAAAATGGGATAAATCAAGATGTAAGAGTTAACCAACAAGAGGCTAAAGATAATGGGTCAAGCAGTGATTTAATTAATACAATTTCTGTGTGGTTATTTCAGGGCTCAGCTAGTCTGGTGGCTGAGAACAAGTGGGCCCACTTCTTGCAACACAAACTGAAAGAATTATAGAAATGGAAATTATGAGAAAACAACCAGAAGACACAAATAAAAGCATAGACAGCAGAATACATGACATGGAAGAGAGAATCTCAAGCACTGAAGAGACAATAAAGGAAATAAACTGATTGGCCAAAGAAAATTTAAATCTAACAAAAGTTTAACACAAAATACCCAGGAAATCTGGGATATCATGAAAAGACCAAATCTAAAAATAATAGGGATAGAAGAAAAATAAGTTCAACTCAAAAACACAGAAAATATATTTATTAAAATCATAGAAGAAAACTTTCTAAACCTAAACAAAGATATGCATATGAAGATACAAGAAGCTTACAGAACACCAAATAGATTTGAAAAAATAAATTCCCCTCACCACATAATAATAAAAACATTAAACATACAGAATAAAATAAGAATTTTAAGAACTGAAGAGGAAAAAGGCTAAGTAACATATAAAGGCCTATTAGAATTACACCTAACTTCTCAATGGAAATAACAAAAGCTGGAAGGAAGGTCCTGGTCAAGTGTTGTGCAGACAGTAAGAGACCATGAATGCCATCCCAGACAACTATACCCAGCAAATCTTTCAATTACAATAGATGAACAAAACAAGATATTCCATGACAGAACCAGATTTAACAAACACCTAGGCACACATCTAGCCCAATGCAGAGTACTAGAAGAAAAATTCCAACCAAAGGAAGTTAGCTACATCCACAAAAACACAGACAATAAATGATCTCACAGCAGCAAATACCAAATAATGGAAAACACAAACAACAACATTACTAACAACAAAAAAATAACAGGAACTAGCAATCACTGATTATTAATGCTCCTTAATATAAATGGATTTAACTCACCTATAAAATGACATAGGTTAACAGATTGGATAAGAAAACAGAATCCATCCTTCTGCTGCATATAGCAAACACAACTCAACCTCAAATACAGACATTGCCCCAGAGTAAATGGTTTGGAAAAATTTTTTCAATCAAACAGACCTAAGAAACAAGCTGGTGTAGCTATCCTAACATATAACAAAATAAACTTCAAACTAAATTCAATCAAAGGTGATAAAGAAAGATATTTCATATTTGTCACAGGAAAAATCCATCAAGAGGAAATATCAATACTGAACACTTGTGACCAAAATACAAGGGTATCCTCCTATGTATAAGAAGCACTTCTAAAGCTTAAATCATGCATTAAACCCTACACACTAATAGTGGGAGACTTTACACCCCACTCTTACTAATGGAGAGGTCTATCTGACAGAAAATTAAGAGAAATAAGGGAACTAACAGATGTTATAACTCAAATAAACTTAAGAGACATCTATTGAACATTCCATCCAAACATAAAAGAATATGCCTTCTTCTCAGCACCTTATGGAACCTTCTCAAAAACTGAAGACAGGGGCTAGAGGGATGGCTCAGAGGTTAAGAGTGTTGCCTGCTCTTCTAAAGGTCCTGAGTTCAATTCCCAGCAACCACATGGTGGCTCACAACCATCTGCCCTCTTCTGGCCTGCAGGCATACATGCAGACAGAATATTGTATGCATAATAAATAAATAAATAAAAACTGAAGACATACTAGGTAACAAAGCAAACCTTGACAGATAAAAAAAAAAAATGGAAAAACCCCATGTATCTTATTGGATCACCATGGTTTAAAATTAGAATTCAACAACAACACTAATTTCAGAAAGCCCACAAACTCATGGAAATTAAACAATGTTCACCTGAATCATCAACGGGTCAAAGAAGAAATCAAAGACTTCCTAAAAGTCAATGAAAATGACCACACAACATACCCAAATTTATGGGTCACAATGAAAGCAGTGTTAAGTGGTGCAACGTTCTTCTGTTCATATGTTGCTTTCATTGGTTAATGAATAAAGAAGCTGCCTTGGCCTTTTGATAGGGCAGAACTTAGGTAGGAAAGGAAAACAGAACTGAATTCTGGCAGGAAGAAAGCAGAGTCAGGGAGAAGCCATGGATCCTCTGCCTGAGACAGACACTGGTTAGAATCTTGATGGTAAGCCACAGTCATGTGGTGATACACAGGTTAAAAAAATGGGTTAAATCAAGATGTGAAAGTTAGCCAATAAGAAGCTAGAGCAGATGTGCTAAGCAATGTTTTAATTAATACAATTTCTGTGTGATTATTTCGGGGCTAAGCTAGCCAGGCAGCCAGGACAAACAATCGGCTCTCCCCATGCAACACTTAAGAGGAAAATTCATAGCACTAAATGCCTACATAAAGAAGCTGGAAAAACTCACACTAGTGAGTAAACAGACACCTAAAGCTGAGGGACTGGCCCACCAACAGAGACAGTGTGCTCAATCTATTGGGAGCTCATCAAATCCAGCTGGACCAAGACTGAATGAGCA
>JAQHUG010000310.1:1351172-1366748 GCA_028555095.1 Dicrostonyx torquatus
GACATAGGCCTGAGCTCCAAAATATACAAAGAACTCAAGAAATTGCTCATCAAAAGAACAAATAATCCAATAAAAAAATTTTGTACAGACCTAAACAGAGAACTCTCAACAGAGGAATCTAAAATGACTGAAAGACACTTAAAGAAATCCTCAATATCCTTAACCATCAGGGAAAGGCAAATCAAAGCAACTCTGAGATTCCATCTTACATCTGTAAGAATATCCAAGATCATAAACACTGATGACAACTTATGCTGGAGAGGATGTAGGGTAAAGGGAACACTCCTCCATTGCTGGTAGGAGTGTAAACTGGTACAGCCCCTTTGGATTTCAGTGTGGCGATTTCCCAGAAAATTAGGAAACAACCTATCTGAAGAGGCAGTAATACCACTTTTGGGAATATACCCAAATAATGCTCAATCATACCACATGAACATGTGTTCAACTATGTTCATAGCAGCATTGTTTGTCATAACCGGAACCTAGAAACAACCTAAATGCCTCTCAATTGAAGAATGGATAAGGAAAACGTGGTATATTTACACAATGGAGTAATACACAACAGAAAAAAACTAATGACATCTTGAAATTTGTGGGCAAATGGGTGGATCTAGCAAACATCATATTGAGGGAGGTAATCCAGACCCCAAAGAACAACTATTATGTCTACTCACTCATAATTGAATTTTAGACATAATGCAAAGAAAATTCAGCCAATTCACAATCCCAGGGAATCTAGACAATAAAGAAGGCCCTACGAGCAACATACATGGATGTAATGTACATGGGAAGTAGACAAAGACAAGATCTCCTGAATAAATTGGGAGCATGGGGACCATGGAAGAAGGTTAGAGGGGAGGGGAAAGAAAGAAATAGGAGCAAAGAAAAATATATAAATTAATAAAAGCAATTTAAATAAATAAAATGTGAAAAATGGCAATCATACCAAAAACAATCTACAGATTCCTTTCAACCTCCATCAAAATCCCAACACAATCACTTCACAGACCTTCAAGGAACAATATCCAACTTGATATGGGAAAACAGAAAAATAGGATAGCTAAAATAACCCTGCACAAGAAAGTAACTTCTGGAGACATCACCATCCTTGACTTCAAACTCTACTATGGAGCTGTAGTAATGAAAACAGCTTGTGATTACATTAAAAATGGACACATGGACCAATGGGATCAGTTTGAAGACCCTGACATTAATCCATGTACCTATGAACATCTGTTTTTTGACAAAGAAACCTAAATTGTACAATGGAAAAAAGAGAGCATCTTCAACAAATGGTTTTGGCTAAACTGGATGTCATCATGCAGAAGATTGCAAATAGATACATATCTATATGCACAAAACTCATGTCCAAGTGGATTAAAGACCTCAGCATAAATACAGTTACACTGAACCTGATTGAAGAAAAAGTGGGAAGTAACCTTGAACGCATTGGCACAGGAGATATCGTCCTAAATATAACCCCAGTATCAAAGACACTGAGAGCAACAATTAAGAAGTAGGACCTCATGAAACTGAAACTCTTCTGTAAGACAGAGGAAATGGTAAATAAAACAAAATGACAGCCTACACAATGGGAAAAGATCTTTACCAACCTCACATCTGACAAAGGACTGATCTCCAAAATATATAGAACTCAAGAAACTAGATATCAAAATACCAAATAATCCAATCAAAAATGGGGTACAGAGTTAAACAGAATTCTCAACAGAAGAATCTCAAATGGAGACAATTAAGGAATTTTACAGCATCTTTGGTCAAAGAAATGCAAATGTAAATGATTCTGAGATACCATCTTACCCCTGTCAGAGTAATTAAGATCAAAAATACTGAGAACAACTTATGTTGGAGAGGATATAGAGAAAGGGGAACACTCCTCTACTGCTGGTTGGAGTGAAAACTTGTACAGCCACTTTGAAGATCAATATGGCAACTTCTCAGAAAAGAGAGAATCATTCTAACTCTTGACACAGTGATACCACTCTTGGGCATAAACCCAAAGGATGCTCAATCATACCTCAAAGACACTTTTTCAATTATGTTCATAGTAGCATTATTCAAACCTCGAAGCAACCTAGATTACCCTCAACTGAAGAATGAAGAAAGAAAATGTGATACATTTACACAATGGAGTATTACTCAGTTGTAAAAAACAATGACATGAAATTTGAAGGCATATGGATGGAACTAGAAAAATAACAATCCTGAGTGAAGTAACCCAGACTCAGAAAGACAGACACAATATGTACTCACTCATAAGTGAATAATAGATGTAAAGCAAAGAATAATGGGATTACAATTCACAGCCCTATAGAAGCTAGGTAACAAGTAGTACTCTAAGAAGGACACACATGAATTGCCCCGGGAAACAGAAATAAATGGGATCTCCTGAGTAAACTGGGGGTTGGGGAGGGTTACTATAAGGAAGGGGATGGGAATGAGAACATGCAGGAATGGAATGGTTGAGTTGGGGGAAGGATGGAGTGGGAGAGCAAGGAAATCAATATCTTTATAGTAGGAACAATTATGGTGTTAGGGAGAAACATGGAGCTAGGGAAATTCCAAGGAATTCACAAGGATGACCCCAGGTAAGACTCTTAACAATAGTGGAGAGGATGCCTGAACTGACTTCCTGTATCAGACTGGTGAATACCTCCACTGTCCTTATAGAGCCTTCACCCAGTAACAGATGAAACAAATGCAGAGGTCGACAACCAAACACCAGGCTGAGTTCTGGGAGTCTAATCGAAGAGAGACGAGGGATTCTTTGAGTAAGGGGATCAAACTCATGATGGGCAAATCTACAGAGACAGCTGAACCAAGCTTCTGGGAACTCACAAACTCTAGACTGACAGCTGTGAAGGATACATGGGACTGAACTAAGTCCTCTGTATGTGGGCAACAGTTGTGTAGCTTGGTCTGTTTGTGGGGCCCCTAGAAGTGAGATCATGATCTATTCCAGGTGCATGAGATGACTTTATTGAGCCCATTTCCTATGACAGAATGCTTTTGCTTTGCTTAGCCTTGATGTGGGTGTGACTGTGGATTTGGGAGGGGCTTGATCCTATCTCAATTTAATGTGTCAGGCTTTGTTGACTTCCCATGAGGAGGGCTTCTCCTTTTGGGGTGGGTTGGAGGGAAGTGGGGAAGGGAGAAGGAGGAGGAGTGGGAGGGGAACTGCATCTGCTATATAAGATGAATAGAAAATTAAAAAAAGAGAAGGTAGGTTGCTCAAGGGTTGTCAGAAAGCCAGGAAGTAGTGTTACTCTGGGTTTTTACTTTGGTTCCTGCTTCCATGTACCTTCCCTGCTTATGTTCCTGTCTTGGCTTCCCTCAGCACTCAACTTTGACTGGGAAATATGAGTCAAGTAAGTCTTTCCTCCCATAAGTTGGTTTGATCATGCTCTTTTCCACAGCAATAGGAATAATCCAGGAAGTCAGTATGATCAAGGGTGCTTAGAAATGTTATATAGTTTATTTGGGGAGTCTGAAACTTTGAAATTATGGTATCTTGTAGTAGTTATCAGCAGATGACCATGAGTATGGAAGAACGAAGGTTTTCTGTTGTTACTGTTTTATAATGTAGGTTAAAAATTATTTCTGAGTTTTCATTTTGCTACAAATGTGCATACTTGAGTTACAGCTTTATTCTTTCCTTTGTGTGAGTGGCTCTTTGTTGTCTCATATCGGTTCTTATATCCACTCACCTTTCTTTGTTTAGAAGGTAAGGGAGTAGGCTTAATTATATTTTTTAGTTTTTATTCTCTAATGTCAATAGTTAATGCATTCAAAATAAAATGAATTGTTCTCAAAGACAGCTCCACATTCATTTATATTATGTGACGCTCCCATGTCAACATCCAATGAACTGAATTTTGTTCACAATAAAACTAAAAGCAAAAGATATAAGAAAATTTTGAACAGCATTTTGTTCATTTTTGTAGATTTCAATGCCTGAGTAATCAGAACCATTATGTACAATTTTAGTAGCTTACCCAAATTAAGTAAGAAGTTGACAAATGCTTTTTAAAATCATCATAGAAAGGTTGACATGATGGCTCAGTAGTTAAAGGTACCTGCCAACAAGTCTGATGAACTAATTATGATACCTGGGATCCACATGGTGCAAGGAGAGAATCAGATTTCATACCTTGTCCTCTGACTTCCACATGCACTCTGTGATTCTCTCTCTCTCTCTCTCTCTTTCTCTCTCTCTCTCTCACCTAATCACTGAAGTGTATTAGCAATAAAACAAGGTCTGCATAGGCTATAGTACTGAGAGTTTACACACTTGAGCAACTTGCAAAGCACACCAATATGTCCATTTTTCTCCATAGAAATGGTTAGTTTTCCTCATTTGACAAGAAATCAGGGGGTAGAAATGTGGAGTAAGGGCTCCAGGGAAATCAGTGCCATCAAATATTATCTCACACCTGTTAATCAGAGTGAATTGGCTGGAGACAGCACCAGGCACTCACTGATTCATTGCTGGAACTCAACTGATGGTTTTATTTAGGCAGTTTAAGGTTAAATTGATCCGTTGGTAATTATTCTTCATAATGTCATAAAAATTTACAATCAAGTGTTTTTTCATAAAATATTGAACTAAGAGAGTTGAATTGTTGCTTATAGTATTTATGGAGCTATTTTATTGAAAGAAAATGAGGTTGAGTAACAGTAAAGTTTCATCTTGACGTGAACTCATTTGATTACATCATGGTCAGAATTCTAATTTATGAGACTATGAAAATATCATTTATGTTTATTTTCAGAGTAATTTGCTCTAATAGAGTACAATCTGGATACACACACGTGTGTGATTTAGGATGTATATATACTAAAACCAGTAAGAGACAAAGATAAGGATGACTCAAATATGTATCAATTTAATATATTTTACATGATTTATCTCTTAATTTACTCAAAGTTATATGCTAAATGGAGGGCTAAATAAGACAAAGAGTGTCATGCCAATGTGTCAGAAAATAAACTAGGATGTATCTCAACATGTGTCCCAAACAATGGAAATTTTTTCACATTTTTCTACAGATACTACGTATACCAGTATAATAAAATTTTAAACAAACAAATATATTAATACGTTCTTAATCTCAGCCTATGAATAGGCCAGATTTACATAGAAATTTATATTAAACAATCTCCTTCCAAGTTATCCAGCACTAGCTCGTCTGAAACTGCTAGATATCTTTCAAACAATGAGCAATACCAAAGTAAAGAGAAAATTTGCAGTGATTTCTAAGTGGATTGTTAGTTTATCTTACACACACATAAACATATACACTCCACATATTCACACATGTATACACATATAAATATACATGCAACTCACATTCACACATATATGCATATGTACAAGCATCCAAAGACACATACATGGATATACATGCACACATATACAGATAAGGCATACATATATGCACATACACATATGCACCTATGTTTACACAATCTAATAAAAACATTGAATTTACTTCAAATCATATACATAATACCTCTTGAGAAATGCTAGCCCCATATATAATAGATGAAAAATACTTTTTCGTTAGATCAAAGTATAAAAATATTTCTGAGATTACAAAGAAATGAAAGATCTAACATTTCCTTCCGGTCTCATTCTTTACCAAATATTTTTTTCTTGCTACATGTTTGTTAAATGATGTACACGTGGTAGCAACATTGGAAAATGCCAGCTAAAGCAGTAGATACTCTGTAGGTCATTGCACCTTCATGACAACTTTAGTTATTTATTTATTTATTTTCTTCACTTATAGATGAGATAAGATCTGGCTATGTAGTTATGCCCAGTCTTAAACTTACAATTCTAACTATCCTGGTAATGTCATAATTTTAAATGAATAAAAGACATGCTAATATCCCTGGTATTGGTATTCATGGAATATTACCAGAGAATAACCACTGTTTTGATCTTAATATCTTTTTGTTGTTAAGGTTTTTAAGTCTTCACTGTTACTCAGTGGCTGCTGTTTCATTATAAACATTTGATGATTAATCTTGTCAACTGAAGTTTGTTCAGTTACTTGTGATAGACATACAATTGGGGAAAATAAAGCAATATATTTTATTTATAACTATTTATTTTATTATATATTTTGCTCATTCAAGAAGTCTACATGACAATGGGTGCTCCAACTGTGCTAGGGTACTGATTGGGGAAAAGGTGTCGAAAACCCCATGACTTTTTCCTTAGACCTGATATTTACTTTCCAGAAGCTGAAATCCAGGAGGAGCATCTGAGTACTGCAAGGGGACACCAGCTTTGCCTTTTAATTTTCACAGAAAACTTTTTTTTTCTTTGTTTTCAAGAAACTAAGGGGAAGTTCCTCTCCCCGCATTTGTGTCTGGATTTGTGACCTTAACAGGGCACCCCTGCCTTGCTGGTCCACACTTAAGGGATGAGGAGACTCTCATCATCATTCCCTAAAGCAGTACTTACTAACACTTCACTGCTTTCTTGTGTTTCCCTTAACTGAATTCATATTTTGAATGTGCAAATATTTATTATAATTACCTTTTTCTTATATATTTTATCATTCCTCCTCACTTTGTTTAGTTGAGAATTTCATACAATAAAATTTGAACATACTCATCATTTCTTTCTGTGTCTCTCACCCACGTACAATCTCTACTCACATAACGTCATGTCTTTTCACAGTATATACAAACTTTACATTGTGATGCCTGCACCACCTGGAACCATGATCGGGCAAGGGTCTGGATTAAAAAATGCACAGATACATGAGTTGTTCTTGAAACGAAAATATCAATTTTACTATATTCCAGGGCAGCTTATATAGTATTCTCCTTAACTAGTGGCCATGCCTAGCTCTCGGGATTTTTCAGCTGCAAGCCCACCAAAAACTGCTCCCTTGTTATTAGGAACTCATGAGGGTCTCATGCTCAAAGCAGCTGAGAGCACAGGAAAACAAGCTGTTTACTCTGGCAGGCAAGGGGTCATAGAAAGTTCAGGGTCTGACGGTCTACAGTCCCCAACGTACATATATTTGAAAATTTTACTATTTAATTGACCGTATGATTATCTGTCTTTAGTAGATATCACGAGTGAGGGCATGCAATGCTAAAGCATCCCAGGATGGCAATGAGCTTGATTTGACAGGTTGAGCTCCGGACAAGAAGCTGTGCAGAACATCTGTATACTCCTGTGGCTTTGAATCTCTTAGGAACCATTTAGATTATACCGATTTAGGCACAGATTTTAGACATTCTAAGTCATAAAAATTAACTGGAAAGCTTTTTAAAATATAAATTCACTAACTGTACTCATATCTGCCCAGGAAATAAACTGTATTCTTCTAATCAAACAAGGCTGAGTAAACTATAGAAGAAATGGGAGGTGTCTCATAGGTGCTGGTGGATCATGAGACCATTTTCTTCTTCACTGGGAGAGCTTTCTCATTCATATACTCATATGCATGCAGTCATGGAAGAGAGGGATTCAAGAGACTAGGAATAATGGTTTGCATTCTGGTTGTATTTCTTCATTCATTTAAATACTAGAAACATTTCTTTCTGACTAATGAAAATTCTCATTATTAGTTATAGAACTGTGTCATAGACTCTATCAAGATAATAATGAATATTTCAAGGTAGGTAATTTTTATATGTTTCTTTACACACAATAACTTTAGTCAACATTCTGTGAATTTATTAGTATCTGTACCTTCTGTGTTTATGAAATGAAAAATTGAATCTCTGAACAATTATGTTAATTATGTTATTGCAAATGTTGGCCACCAATAGAAAATTATTTCCAGGCATCCATGCAGGTTTTTTTCTCTATATTATACATTCTCACCCCATTCCCAGAACCCCAAACTCTCTGTTTTTAATCTTCTGAATTCATTGAAGCCATAATATTTTGTTTGAATGCTCTTTCTTGCACCACAGTCTGAAAACTGATTCCAGACAAAAGACAGTGGCTACGTCAGATACTGTAGAACTGACTTTCTCCTTCTTTATTTCTAGGATTACCATTCTATATTCCAGATTATAAAACAGCTTGAAACATTTACTTTGCATGTTTGGTCATTTATAGAAATTTAGGACTGAGTACAGTTCTTCATGGCTAATAGGCATTTAAAACACAACATTCAATTTCTCACTTAGCATGATTTTCCTAGTTCACACTGCATTTCCAGTTTTCAGCTCCTGTTTGCCCCTCTATAAGCTTTTTCGCAAACCTAGAAGAATTTCATGGAGTTGATTTCCACTTGCTGTTTCTTTAGCAGGAAAGTCATTCGAGTGTATCAGCGGCTTCTGAATAAGTGTAATATTTGCTTTGACAGTGTTGACAGATACAGGTGACATTCTCCCCAGGTATGGGTGAGAATACTAGGACATGAGTGGGACTGCAATATTCAGAATTGTCTAGTATCTAATATCTAATATGATAATCAGTTAAATTTGATAGTAATTTGTATAACCAACTCAGGAACAAGCATCTCATCCATGTTCCTTATTGTTCTATTCATAATATCCAAGAAATGGAGACAATCTGGATATCTACTAATTAATAAATGGATAAGAAAAATGTGACAAATAAATACAATAGAATATAATTCATCTCTAGGGAAAAAATAAAAATTTGAAATTCACAGGGAAATGGAGCTGAAAAAAGTCATCATGAATGAGGCAAACCAGACACAGAAACACAAACTCCACATTTTTTATGGGAATGGAATCTTTAGATTTTTGCGTTTAAATTGGAGAAGCCTTAAGATGCAGCAAACCAGAAAAAGGCCATGAGGGTGATGGATCTCTCAAGACTAGGGAAGCAGAAAGCATAAAATATGAAAGTGACCTGGAAATTATGTGGAAAGACAATAAATACTAAAGACCTTTGAAACTGCATTGTGCAAACTACTATTATAAAAATTAAAAACATATACATATAAACTTATGTACAGAGTTTAAATGGATTTGCCTTGTAACAGAAAACAATGCCTCCCCAGATATCATAGATTATCAATTAGAAATCTCACTGCTGGGTATGGGCTTACCGCTTTTAGAGAGAGAACCCCCACACACATTACAGACTATTGTCACTGCTTTTTTTTTATTTTTTGGAGACAGAGTTTCTCTGTGTATCTTTGGCTCTTTGACTGTCTTAGCTTTGAAGACCTGATTGACCTTGAACTCACAGAGATTTACCTGCTTCTGCCTCCCAAGCGCTGGGATTAAAGGTGTGCACCACCACGCCTGCCTGCCACTGTACTTGACTACCCTCCAGACTTAATAGAGAGCTCTTATTTCTGAAAACACAACAACATACCTAAGTCATAGGACATGGAACCATGAAGCTTTTATCAACCTGGAAGCCTCAGCTCTACTACCTAGCTTTCACAATACTTTAAGGTTCTATGCATGCTACTTGAGGAGAAGTCATCTGCAGTACCACCCAGCTGCAACTCTTATAAGTTATAAGGACTGGTCAGGTAAAAGTATGCCACGACAGTGGCATAATGGAGTAACCAATCATTTTCTGCTTGTATTAAAGCCTCCTCCACAAGGTTCTGTAAATGGGTCCCCAAACCTGTGACTGACTAGGTCTTCTTAGGCTCTAGGGTAGGTCATCTAACATCCTAATTGGACATCCAACAAACTGTCATATAAGGTCTTATCTTTATACCCATAGTTGAATACATCTCTCAGCTCTCGTCAGAGAAACTTCCTTCTACAGTATATGGCAATAAAAAGTTGTAAAATTAATAAACGTGTAGAGAAAACACTCTGGAGTTCGTGACCCTCAGTGGTACACATCCCCTCACTTCGCTTCTCAGGGATCATCAGGGAAGAGAGGGCAGAAGGACTGTAAGCACCAGAGGTAGTGGATATTGGCAGGGAGACAGCATTTGTCAGACCTGACAGTGCAGTTCTCAAGGACAAGACATACATTAAGTGAAGTCAATCGAAATTCCCATACAGATAGGGAAGCGGCTAAAAGAATGATGGCGCTGGCTTCAGAGCTAATGGCAGTGATAGATGCTGGGAGCAGCAGGGCTGTGGAACATTATTTTAACTGTCTAAAGATGTGTTGCTTTTGTTTATGTTCTGGAATGTTACCTTAACTGTATAAAGATGTGTTACATTTGTTTGTGGTGCATTTGTTTAATTATGTAAAGATGTGCTTTATTTGTTTCACCTTGTCTGCCTAAGGCACCTGATTGGTCTAATAAAAAGGTAACAGTCAATAGCTAAGCAGGAGAAAAATAGACAGGGAATGGAAGGCAGGGAGAATAAGTAGGAGAAGAAATCTAGTCTGAAAAGAGAAGGAGAAGAGAATGAGGGAGAAGGGAAGGGACAGTACCAGGGCCAGAAACCAGGAAGCAAACAGCCAGTGAGATATTGTAGGAGGCAGGAAAGTAAGACATACAGAAAGAAATGTAGAAAGCCCCAGGGGAAAAGGTCAATAAAGATAAACCAATAACTTACAGTTAAAAGAGTTAGACAGAAATAAGCCTAAACTAGGCCAGGCATCCATAACTAATAATAAATCTCTGTGTTAAGATCTGGGAACTGGTTGGTGGCCCAAAAGAAAAAGCCTGGTATACAGGAAAGGTGTTTTCTTCAGGTATGCAGGTCCTGAGAGATGACCTAGTAGATGGTCCCATACACATGCAGGCAGCATTAAATGGGTTCAGTGAGTATTAAATTTTAAAAATAGTGGCATGAAGTTTGGAGCGAAAAGTAGAAGGAGTATAGGGGAGGAATTGGAGAAGAAGGGATGGAAGACATTTGTGACTTAGTTATTTTTCAGTTATTGTGAAGAGACACTGTGACTAAGGCAACTTAAAAACAAAAAAGTTTGTTTGGAGTTTATAGTATCAGAAGATGAATCCATGACCATTGCAGTGAGAGATAGCAGCAGGCAGTCAGGCATGGCACTGGAGTAGCAAATCGGAATTTCCATCTGAACTGCACGCAGGAGACAGAGCTAACTGAGACGATAAAGCTTCTGAAACCTCACGTCCATACCCAGTGACACATTTCCTCCAAGGCCAAACTGCCTGATCTTCCCCACACAGTTCCACCAACTGTGGACAACTATTTAAATATATAAGTCTATGAGGGACATTCTCACCCAAACCACCACAATTTGATTAAAACACATTATATGCGCATACGGATATTAAGTAAAATAAAAATTAAAACCCACTAGTTCATAAAGCCACTTGCAGTGTTTGTGTGAAAGGGAAATGAGTTAAAAGGTGGGAAAATTGGAGTTGGGTGCCAGGTAGTTAGCGTGACTTGGCAGGGATTTGTAAATTCAGAGTTATGACAGCAATTAGGAATCTAAAATTTATGAGTCTGTTCGCAGTCAGTATTATATATATATTATATATTTGTGATATTATTTTACTTTATTTTACAGATATTAACACATTCTTATTTTTTATTGCCTACTATGATGTGGCTGGTTAAGATATCTATATTGGCAGTCCAGATATTTATTCTCCTCAGTCCAGATTCAAATATAACACTTCTCATTTGATCCACATACAAGAATTACCAATTTCATTCTAGGTATTGCCTCTGGATCTTAATTCCAAAGTTCAGAGAGAAATGGAGTATAACAAACTTCAGAATATTAATAAAATGTCTTTATGATTAATAATATTAATTTTCTGAATGCAGTTTAGAATCATAGCCCCAGCACTAGATGCTTATTGAATGGATGAATGAATGCAATTTTCAAAAGGTTATGAGACAAGAGACAGAAATTGATAATGTGCATAATCTTCTATTCTCATAGACATAATTAAGTGAAATACCTATGCCTAAAATCTGCCATGAAAGAAACAATCTAAAATTAAGACACTTGAAATATTATCACATCTGAAAGAGTGGGAGGGCCTTAAACTCAACTGCTACTTTATCGTTAGTCTGATGCAGTCCCAGATAGGGGAGCTATGGAGGGTTATAGAGGGCTATGTAGGAATAGGGACAGAGTGACAATAATTGGAGAGAGCTCTAAGTCACTTCTGTCATGTATTCAGACAGGGGACCACAGCAATGTTTTTACCTGCCCTCTTCCAGGGCCTGAGAGCTCCCTGATTGGAGGAAATGCTAACTCTCTTTAGACCCTGAAAGCTTAGCTGAGAAAGAATACAGCGTGAAGATTTAAATAAAATATGCAAAGTCAATTAGTTTTAGCCAACTGGGGCTTTTCTGCTATGAAGATGAGTGGGTATAATTCAGGAAGATTAATGAGGAACATGGAAACCTCCTTCATTAAGATGGAAGCAGACATTTAAGATCATATTGAAAATAACGTAATGAAAAGGGCAGGACTGTTGTCAACCTGAGATTATCATCAATGAAAATACATATGATTTGGATTTTGCCCAAGGAATTTTTTTCTCCCCTATAAAGATAAATTATTTTTGGTTCTTCTGATTTTTTCCTTTCCTTTTGGAGAGGACTTGCAAAGTTCCAAGTCAAAGTCTCTTGGCTTGTAAACCACAGATTTCATTCCTCCACCAGGTAACCTCCAGCTTTGTCTGTCAACCCATCTACAGAGGATCTGTGCTCTCACAGGGATAATCCTGTATTGAAGTGAAAGTCACTGATTTGATTTCTTTCATGATAGAACCATTAGTTTTTGAAAGCACAGATGTTCAGCACCTCGGGCTTTATAGATGAGAGGAAGTGGGTTCCTGCAGGCCTTGCCCTGAGGCCTGGCCTCAGCTTCTGCTGATTCTGCTTTGTGTAAAAATGGGCAGTCTCTTTATGGTGGGATCTAATGGCCTCCATAAAACCAGAGCAGCTGTGACTGGGGTTACAGAGCAACTGAACATTCCTGTGAATGAAAGAAATAGACTAACTTCATAGCCATTCTGTGTAAGAAAGCTTTGTGTGTTACCCAGAGCTAGATCAAGAAGGCACAAGTAAAGAAAATTAGAGTCATCTCTTCAATCTCACATATGCAGTGATGGTCTTTTTGCTTAAGACAGTGCAGTTTGGGAACAAAATAGCTAATTATCTGTGTTAGGAATTTTTTTTCTAACAGGAGCTCTCTGCCAAAGCAAACATTCCAATCAAGCCAAATCCCAACAAGCCAAATTAAAAAAATATCCAGGTTTAATGGGATTCCTGCACTCTCTGGTGGCCCCGAGGGGGAACTGAGATGCCACCAACAAGACCACCAGGGCGAAGGAAAACAGACCCCAGGAAACTTTCCAGGGAAGCAGTTTAAATAGACTGAAGGCATATCTGGGGAGGAGTCAAGACTTGGCAGGCACAGGGATGGGGCCTCCGAAAATGGACGCCAGAAACGGGTACTTACAATCTGGTATAATTCAAAGCAGGGGCAGTTATCAAAATACAAGTATAAAGCAATAAACACTGTCAATGGTCATGAATGCCTGTCCAGACCTGTAGTATCATATACTTGGGAGTTCAGGTGGGAGGATTATTTGAGCCCAGGATTTGACACCATTCTTAGGCAGCATAGGGGGTCCTCCCTACATGCACATGCAGAGTACACATCCAATCTTTGTCTACAGACCTACTTTGTTTTCTTAAAATCAATGCATTGCCTCTGTCCCTTCTTCCTCATTCTACCCTTCCTTCTCCTTTTTTGTATTGTTTTGAATTTGTTTTGTTTGTTAGTCATTTGGTTTTTCATGACAGGGTTTCTTTGTGTAGCCATATTGTCCCTGAACTTGCTCTGTAGGCCGGATCTCCAACTCAAAGATCTGTCTGTTTCTGCCTCCCAAGTGCTAGGATTAAAGCCATATGCCACCACTGCCCCACTGTTCTTCTTAATCTAGGGTCTTACTAAGAGTCCTAGTTGGCCTTTAACTCACAGAGATCTGCCTGCCTTAGCTTCTTGAGGGATGAAATTAAAGGCATGTCCTTTTTCTTTATATTTCTCCTCTTTTCTTAAGAAATGTAGTTTCTCATGATAAATATGAGCACAGAAACCATAGACAATTTTATCTTGTATTATGATGTTGAGAGATCCTTAGGAAACTCTTGGCAACTGTTTGACAATAGACTGTTAAATATGTATCTGTGTTCCATCTAATGACAAATATGGAGTCATTTTCCTGGTACAAATTCTTCCTTGGACAGCTTTAATAGAACATCAATACTGAGACAAACATATTTATAGAAAAAAAAGGCCAGGCCCTTCCTTCAGCTGGCTGGGTTCTAGGAGAGAAGCGGGTAGAGAGTCCTAAGGTGCAAGAGTGTGTTGTAATTGGGGGAGAGGTGTGGGTTATATTCCCAGCGCCTGGCTGCCAGCCTGCTCAGCTGCTGGTTGCTTGCTTATGCCCGAAATAACCATATGACAAACTGGATTCATTTAAATTCTGCCTGGCCCATTATCACCAGCCTTTTCTTGGCTAGCTCTCACATCTAAACTAACCCATTATAAAAGTCTGTATGTCACCACGNTGCTGGGCAAGCCGGTATCGCTAAGAAGGAATGAGAGGAAAAAAATTGTCCTGCAAGAATGCAGGGCAGTTGGCAAAGTTTTAAGTGAGGAGAAATGGGTCCCATCTACCCCTGTAGCTGAAATTGGCCCAAGTGAGAATAAAAGTAATGGATTTATCCATCATTTGTAGCTTTACCTGTAGGCTCGGAGAGGGTTACTGGATATACCAAGTCTGGGCAGTGTTAATCCCCTGCAAAGCTGGCACAGTTTTACTTGCTGATGGTGATGAGGCCAGACCTCCGTGGCTTGGCATAGAGGATGAGCCCACACGGGGGCATTGTGATTTCCAGTGTCCAGGTTGCTGGCAGATAGGGCACAACCTCGGAGCAGGTGTAGTGTAATATCGTGCCACACTGAAACAGTTTGTCTGTGAGGTTGACTTAGCCTGGGCTCTATCAGGGTAGAGCCCTGTGGTTGGCTTCTCTTGTCCCTATTTCTGAGACCTTAGGGCAGCTGCTAAGGCCAGGCCTGTAGATTGTGGTAGCTTTGTCTGTCGAGAAGACTCAGCTGATTTCTCTTGGCATTAAAACTTTAAAGGCCATTTTCACCAATTTCCGTATAGGAGTTTGGGAACCATCCTCAACCTTTTAAACTCTTTCTTAGTATCTGGTACTGACTGAGAAAGCAAAAGGATTAGTAGAAAGGGAACCTAGCCACTTTTTCTATCTGAGAGAGATTTGGAAGAGGAAAGGGAGCATGGGAGGGGCTAGCCCAGTGCACAGAAGGGGTCCAGGAGTTGAGTGGTGAAGTGGAGGGGGAGGGGAAGGTGGAAGTTGACCTTGAACCTCCTGATTGGAAAAGGGAGGGGAAAGACTGTTGCTCCACAGGAGGGGGTTGGGAAGTGTGGGCTTGAGGGAGTGGGGGAGGGGCCAGTGTCTCTGACAGCTTGGTGCTGTGAGACACTGGCTACTAAGTGGGGGGGGGGCAAGAGCGCAGAGACCAAAAACCATGGACATATGTAAGCTCTGTTCATTTGTATCAGACAGGCTCAATTTAAAAAGAGTTTTGTAGAGGCTTACAGGGGCAACAGCGGACCTGGCTTTGAACTGTAAGTGCCC
>JAQHUG010000310.1:1391893-1402029 GCA_028555095.1 Dicrostonyx torquatus
AAAAAAAAAAAGGATGAAGTGCTTTGGGACAATGGTTTGAACCCTGTCAACTGTATTTTAATAAAACACTGATTGCTCAGTAGCCAGGCAGGAAATGTAGGTGAGATAACCAGACAGGAAGTAGAGGCGTGTTAATGAGAATAAGAGAATTCTGGGAAGGAGGAAGCCCTATGTTGCAGTAGTGAGCCAGCCACAGAAGAAGCAAGATGTTACTGCCTCGCCAAATAAGGTACTGAGACATATGGCTAACTTAGACAAGAATAATGGGCTAATATAAGTTATAAGAGTTAATAAGAAGTCTGAGCTACTAGGCCAATCAGTTTATAACTAATGTAGACCTCTGTGTGATTTCTTTGGGACTTACCAACTGTGGGAATGGGGCAGGACAGAAACCTTGGTTAAGACATCCTCCATCCCTCTTTTGCTTGTTCACTGAGCAGGATCTCACAGCCATACTTGGAGCTCAACAATACAGATAGTCTTGCTTGAGATACATACAGATTCTTGAAACAGTATGAGGTATCTGGTCCCAAGAAATCCCTTTTCCAAAAGTCTGGCATTTAGAGAAAACCCAACATCCCTTCAGGGGCATGAGAAAATTAGTCTCTACATGCTGAAAGGAAACATTCTCTTTATCTTTGCTAAAAGGAACCTCTGAGGTATTGTTGAAAAGAAATAAAAAAGAAAAATAAAGAAAAAATATGACATTCATGCTTAAAATCATATACAATAAATGTAAAAGGGGTGTATAAATATTTGCGAAGTGCCAGATAGCATTTTGGAAAAAGAAGACAACATTGCTAATTGATATTCTTGAGACAGTGAGAATCAGGGGTAGTTTTGAGAACAGCAATCAGAACCGGGCAATGCTACAGAAACCAAGCATACAGTACGTTTCCCATGGTGAGGAACAGAACGGATATTTGAAGGAGGATACTATAGAATCAATGCATATCCCTACTACAGGGACAAAGGACCATGGGTAGAGAAAACAATACTAGGGAAGGATCTTGGTCATTTACAAACTGTTAATTAGCTTCACTGTATTATATTTATCTCATGATATGAGAAATACTTTTCCATAGCAATTACTCTAATGATGGAGGAAGAGATGATGCCTATCTCCAAGGCATTTTCTGCTTGCCTTCATGTTGTTTGTACAAATGGCATTTGTCAGCTGATGATGCAACAAAATCCCACAATCTGGATATGCTATGACACTCAAAGCCTGTAAGCCTTATGATCAGAACTGGCCACTCATGGATTGTGTATACTCTGATCAACTATGACAACCAATGGGTTCTTCCCACTGCTTTATGGATGCTATTGGGAAACTGTATACATTATGGCATATGCTTAATTGTGATGAGAAAGTACCATTCAAAGATACTTGAAGTACACTCTGTGAGGTAATATATAACTTTAATTTTAACTATTTGATAATACTTTTAGAAAGTTTTACACTAAGAAGTAAAGTTATTATAATTTGTCTTGTGGTGTCTCACATTTCTTGATTCATAATCTCAAGGCTTCCTTAGCTTTATTTTACTTATGGAGCTAATAATGTATGGAGGAAAATGAATATTTAGGTTTCCACTCAAGCTCTATGAAATACAGTCTTTCTCACTGCCTGTGATGACTATTCTTGGCTTTCAACTTGAACATATCTGGAATTAACTAAAACTCAAGTAGTTAGGTATGTGTGTGGGGACTTTTACTTAATTAGATTATCTGAAATGGGAAGATACACCAAAAATCTGGATACTTTGAGGTGGAAATACCTATTGAAACTCTAGGCCACACCTTCTGTTGGCAACTAATATAAAGGATATGGAAGAAGGAAGATATTTCTCTTTTCCTGCTTGCCCTCCCCGGTAGGTGAGTTTTTTTATCCTGCCCTCCGCTGTAGGTGAGTTTTTTTTATCCTGACTGCCTGCTCCCAAATACCTAACTCAGAGGCTTAATATTGCTTATGCATGCCCAGCTGATAGCCCAGGCTTGTTACTAGCTAACTCCTGCATTTAAATTAACCCTTATTTCTTATCTATGCTTTGTCACATGTCTCATGGGTTGTTATTTCATTTTCTACATGCCCTGCTTCCTCTACTGCCGGCTGCCATATCCCCTAACTCTGCCCTTATTCTTCCCAGTATCCCCATGGTGATTGTCCTGCCTAACTTTATCTTGCCCTGCAATAGGTCAATCAACATCTTTATTTAGCAATGACAGTAATCCATATTCACAGTGTACAGAAGGATTATGTCATAGCACTCACCCTCACTGGCAAGTCCATTTTTTTCACTGGCATTAGAGCTTACTTCTTCAGGATCTAAGCACATGCTAAAGACCAGCTGAGACATCCAACCTTGTGGACTGAACAACTACTGGATTCTTGAACTTTCCATTGGTAGAAAGCCATTGTTGGCCAGCTGGACCACAGCTTGTAAAATTCTAATAAATCTCATATGCATATGTGTATTTATATGCCTCCACACATGTATAAATATTTATCCTATCAGCTCTGGTCCTTTAGAGAAACCTGACTAATACAGGAACTTCATTCTATCCATGTCTAGAACTCGCCAATGTAACTGACATGGGATAGCTTTACTTTTGCTTAAGTAACCTGAGACCATTTTTATTTTCATTTTGAAATACTATTCAGAGTTGGCTTCCTGAACATTCATAATGTTTTTAACTTTCTAAAGTATTTTGAGGTAAACATTCCATAAATCATTTTAAAAGATAAACCAGTTTCACAATGAAACAGTAGGCATAAAATTAAAAAAAATATTCTTCAACTGTGAATATAACCCAGATCTCTAGGGCAATATAACATCTGTATGTGCACCAAATTCCAATTTCTATTGTTTCTAGATTCTTCTAGATTCTGGAAAATTCCAGAATCTCTCCTTAGACTAACACAGAAATTTATTTTTATTTATCTATGAGTGTGAGAGAAAAACAATGAATAACATCATGAAACTGCATCACTGATATTTGTATGTGTAAGGAATTTGATTTCAAGTGTAAGGAATAATTCACATATATATTTTGTAGGATGTTTTGACAACCATTTATAAATTATAAATTGATGTGGGATGTTCCTCTGCATTCTGTGAAAATGTTTTATTGGCATTGGTTAATAAAAAAGCTGCTTTGGCTATGGTAGAGCAGAGTAGTACATCTAGCCAGAAAAGCCAAACTGAATACACGGAGAACAAAGGTTGGTTGAGGGATATGAAAGCAGCCCCTGAAGAAGCAAGATCATGCTAATAAGCCATGAGTCTCGTGGTAAAATATAAACTAATAGAAATGGGTTAATTTAAGTTGTAAGAGCTAGTTAATAATTAGCCTGAACTAATAGGCTAAACAGTGTGTAATTATTATTAAGCCTCTGAGAGGTTATTTTAAAAGCAACTGTGGAACCAGTTGGGATAAAAAAAAGCTCCAGTTACAATAAATAATATAAGTTAAAAGCAGTTCTCTTTAATTCTAGGCAGAGGCAGTGTGGAGGTACTGCTTTCAGCATGAGAAGATGGCAGGGGCTAATCACAATGAAATCAACTTGGTCAAAAGTAGCATGGGGGTGAGGGTGCATAAACAATAGAAACTGAACTTCACAGAAGATCTGACATCGCTGTTGTGACTGTAGCAGATATGTTATCATTCATAAATAATGCATATTGAGATTATTTAAATTATTTAAACAAAAGAGGAAGATATTATAAGTTTTGTGGTGTTAGTTGTAATTGTTCACAGCACACAACCTGGAATCCCATGGGGAAAGTGTCTCATTAAGGAACTCTTTGAGCATTAAGACAAACTAGACAATCATAAAATAGAGCTTGATTCATGCTGCCAAATGACTTTCCCCAGTTCTTTAGTAAAAAATGAAAGTATGTGCTTTTTGAAAATGAATTTATGCTTTTCTTCATTGTGGCATGTAACTTATGTGCAATATCTTTCATGGATAAGTTCGCTGTCTTGGAAAATGAATACTATAGTTTCTTAATAAAAGAAATTTATAATAGGATCTTTTCATGTTCATTGAATTCCTTATGTCAGAGTGTATTGACATATATTTTATGAATAGAATGTGGATAATTTTAATGTACAGATGGTAGCAGAACAGATGGCTTGCTGACCACATTATTGAAGCACGTTTACCTTGACATCATCAGGCACTTTCAGCAGTAAGAAAATGAACATCTTCTGAAGTTCTTCTCTTACTTCAGGACGACAGTGTAGGGCTAGGTTTAACTAATGCTTTACGGTCTCTGTTCTTCCCTTTAAACACAGGGGACTCAGAAATGCCTGGTGACCTACTGCTCTTCCTTGGCCAATCTCCTCTTCCAGGGAGAAGTGGTCCTTGAGGATAGATGTACCCATTCCTTCACTGATATGTGTTGATAGAGATATGTCATTCCTGCTCTCCATAGCTTGGATGCATTCTGTTAATATTAAGTTTTAATATGCCATCATACTTTCCACCTAATGAATTCCCACAAGGAATCGGTTAAATTTTGGTTTTTTTTTTTTATCCCGAACATGCAAAGAACTTTTTACAGTAGTGATACTTATTTCTCCACTTGAAAGTCTTCAAGAACACTTGAGGTAGAAGTGTGTAACATGAGGTCCTGCTCGTTAGGGTTACTCTCCTGCTCAGTACCCCACAGCTGGCAAGCCCCAAAGAAAATCACACAGAGAGTCTACATTAAGTTATACACTGATTGGCCCATTTGCTCAGTCTTCCTACCAGCTCTCATAATTTATATTAACCCATTGTCAGCCACATGGCCAGTACCTTTTCTCAGCTGGGCAGCTTACATGTTGCCTCCTTGGAGATCTGCACAGGAATGCCAGGGAAGCTTCCTGCTTCCCAAATTCTTCTTTCTCCTTGCGCCACCTCTACTTCCTGTCTGGTTTTCCTGCCTATACTTCCTGCCTGGCCAGTCAGCGTTTATTTAAAACATGATTGACAGAATACAGACAATTCTCCCGCACCACTGCCGGGCAGTGGTGGTGCACGCCTTTAATCCCAGCACTCGGGAGGCAGAGGCAGGCGGATCTTTGTGAGTTTGAGACCAGCCTGGTCTACAAGAGCTAGTTCCAGGACAGGCTCCAAAGCTACAGAAGTGGGAAGTGGTAGGTCCTTTGTTTCTGAAGGAGGTTAGCCTCAGGGAAAGTTCTCTCTGACTGCTGGCTTTTCACTAATTGTTTCATGGTTATAAACTCCAAAGATGCAGAAAATGAATTTGAAGTAAAACATATGAGCAAATTAAACTCTCATGTGAGGTACCTATTATGTAATGCTGACACTAATGGATATGCTTTCAAACTATATAGCTGAAAGGCAAGTCAGTAGCTGAGGGGGTGATAGTAATGCCTCAGAATGGACAGTCAATAGAGGAGGAACATCTGTTTGTGAACAAAACAATTTTTATAAACCATATAAAAATAGTTACACTCTGTTATTTCACCAAACAATTCAATTTGGCTTTCAAATTCTAGGAAGTATGATCCTCACCCATCACATCCCATAAACAAGATCCAACAATAAAAACATCAGGAGGTTCTTGGAGTCAGAAGAAAAGTAATGAATTTCGCTGCCCTGGCAAATGTCAGGTGACTTTGGTGTACTTATCAGCATCCCACACTCCAGTGACTGACTGGTGGCATGGGAATATATTTAGGTGGAGGGTATCCAGTCTTTTCATGATGCTTCCAATAATTACCCCTCATAGATGTATAGATAGTTTATATTTGGCTGGATCTTTGTTACTGAACACAAGGGAGAGAAAAGGACAAAATTTATACTCTAGGTTTAAATGAGTAAGAAATTAGGCTGAACACAACAAGTGACTTTTGTAAATCAAACAACAGGCAGATCCATGACCCTTTGAGAGAATGGAAGCAGAGGGAGAGTCACAGTTACCAAACAAAGTCCCTGGAGAGAGTTTCAAGTCTACGATCATTTCCCCTGAGAGAATACTTTGGTGATAATACAGGCACACTAGCCCTGAA
This sequence comes from Dicrostonyx torquatus, assembly GCA_028555095.1. Lineage (NCBI taxonomy): Eukaryota > Metazoa > Chordata > Mammalia > Rodentia > Cricetidae > Dicrostonyx > Dicrostonyx torquatus. Next base: position 1,397,921 of record JAQHUG010000310.1, read on the forward strand.
AATCCACAGAAAATAGAGTGTAGTGATATTTCAATGGTATTTTAATAAATACAGCTTTCCTGAAGGTCAGAAAAACAAAATATTCAGCCACTGGCTCTTACCTCTACCTCAGTCTAAAATGGTAATCCTGCCTTCGATTTTTTTTTTTTTGGCCTGGAAATCAGAGAGTAAAACAATTGCCCTGGTCACCTGGTCAGACTTACAGACCAGGCAGTGTTGACACACAACCTTTAATCCCAGTAGCCATACTAGTTTGCCATAGAAACTTGGCAATAGTAGTACACGTCTTTAATTCCAGCATTAAAGAACTGGGAGGAGACAGTTCTCAGTCAATCTTATTCTGAGATTCCTGGGGGCAGAATCACCATTTCAGACTGAGACAAAGGTAAGAGCCAGTATCTGGCTGTTTTGCTTTTCTGACCTTCAGGCATGCTTTATTTTTTTAAAATACAAATGAAATATCACTACAATGGAGAACTAAATCTACAGAGCCAAGATGAGTAATGAACACTGGTTACAGAAGAGTAAGTAAAGGACAATCAGAAAAAACAGGTGGAACATCTATGTATTTCATACAAGAGTAAGCGTAGTTCAAGCCACCATCTGTTAGAGGGAGAAAATTGCACTGCACAGTGCATCAAGGCACAAGGTTAATAGGTCCAGCTTGGTAGTGGAAAAATATGTTTGGAATAAAGGCCACTGTATGTTAGGCTAACAAATCTAGAAGAAAAATTATTTTTAATTTCTATTCAACTATGTTTTATTGCATTATATCTTTTTATTGAAAACAGATTTTTTTCTACAATATATTCCTCCCAGATAATTTCTACTTTCCTGCTTACCTGAATTTACACTTTTTCTTTTTCATTAGAATACAAACAAGCTAAATTAATAATGATAATAACAATGATAAAGATAAAATAAAAGCAATTGATAATAAGACAAAACAAAAATATAAACAACAAACAGAGAAAACCCATGAAAAACACAAGGAATGCATACAGACACTGAGACACATACATTTACACACAGAGAAAACCCATAAAAACAAAACCACAAATTATAGTATATAAGCAAAATATCTATAAAGGAAAAACAAAACAACAACAGAAATAAATCTACCACTACCACTACCACCAAAACAAACTAACCAACTAAACACACAAATAGTTGTCAAGCAAAAAATCCTCCAAACATTTTGTGTTGGACATCTACTGCTGGACTGGGAGCCTTCCCAAGCATGGTTTTTATATCAAGTGTAACTCATTTGAGAAAACTCATTTTTCCTTTGCAAGCAACCATTAATTGGAGATAGCTTCTGGGTTGGTGATGGGGAATTGTGATAACGTCCCCTCTCAGGCATGGAAGCCCCATCTGGATTAGACCTGTGCAAGCCCTGTGCATATGGTTTCATATGTACATCATTCCTATGGTGTCTAGAATGCCTTGGTTTTTTTGGTGCCCTCAGTCCTCACTGACTCTTGTGACCTTTCTACCTCCTTTTCTACAGAGTTTCCTGAGCCAGAAAGGGGAGATATGGTGGTGCTATCCCATTTTGGACTGAGTGTTCCAAGGTCTCTCATTCTCTACATATTGTCCAGTTGTGGCTTTTTGTATTTGTTTCTGTCACCACAGGAGGAAGCTTCTCTGATGATGGCTGAGCAATCTGGAGTATAGGAGTGTAGCAGAATCTTGTTAGGAGCCATTTTTATTGCGACTTACCTTTAGCAGAACAGTAGTATTTGGTTTTACCCTAGGTCTCAGGTTCTTGATCATCCAAAGCAGTGTCTGGTATGGGTTTCGTTTCATGAAGAAGTTTTAATTCCAATTAGATAGTGATTGGTTAACCCCATGATTTTTTGGGGTCACTGTTATACCAGTATATCTTGCAGGTATGTCACCATTGTATATTGCAGTATTTATGTCTGGAGTGGCATTTGTTTTTCTCCTCTGGTGGGTGTGCAGAGAACTTTCCTGAACCAAGAACACTAGTCAGTAGGGGTGAAGGCTCTAGGTAGGCACCCGTTCTACTTCTCCATGTTCAGTGAGTTACATAGGTGCTGTCTTTAGCAATGGGACTTTACCATAAGTCTTCAAAGTGCAATCAATAGTCTTGGCAATACCTTGTCTGTTTTAGAGTTCCTATGGCACCCCTTTGGCCAACAACTCATTCAAATGTAACCCATTCCATGCACTGAAGGTTTCATTTTGTAGTTAGAGATGTCTAGTTGGGGCTTTGTCTCCTCTATTATTTGATAATTCTAATTTATATTTCTTTCATATATGTATATATTTAATGAGCTTCAACTGTATTGGGCATCTCTATATCCATCAAAATTGTCTTCCATTTTAGCTGTTCCTCATATTGCCTCCCTTACCTTGCAATTCTCCCTCCCTATTTGATCCTCCCATTCCTTCCCCCATGCCCAGTTCTTATCAATCCATAATTATCTACTATATTTCCCTTTTCTAAGGGGAGTTTCTCCTCTCTTCCTAGACTCTTACTCCATGCCTAACCTCTGTGGTTATACAGATTATAGGCTGCTTATGAAGGACTTAGGAGACATAGTCATATAAGAAAATACATACCACATTTGTCTTTTGGGTTCTGAATTACCTCACTCAGGATTTTTTATTCTTGCTCCATCCATTTATCTTTGAATTTCATGATTTTTTAAAATAAGTAATATTCCACTGTGTAAATGTACCACATTTCTTTGTACATTCATCCTAGGTTGTTTCCAACTTCTGGTTATTATGACTACAAAAACAGTTAACATGATTCAGCAAGTATCTCTGTAGTAGGATGAACTGTCCTTTAGTTACATGCCCCAAGAGTGGTATTGCTGGATCTTGTAGATATATTCCCAATTTCCGGAGGAAACTCTATGTTGATTTCCATCGTGACTATCCAAGTTTGTACCCTAAATATCAATGGATGAGCGTTGCTTGTATTCCATGTCCTTGCCAGCATGAGCTGTCATTTGCTTTGTTGATCTTGGCAATGCCAACTCGTATGTATAGATGAAATCTCAAAGTAGAATGACTAAAGATAATGAACATTTAAGTGTTTCTCAGATATTTGTTTTCCTCCTCTCGTCAGAACTCTCTGTTTAAGATCTGTGTCCAGTTGTTGATTGACTTGTTTTCTTGGTGTCCAGTTTCTTTTTATTTCTTTATTTTATTTACTAACACTCTATTGGATAGATGTTTTCCCACTCTGTAGGCTGCCATTTGTCTGAATGATAATGTCCTACGCCATGAAGAAGCTTCTCAGTTTCATGATTCCTTTTGTACCTGTGATAAAAGTGGCTTTTTACTAAATAACATTATTCTCTTAGCCAACAAATCGAGCTTAAGTATCTAGACATTTTGACATTCCTAGTCGCCTATATTCAGTCCAGTCTTAGTTTACATTAGGAATTCATATCAACTAAATATATTGATGCTTGAGGACATTTGAGTTCTTAATGAAACACATACATGTTTATAAATTAATTGATCTCTATGACTAATCTGAATGATTTTTTAAAAATGAATAAAAACATTCCAACATCCATAGTGATAAAATTCTGACATCCAGTAAGGCTTTACCACCTCAGGTGGAAGGGACAAGCAATTAAATGAGGAAGCCTGGATGAGACAGAGCTGAACAATTCCATATTTATTTCAGGTGATCAAGAAGCTGGGTTAAGAGCAGTTATTCCAGTCATCAAATAGATCAAGTTTACATGGGGTGGATGTGAACAACACAGAGCAGAAACTGGTAGAGTGTGATTTTTTACAGGGTGTGAACAGTGCAGAGCAAAATCAGGCAGGCAGGTACTGTTTACAGCAGTATGGACAATGCAGAGCAGAAGCTGACAGAGTGTGATGTTTACAGGGGTGTGAATAGGGCAGAGCAGAAGCTGACAGAGTATGATGTTTACAGGGGTGAGAATAGTGCAGAGCAGAAGCTGACAGAGTGTGATGTTTACAGGGGTGTGAATAGTGCAGAGCAGAAGCTGTCAGAGTGTGATGTTTACAGCGGTATGGACAACGCAGAGCAGAAGCTGACAGAGTGTGATGTTTACAGGGGTGGGAATAGTGCAGAGCAGAAGCTGACAGAG
>JAQHUG010000310.1:1402289-1427895 GCA_028555095.1 Dicrostonyx torquatus
GAATAGAGCAGAGCAGAAGCTGGTAGAATATGATGTTTACAGGGGTATGAATAGTGCAGAGCAGAAGCTGACAGAGAATGATGTTTACAGGGGTGAGAATAGTGCAGAGCAGAAGCTGACAGAGTGTGATGTTTACAGGGGTGTGAATAGGGCAGAGCAGAAGCTGGTATAGTGTGATGCAAAGAGACAGGGAAACTCTAGCCTTCCTACTAAGACCCTTACCCTGTGAACACAGCTGTAGAACACAAAAGTTTATGGGAAAGAATTTAGCACATAAAGGGAAACATTCTAGAGAACTCATAGCATTAGTCCCAATAGAAGTATTCTCATGGTAATCTGGATCTAAGTGAAGAAATGTAAACTACCACAGACAGGAAACACATGAGACTGTAAGTGGTTTCCTGCTGCAGGGAAAGCTTCCAATTAAATTTCATGAGGAAGTCCAGCTTTCCATACTAGACTCAGACAGGGACATCTACCACTTCAGACAACAGGGGGAGATCAGTTTGGTTTAAAATATAGTATGCCAAAAGCTAACTTATGAGTTTCTTTATGGTCAGAAGAATAAAATATAAAGGGAAATGGAAGGTCTAATTGTCTCTGATGTAGGATTCCCCTCTCTATCCTGTGAATATGTTTTATTACCATTGATTAATAAAGAAACTGATTTGGCCTATGGCAGGGCAGAATATAGGTAGACAGAAAAGCTAAACTGAATTCATGGAGAAAGAATGCAGAATCAGGCAGATACCATGTAGCTGCTCAGGAGAAGTATGCCAGAATCTTACCAGTAAGACACAACCTTGTGGTGATACACAGATTAACAGAAATGGGTTAGTTTATGATGTAAGAGTTAACTAGGAACATGCTTCAGCCCTTGATCAAACAGTGTTGTAATTAATCTAGTATCTGTGTCATTATTCGGGTCTGAGTAGCCCAGAAACTAAAACACAGTTTCTGCTTACATGTCTCTGATAAATCACCAGCATGAGAATTATCTGGTCTCTTGTTTCATTTTGTTTTTCTTTCTTTGAGATAGTGTTTCTCTGTGTCGACTTGGCGGTCCTGGAACTAGTTCTGTAAACCAGGCTGGGCTTGAATTCAGAGATCTGAGTCTGCCTCCTGAGTACTGGAATTAAAGGAGTGTGCTACCACCACCGGACAATTATCTGTTTTGAACCGTGTGTTGACATGGCAGCATTGGTAATCACTAACACTACCACCACTGGACAATTATCTGTTTTGAACCGTCTGTTGACATGGCAACATTGGTAATCACTAACACAACCACCACCGGACAATTATCTGTCCTTAACCACATGTTGACATGGCAGCAATGGTAATCACTAACACAACTGAGGTACAAATGTGTTTTTTTGGAAGAGTGTGGTGAGGCACAATGTGTTTGTTGCTGTTTTGTGTGAAGGTACAAATTTTATTTTATACTAGCATATTGAATTTATCTTGAATATTTGACAGATTTTTCCCTATAAGCTTTAAGAAGACCTATGTAGTTAGTACCACACATTTATATTTGATAAGGCAATATTTCTCATAACAAAGTTCAGGAATAAATTAGTACATGGGATTTAAAAATGATTTCACTATGTGTTTTAATAAAGCATACCAACAACCTCAACTATCCTCTAGTTACTATCACAAAGGCTTTAAATTTAGATTATTTTTCTAAATTAACAATAATTTGTAATAAATAGTAGCTTTGCTAGAGAAATGGCTGAAATTATTCCAATATCTCTGATGTGTGAGAGAACATCAGGAATTTTTATCATCAGAATGCAGGCCAGGAGATGCACAACAGTTGACCATCAGACCATCATCAATATTTCAATCATAATCCATTTTATTTATTCTTGTGTTTGGGTATGGGTATGGGTGTGAGTGTGTATTTGCACACACAAAATTGCATCCATGCATATTTTGAATAAGTGTGCATACTAATGCATGGTATTTGTGTGGGTGGATTTGGTTGTAGGTTCATTGGGTGTAGGGTCTCTCATTAGCCTAGGATCTGACCACAACAGCCCAGTTTGCTAGGTTACAAGCTTCCATTGATCTGCTGATATCTGCTCCCATTCTGCGAGTGCTGGGGTGGGAAGTGTTGAGGCATGTGCTGCTGTGCTCTGGGATCACCAGTTAGACCCTCATGTTATCTAGGCAAGTCCTTTACTGCCAGTTATCTCCCCAGCTCTTATCAACCTTTAAAATTAGGTCCCTATCTTCTTATCTGATCTATAGTTTTATTTAAGTTTTCTTTTCCACGTGTTTGCATTTTCCAAAATCCTACATATGTGTATTATTACAAACCCCACAAAACCTTTAGCTTTACACCTAATGTAGCTCATTAATGTATATGAAACCTCTATGTCCAACACATTCTTTTATATACAACCCTTGATACTGTCATGATGAAAATTTTATTGCCTTTGTTTAGGTCATATTATTGGCAATAACTTAATATAATCTCTATTCAAAAGGAATCTAGAAAGGGTAGAATGATATGTTATAAAAAAGAGGGGATGAATGAACAAGTGATCCCTCACTAAGAGAAACAATAATTATTAGTGATGAGCCAATAATTGGTGACCTAATATAATGTGTAACAAGGTCTACATTTTATTTATCTGCCAGTCACAGATCTGGCTATCTTGGAGTAACACAGGCAACATCTGGAATCTCAGCATTCCTGGGAAAAGTGAGATTTCTCCAGTTCCTCCTGCTTACTTTCTGACTTTTCTCCTTTCACAAACTTGTGTCTTTGTGTTGTAAATGGGGGAAAGGTGTGGGTTGTATTCGTGGCACCCAGCTCCCAGCCCCCAGCCGCCGGCTCACTCAACTGCTGGTTGCTTGCTTATGCCTGAAATAACCACATGACAATTACATTCATTTAAACTCTGCCTGGCCCATCATCACCAGCCTCTCCTTGGCTAGCCCTCACATCATAAACTGACCCATTTCTAATAATCTGTGTGTCACCACGAGGTGGTGACTTACTGGAAAAGTCTAACCTGCATCCATCTGCGGTGGGAGCATCATGGCGACCGACCACTTCCTTCTCTCTCACCCCCTTCCTTTCTGCCTACTCCACCCACCTAAGGGCTGTGTCCTCTCCTATAGGCCAGGCAGTCCTTTATTCAACCAATGAAAGCAACAGAAATAAAGATGGACCCTCCTACATCTTTGAAAATATTTTTCCCTCACATCACTCATGTACAAATCTGCACCATTAGAAATTGCGACACAATGTTTTTTCAGAAGTTACCACTAAAAGCTCAAAAGTATTTTCTTCTGATCCTTCAAACTTGTTTTTACAGGTGTTGAAATGTTTATCTCTAAATATGAGAGGAAATCCAGTCATTATCACAGAGTCCTACATATACCTCAAGGGCTTACAACAGCCAAGTTTTCTTGTCATCCTGTACTGCCAATAGCAGCAAGTCTTTGAGGCATATATTAGAACATTCCAGTACCTCCTTGAATGTTGTATTTTCTTTCTGTCTGCCATAAGAGGAGGAGGAAGTGAATTAGCTCCATCTCACAGGCCCTATCATTAGCTTAAAAACTGCAAGCATGTGAGTAGGGTCTACAACCATTAAAGCCACTACCCCAACTCATTCTTTCCTTCTTGTAAGTTGATGACCTCAGATGTTTTGTTATGGCAATGGTGAACTGACTCTCAGCCGGAGTTGACTTTCAGTATGAACAAAGAGCAACCACGCCTTTTATGCTTTAGAACCTAACAGCTACCTGAGATTTAGGGACATATTTGACTGGAAAAACTTCTGTTGGGATAAACTTAACATACATATTTTTCAAGGCAACCTTCGACAGTATTTTTGTATATTACAGAGCACCAAGAAGCACCCTGAACAAGTCACTGTAATATAAACTTTTTCTTTATGAAATGGTGTGTGATGACAACTGTGACTAAGGTGTGACATATAAAGGAAATCATAGGAATTATCTATGGTTCACCTTTCTTTTCAATCTTGGGACAATCTTGGGTTTAGGTCATTTAACTCCAAGAATGTATGCTGTATCTGAGACAAATGGATAGACTGATACTATTTTCCCTCTTCAACACCTCCTGGTGAACCACTTATATGGTCACTAAGGGGAAAATATTATATTTAGAAGTGAGCATGCTGAAAAGCTTACAAAGGTCATTCTGTGTGATGGATGGCTTGTGGACTCATTTCTGAAGAAAAGACATCTACAGAATCATGATTATGTATGCTTTGAAAACGCAACATTGAGGAAACATCATTGAATATGTTATTGAATATGAATATTGAATACGAAAATTTTCTTTATACACAAACATCAAATGTCATCTAACAAGACATATTTCATTTACCTGAAGCTATTGGTTTGCATAGTTGACATGTAGTTGACAAAACGGTTAATGGTTGCTTGCTTATCAATTATAGAAGTGAAATCTCACATTTCCAAAAAAAAAAAAACTCTTACTATTCATCAATAGCTAATTAAATTTTAGAAATAAAGCAAGCTTTGCCCAGGTAAAAAAAGAGTCAACAGTTCTCAGGCAAAATTCCATAGACTTTCTGCTATTCTCTTAACAAATGAAATTGTTTTCTGTAACATAAAATCAACATCAGTTAATATTTACTGTGTACTTCCCTGTAGCTTCTCGTATCCCAACATATATTAATTGAACAGTAGAGAAAACTGGTACTGGTACTCCAGCCAGGGAATATGGTAGACTATCTTCAGGTCTTCACCACTTCTTCCTTTCCTCAAATTCTATGCTCCCAGTCTCATGCCTAGCCCTGTAGCAGAGCAGATCTTTACTCTGGCCAAGGGAGCAAGTAGGCTATCTGCAGAGCTTCACCCCTCTCTTCTTCCCTGCAAACCCAATACTCTAGTCTCAGTCCCAGTTCTGTAGCTGACTCTTAGTATGGCCTCTTCCTCCTCCATAGGCTCATCTTCAGAAGATCACACAGGTCTTTCTGCATCCATTATCCCAACTCACTTTGTTATCCCATCACCCATCACTATCAAGTAGTACCTCAAAGCAGGAAAATCAGCTTCATAACTTCACTCTCTTTCCTTTCCTCCATATTCAATCCTTCAGTCTCACTCACCACTCTGTACAGAACCCCTGTGGTTTGTGTAGACTGCTGCTCCTCACTTTCTGCCACTATTCCCTGGAGACTAAAGCAGAGTCTTGTGAAAAACCCTGTTTTCTTCTCTCCTGGGGGCTCCTCAGCCACCACCCTCCTGCCCATCCCCATTCTTTAGTGTCAGCCCCCAAAACCTAGAAATACTTTTTACCTGGAACCCACAGGTGGTCACATGGAGTAGGATCACAGAAGAATTTTCACCAAATAGCACACAGTCATCACACCCTCCTAAGAACCAGAGAAGGCTAACAGAAACCAAGGAGCAAAACACCTACTCAACAAAGACAATACCAGCTACAAGTACCTAGAAACTCTGATGCCTAGACGCCATCATAAAAGCATAATTAATAACAGCCATAACAATACATGTCTGCTGGAGTCAAGAGAACCTACCACAGTAGGATCAGATAATTGAAATATAGCTGAAGCACATGATAAAGACCTTAAAATAGCCTTTATTAATATGATAGGGATCCTATAGAAGAAATTAATAAATCTCATAAGGGAATCTACAAAAAAAGTGGAAGGAAATGAATAAAACAGATGAGACTGGAAAGTGAAACTACAAACAATGAAGAAAAGCCAAACTAAGGGGAATATGTAAATGAAAAATTTAGAAACTTGAACAGTAACCACAGAGGAAACCACATCAAGTGAATACAAAAGAGAGGATCTCAGGCCTTAAAGACATATAGAAGAAATGGACATATTACTCAAACAAAATGTCAAATCTAAAACAAAACAAAATAAAAAAACAAAATCCAAGCACAGAACATCAAGGAAAGTTGGGACACCATAAAGTTAGCAAATCTATGAGTAATAAGAATAAATAAAGGCAAAGGAATCTGGATCAAGGACATAGAAAATATTTTCAAAAAGTCAACAGAAGAAAATTTTCCTAACGTAAAGAAGGTAAAGAGACATACAAGACAGCAAATAGACAATTCCAGAAATGAAAGTCCCCTTGGCACATAATAAACAAAACAATAAATTTTCAGAACAAAGAAAGAATATTAAAAATTTTAAGTGAAAAATACCTCAAGAAACATATAAAGGCAGAACTCCTAGAATCACATCTGACTTTTCAAAATACAGAAGGGCCTGGAATGACGTTCTATAGGCTCTAAGGGACAACAGATGCAAGCCCATACTACTATACCCAGCAAAACTTTAAATCACAATAGATGAAGGAAATAAGACATTCTGTGGTAAAACCAAATGTAAGTAATATCTATCTACAATTACAACCCTATAGAAAGAGCTATAAGGAAAATTCCATCTTAAAGTTTTATCCATACTCAAGAATAAACATGAAATAAATAATACCAGACCAACAAACATGAAGAGGAGAAGTACACACACACACACACACACACACACACACACACACACACACCCTGCAACCATCATCACCATCACAACAACAAGTAATAGGAATTAACAAACACTATTCATTGATATTTCAACATCAATGGCCTCAAATTCTCAATAAAAAGACAATAAGAAGACATAGTAGAATGGGTGTGAAAACAGGTTCCACCCTTTTGCTGCATCCAAGAAACACACTTTAACATCAAGGATAAACTTTACTTTAGGGTAAAAGGATAGAAAATCCATTACAAGAAAACAGATCTAAGAAGCAAGCTGGTGAAGTCATTTTAATACTGGACCAAACAGAGTTCAAAACAAAGCTAATTTGTTTAAGTGCATCACATTTTAAATTAATTCATCTGTTGTAGAACACTTAGGTTGTTTACAATTATTGCCTGTTACGACTATATCAGCAGTGGACCTGGTTGAACAAGTGTCTGTTGTGGGATGAAATATCCTTTGGGTCCATTCTCAAGAGTGGTATAGGTGGATCTGAAGTAGATTGATTTCTTCCATCATGAAGAACCACCACATCAATGTCCATGGAGGCTGTACATGTTTGCACTCCAACCAGCAATGGGTGAGTGTTGTCCATATTTCAGATCTCAGTAGCATAAATTCTCACTTGTTTTATTGATCTTAGCCATTCTGCTTGATAGTTGTAAGATGAAATTTCCAAGTAGTTTTTAGTTAAGTTTTCCTGATGACTAAACACATAAAGTATTTTATTATATGTTTTACAGTCAATTGTGTTTCCACTTTTGAGAACTCTTCATTTAGGTCTGTACCCCATCTTTTAATTGGGTTATTTGTTTTCTTGATTTCCAGTTTTTCTTAGTTCTTATATCTTGGTTATTCCCTTAAAAAATGAAATATTACTTAACCATTAATAAAGGGAAAGGAGGGAAAGGAATTTGTAGGTAAATGGATGGAATTAGAAAACAGTATGCTGAGTGAGAGAACCCAGACACAGAAAACCAAATATGATATCTATCTTCTTATATGTTGATATTAGTTGTTATGTCAGTGACAGCCAAGCTACAATACTTAGAGCCAAAACAGTTAAACAATAAGGGGTAAGATATATATTCTAGGAAAGGAGGATGGAATAGATAGTTATAAAAGGACTTGTGAAGAGGAAAGGGACTGGAATGGGAGGAGCAAATAGGGAGGGGTAGGTAAGAGAAGGGTGGAATAGAAGCAGAGACAGCTAAAATTCAGGGCCATTTTAGGAGTAGTATGGAAATCTAATACAGTAGTAATTTCCTAAAATATATACATATCCGAAGGTGATCTGAACAAAATAGCCAAATAATGGGGAGAAAGCCCCCCACATGGCCATCTCTTGACACATAAAGATGCTTACAGTTAAAGGTTTGAGCTGTCAGCCAAAGGTATATCATTCAAATCCCCAAACCACCCTGGCTATTGCCAAGAGTATAGTTTTCTTTCCATAAACTGCCATTAAGGCAGCATTGCTGAAGATGACATCTACATAACTTAGTGAACATGGAGAAGTCAATCTCGTACGTTCATTCTTCTATGCTACAGGATGGTTCTCTGTAGGTTACCAAGGGAAAAACATGAACACCAACCCAGTTACAAACTGATCTACAATGATGTTTTTCTTGATTTGACTTACGACCTCACCACAAGATGAAATCCATACTTGATACTGCTGCTTGGGTGACCAAGAACTCGAGACTAGATAACCCAGAGACCTAGAGTAAGTCAAATAATAATGTTCTTTAAAAAATGTAGCAATAAAATGACTATTAATGACATTCTGTTACACTCATGCCTTGCACAATCATCATCAAAGAAGCTTCCTCCTGCACCATGTAGGGACAAATATGGAGACCTCCAAAGAGACAATATGCAGAAAGTAAGAGATGCTGAAACACTCAGTCCTAAATGGAATGCCTCCATCCCGCAGGAATCTCTGCTGAAGAGAAAGGAGAGTGTAAGAACTAAAGGAAATGGTGGACTCCAAGAAAACAAGGCCGTCTAAATCAAAGAATTAAGGCACATATGAATTCACAGAGACTGAATGTTAGGCCAAAATTATCTCAGGGACTGTACCTTGAGACCTGTAGGACAGAGAAAAGCTTGGCTTGAGTTTGAAGGAGAGTCTCAAAATTAGAAAATGGGGATGAGACAGCAAAATCTAGGTAGATGCCCCTCCAGCCAGAGGGAGGGCATGGCTGTCTCTCATAGACTAGAGGTACCCCCACATCACATGATGTCACTTCACCTATATAATCTGATGCTCACGTTAATAAACTGAGTTCCTGCTTTGACTTGACTCCCTATCACATCTGATTGTCCTGCGTCATGGGGCTGTGGAACGGGCAGATAGCAAACTCACCTGGGGAATAAGGCTGAGGAGGCCTGGGAACTGGTGCCAGAATGTGGGGCTCAGTTGGTCCCAGGGAAAAGTGGTTGATCAAGGTGAGTGGGACCCTACAGTGGGTAAGAAAACTTTACACAAAAATGACCCAGCACTTAAGGTGCTGAGATATATGCCATTCTTCCAAGGCGTGGAATTGTCAGGCAACAATGCAATCCAGGCATGGGAGGATATAATTATCCTGGCTCCCTGGGTTCCTACCTGGAGTCTTTTCTTATGGGACATGTGGAACCAGGTGGAGACCCTGGCCAGAGAAAGTGTAAAACAGTTTGATATACCCACACCATTGGGATTCTATCCAACTATTATAGCCCCTAAGACATATTTTCACCCCACTGTTCTGCCTCTCCCAATAGTGGGTGAGAAAAAGGTCAGAGACTGGGAGAGGTCTAAAGAATCTGAAAATAGCCAACTGGCTAGAAGGGCAAGGGAGAAGGAGACAGGTGAGGAGCAGGAAAAGGTCAAAGATTAGGAGAGGTCTGAAGAATCCAAAAGTAACCAAATAACCAAAAGAATGAGAGAAAAGAAGACAGATGGGTGGGGGATCAAAAATGGGAGCAATTTACAGAAGAGCAGTTCGAGGGGGGAAGGAATAAAGCAGGCGGAGGCAAAGACAGAAAGAAAGTAGATATTGTCTGTGATGAGGGGTGGCTGCCTCCTTATGCCCCCAGCTGTCCTGGAAAGGATAAAATGGGAGAAGAGAAGGGGACAAAATGAGGGGGTCCCATTCTTGTCAGGAGGAAATTAATATATCAGCCTCCGGGAGGAACGTGGGGTGGAGCCTCCTGGGGGTCCTAACCCAGCTTATGCCGAGGCCTATAGAGCTAAGGTCAAGCCTTCCTGGTCAGTGTTGCCCCGGACCCTAATCATCCGCTAGCCTGATATATATTTATCAGGTATGAAATTTTACCCTGTAACAGATATAGTATCATAAGTAAGATTTCTCTTTGCTTGGTGATTCTTTCTGGATAACAACATTTTCTTCTTTAGGCCTCTAACTGTCCAAAGTCTCTTGACTTTTCGAAGAAGAGTATTTTCCTGGCAATATCAGAACTCTGCTGTAACCCTAATGAGGTTTCCTTACCACTTGTATGATTGTCTCCTCCATGGATGAGCTGTCATTTCTCTGTCTCAAGAGGTTTCTCTTTTTCAAACCGAATCCTTATTAATTTTGATGGTATCTGTCCCTTTTCTTCTCCTGTGGAAATAAGACTGAAATCCCTTCTCCAACATAGCAAATCTCCAGGTTTCCATTCTGAGGTCAACACATCCTTGAAATACACTGACTGATGTAATTCAAAAGTCAATGTCTCTCTGCTGCTATTGTTACTTTCTCTTTAGTGGTAAGAAAATTAAATGTTAGTAAAACATTATACAGTCTATTTCTGGGGCTGTTTTTCATTTCTTTCTGTTTGCCTCACACACCCTTTGTAGTTCAATTTGATGTTTTTATAACTGCCAGATCTGTAGAATTGTTTGGTATACTTGTAACATGCTTTATACTAAATAAGCAAAAAAAACCCTCTTTCATTTTCTCAGAGACATATGCTGGACCCTTATCTATCTTTATTTGCGCAGGTATACCCATGATGGCCATAACTTCTAATAAATGTGTAATTATTGAATCTGCTTTTTCTGAGTCCAAGGCAGTGGCCCATTAATAACCTGAATAAGTATTAATGGTCTGGTATACATATATTAATTTTCCAAATTCTGCCAAGTAGAACACATCCATGTGCCAATTCTTTGAGTACCGTTTGGGTTACTTCCTGCAGGTGGCAGTGTTTGGTTATAGAAAGAGCAAGTAGGACATCTTATATTCCCCTTAGCTTGCTGCCATGTAATAGAAAACTCTTTCTTTAAACCTTGGCTATTGACATGATGTTTTTCCATGATATTCTGAGGCATTCAGCATATTTCCAATCAATAATTGATCAATTTCTGCATTACTTTGTGCTAGAGGACCTGGCATATGGGATTGGATGTGTGTTATGGATATGGGACAAAGCCTATTCTTGATTGCATCTTGAACTTGAGTCAATATTATTATTGAGTCAATTCTGGATCATCTGGTATAAATTTAGTGGTTTTAATATGCAACACAACTCCTTGTGCATATTGAAAATCAGTAACTATATAGATAGGATCATTAGAATCCATTAGTATCATGAAAATAGCATATAATTCTGACTTTTGAACAGAATCATAAGGGCTATGCTCCACTTTACTGAAATATTCTGATTTGTAAACTACCTTTCAAGATTTATTTGCATCAGAATAGAATGAATAGGATCCAGTTATTGGTGTGGCATGTAGTTGGAAATAAAATGGGTATTGATCCTGGACAATCAAAACTCTTTGTTTGATTTGTCTTGTTTTTTTTTTAATTTTTTTCATAGACAGGATTTCTCTGTGTAGCCCGGCTGCAATCAAAACTCTTTTGTGTGGCGAGCCCATAACATAAGACTACTGGTGATAAAGGTTCAGAAAATTGTAATGAGATTTACCAATTCTTAAGTGCACTATCTGTAAGGGAGTCATGAAATTTGGCCAGATCTTACTTTACCCAGATACTCCCAAATATCTAAAAACTACTTCTCCTTCACTGTACCCTGGGCTTTGGAGTAAGTCCATCCGGAATTTTGCAATTCATTTTTTTTTATAATTCTGCAACAATGACGAGCCCCACCCCATCCTATAGGTGATGCAACTTCTCTTCTCTGCTGTCCTCCTCCATGCTTCCAGGACTCTCTGTTGGAGAAGTGTATACAGCCACCTTGCTCAGATGCTCTTTGTTTATTTCTTCTTATTGTGTAAACTATGCATGGAAAATGCTTGGTTCCTCTCTGTATCATCTACAGTCAATCTTCTTGACTCAGTGGACAGCAATTATCTTCCATGATGAATATCTACTGAATCTTTTTATGATGATGTTTGGAAGTTATGTAGAGTTTTCTCAAAGCTGTCAAGCTAGACATTGAACTTATATAGAATACTCCTATTCTTTAAATAGAGGGTATATAAAAGTGCGTAGGCTGGTGAATTGTTTTCTTTTAAAAACTTAGTGCTATCTGGTATTTGTTTTCAATACAGAAAAGGCTTACCTGCAAAAAACTGAAAAGATACTAATGGACTAATATTTTTATTGTATTACTTTTTTAAATGTATTTTTCTCTAATACAATATATCCTGGCCACAGTTCTCCTCCTTCCCCTCCTCCCATTTTCCCCCAAAGCATTCCTTTTCCCCAAATCTATTCTTCCCCTGTTCAGTTCAGTAAAGAACAGGCCTCCCAGGAACATCAACTGAATATGGCATAGCAAGATACAATAAGACTAGGCATAAATCCTCATATCAAGGCTGATTTTAAATAATTCATTATGAGTTATAAAAATATTTTATAGCTAAAACACATATTTTTACAAGTTTAATAATTCTCAATCAATGGTAGGCAAATGAATAAGACATGGCCACAGATTATAGCACTTTGTATCTTTTTATATCACTAGGACTTTTGATTTTCATGTGACATGATGGAACATTTAGATTGGTGTCAAATTAGAAGTGACATCTAATTCTGAATTCATTCACCTTTTGTCTAAACATTTTTTTGCACTAAGAACAGAGAGATGGATCAGTAGGTAAAGGTACTCTGCTACTCACTGTGAGGTGACCTGAGTTTGAGCCCTGGAATCCATGTGTTGGAAAGAAAGGGCCAACACCCACAAGGTTCTATACATGCACTGTAGCAGGCATGCAATCAGACCCCCACCATGAATAAATGTAATAAAGATGAGTCTTTCTGCTCTAGGCTTTTCCATACTTGATAATGGAGTTTCCAGTGGATGACTTAAGTACATCTATGCTACTTTGGATTAGCTAGAATAGAATAAAGACCCTAACAGTTGCCTGAACTTGAATTATTTCCAAGGGCAAATTCTTCTGAGTTATTGTATTGATTTAATTTGCATTCAGATTACTCAGAATTTTTGGTGATGTATTTTCACTTGAATGATTTGCTATCAAGTGGGGAATGAATAGATGACATGTACAAATGTGAGCACTGAGCTGAATTTTAAAATATTTACTAGTTCAGGGGAGCCATACTAATAACAAAATGATTGCAAAATTGACAGCAAACAAGTTTAAGATTGTTACTGAAACTCCAAAATCCTCCTGAATTGTGAACTTCCCTCCTGAAGTTAACTTTAAATAGCCTAGATATTCATGTTATATTTATGCAAATTTTATTCTACATCTTAAATTGTTAATTTTTAAATTATAAATTATAATATAAATCATGAACAGTCAGTTTTGCTGCACACTGCCCAGAGAAATAATTATTAATACTTCCTTTATAATATATGGCATACAGTTAACTTTGGTATATTTGTTTTCCTATCCATCTAGCTGCATAAAATCAATGAGGAAAACCTTTAATTATATCATTTAGCGTTCCAGTTAATAGTTGAACCTACCTACTTTGGGACTAACAGAGCTTTTCAGCTATCAGTGACATTTACATGGTCTTCTGTCACTACCTCCTGCCATCTTGTGCACGTGGTAATTGCTTCTAGCTGTACTCTGAGCTAGGAGAACATTCCCTTACATCACACATAGAGTTGGTGAACCGATTCACTCAAACGTAAGCTTTATCTGCAGTACTATGCTTGTTCACCAGTGCCATGGACAGTGGGCTTATTCTCCCATCAGCTTCTTAGTCTGTTTTGCTAATGTTGGGGCAGAAGAGAAGGGAAAATCTCTCATTTTCTGATGTGGTAGATGGCAGCAAACATTTTGCTCACTGCTTATCAGGCAGTTACCTTCTCCATGAACCACAGGTAAAAATGTGAGCACATGAAGAAGGCAGAGGCACAGGAGGACTTTACTGCCCCGACCCTGTTGTGACTAGAAGAATATTGGCCTTCAGTTTCTTCCTCTAGGAGACTAGGATTAGAGTAAAAGCTAAGAAAAATAGTGAATATTAAGTGGTTAACATAGTAAAAGTATGAAGATATCATTAAAATAAGCATAGTTTACTTGCAAGTAGAATTGTGCCTAGATTATATATTTAATAAGTGAATTCTGTGTAATCCACCATAAGTGTGAATTTGCTGAGTTGTGGATAGCGTTTATGTTTATCTTGGGTACACTTTATCTTCATTTTATACGGAAACAGATCTGTGTCTGTCAAGTACTAGCACCATAAGTATAACAATTCTCTTTTCTTGTACCACTTGGATGAATTATCATAATTTACCTTGCTAGTTATAATTAATATGCCCTGAAGAGAGTGTCTTTTCAGTTGATTCATCCTTTGAGCCTGTGGCTGTTGAAGAACTGAAGGGTAATATTAATAAAGTTTGTGAGGTAGAAATAACAGAATAGACGCAATTGTGATGTAAGTGAACCATGGGACATGATGGACACTTCAAGAAATATTGGTACTTGGGCACTGTGAGTTAGAATGTTTACAATTTCATAAGTACAACAATTTATCAGGATATTTTGTATTAGAGATTATCACTTAAATTATGTCTTTCTAGAATAAAAAAATCTTAAAAAGAGAATACAACTACTTTTAATTTAAAAATTCTTAGAATTCCAATGCAGATTATGAGTTTGAAATGGTTTACAAACCACTCAGAAATTATGATGATTCAAGCAGAAAATCAATTTCTAGCCAGCAGAAAGTATGTGAATTCTTATGGGAATGTGTAATCACTTTATGTGTGGGCAGTGTAATTATTTCTTAAAGCCTGGAGAGGTCACGGGCTGAGCAGCAAGCACAAAGTGTGGCAAAGTCATAGAGAAGTCTCACAGATTTAAATACACAGCAGTGGATTATGGGAAAAAACAATTAGGCTCAAAGTACTAGTCATCTCAGTGGAACTAATTATCTTCCCGCTAACCCATGTGCTTTGTTTACTCTCTGTCACTTTGCTTTCATTTAATTTTTGTGACCATTCTGTACATTTGTATTTTTGTGACCATTCTGTACATTTATGAAAACTTTACTGTTGAAGATGCAGAAGCCAAGTCTGACTGTGACTGAAACTACCTACCTGGTGAACAAGGAAGCATGGGGGCAAACCTTACACTTTCCTGACTGAGAGAGTTTTAGTCAGGAAAGTGAGATGTGTAATGTACAAATTATCTTCTATAATTTTCTAGTACAGCTTGTTACCTAGACTAAATCTCTCTGAACTCAATTGGCTTTCTGGAGCGAACTCCTGACCTTAGACATCTCTCTGCATAGACACTTGCGGGTTCTGAGTTGTATATTGAACAAGGTTGAGAAGGGATTATATGATTTGAACTTCAAAGTACCTGACAGAATCCCACTTAATCTTCAGTTAAACTGAATGAAGGAAACAAGACAGTCTGAACTCAGGTAATATGTTAGTTTCCAAGAAAATTAGCAAATAGGTCTTTACTTCCTATGAGTAGATAGCCTTCACAAAGACATCTGGTTCGTGCTGCCTTCATCCCCATCAGCATTGAGTAGATTCTCCACTATGTGCATTGAAAGAACAAATTGCAAAATATCTGGATGATATTCTTCCCATTAGTTGACACAACTTCACAGTCTCAACAATTAATTGTCTACTGTGTAAAAAATCAACATAAAAGTTGGGAAGAAGTGGGTGGGGAGAAAATATTGAAAGACTGATACATCCAAACAGGTGTGGAAAGTGCAAAAAAAAACCAGAAAAAATATGAGACAGCAATCTATATAATACCTCCACAGATACAACACTTCATCAGAAACTGATATTAATTGGATAAGTGAAATGCCAGAGAAAGATTTCAGATTCTTATTATTAAAAAGACCACTGACTATATAAGGCACAGAAACAGTAGATAAATTAAAGAAAGACAGTTCAAGACCTGCACAAAAAAAAAGTTGGCAAAGAGGATGAAACAATTATTTTTAAGGGAATTTAAAGCAATTTAAAAAATAGAGCAAGGAAATGGAGACATTGAAAAAGAATCATACATAAGTACTCAGACAGAATCAACCATTCAAATGAAAATCATAGTGGAAAGCACAGACAGGACTAAGCAAGATAACACCTTCAAAAATGAGGAACAGAATTAAGACAAATGTATGCAGATGAATATTAAGAATAAAAACCAAAACTACATGATGAAAACTTCCAAGAATGTCAGGGTGAAACTGAGAGGCCAAATATACATACATGTTAAAAGAATGAGTTGAGGTAAAGTCTAAAGGAATAGACAATTGGTTCAATTAATTCACAGCAGAAAACTCCTTAAACCTAGAGAAAGAAAGAAATATTCAAAGAGAAGGGGCAATGATGAAAACAACCAGAATGGGAATTTGCTGAGAGTACGGTGTTGCTTTCTTGAAAATTATCTTATTTAACTTAAGGTAATGAATTTAAAAATAAGTTGTAAACCAAATAGACAATATTAAAACCTGTAAGGTAAAAATGCCAAATCATATAAAAAAAAAACAGAAGCATCATATAGCATTCAGTCTGCAATTGGAAAGCCTAAAGTGCAATAATACATGAATGGCCTATTTCAAACTTCATAAATAAATAAGTGAGTTTAACAAACTCAACAAAATCATCCATTGAAATAGATAGAGCCATAAGAATATTCCAGTGCCGAAAAATCTAGGCAAGTCATAACTACAAAGGCAGTACTGCAGAAGATATTTAGAAGAATAATATACACAGAGAAAGAAAGCACAGTCATCCATGAAAGCACAGGGATTCATGCATATCTTCAGAAGAAGTGAGGGCAGGCAAGAACAAATGAATAACATTCAATAAGAAAACTGTTAGTACTAATATGGAAGTAATATAATTGTAGAAAACAGTAAAATGATCTCAATAACAAATTAAATGCAAATGAACTATACTTACCAATTAAAACTCATAGGCTGACTAGGCTTAAGGAACCTAATACAGAGCCCAATGATGAAGAGGGATGGCTGCTCCTGAAGAAGACCCAAGTTTGTTTGGTACCTCTCTTGTGGAACAGTGTATAATCAGGGATATCTCCACTTCTAGAGGATCAAATGCTCTCTTCTGGCCTCCACAAGTGTTTGTGTACACTTAGCATATACATGCTCCCAAATATACGTAATAAAAATAAAGTCTAAAAAAATCCTCAATGTAAGAACACATCATACTAAAAAGACACCCAAAGCCTGAGAGTCAAAGAATGGAGAGTAACTACCAAGAAAATAGAAACTCTAACCAAGTGTGTGTAGCTATTTTTATATCTGATAAAGTGTCCATCCACACTTCCAGAAGACACTGAGAAATCTGTTTTATGTTGAAGGAAACAACTGAATAGTAATAATTAAATATTTATCCCACAATTTGTGGTTTCTGCTTCATAACAAACTCTCCCCACAATGAGTCACTGCTATTGTTTTACATTCTGTTAAAGTCTATCCACAGAAGTCAGATTATTTCTTGTTTAATTTTGGTGTTAGGCTATGAACATATCAACATTTAAGGTTTTTTTGCTTCTTTTTCTTTTTTTTTCGTTTCTGATGTGGGATTCCCTTCTGTATGCTATGAATACCATTGGTTAATAAAGAAACTGGCTTGGCTTGATAGGGTAGAACAGAGCTAGGAAGAGAAAACTAAACTGAATGCTTCCGGAAAGAAGGCAGAGTCAGGGAGAAGCTCCCACCAGAGACAGACACCAAAACTTGCTGATAAGCCACAGCTATGTGGCTATACACAGTTTAATAGAAATGGATTAAGTTAAGATGTAAGAGTTAGCCAATAAGAAGCTACAGCTGTTGGGACAAACAGTGATTTGATTAATATAGTTTCTGTGTGGTTATTTTGGGAGTCTGGGCAGCGTGGAATAAACAAGTGCCCCCCTACAACACCTCTTTTATTTTTTTAAACCTTATTCTGTGATGGTTACCTCCTCCCATGCTTTGCCAAATGTTTAGTGGTTCTTGAATACTTTTTGCATCTAAGGGCTTCAATTCTCCAGGTTTCTTTGAAAGTCAATAATTTGGTATGATTTAGGAAAATTAAAGTGATGATTTTGTAAGTTATTGTCTTGGTTTCATTACAGTCATGGAAGTGATCCACCCACAATTTTCTACTTCCTAAGTCAAGGTAGAACTTAACTTTGATGGTGAGGTTGTTTTACATTTAAATTACATCATAGTGTAGTGATATTTCATTTGGTGAATTAAGCTTTCCTGAAGATTAGAGAATAAAACAGCCACACTGATCAGTCTTACAGACCAGGGAGTGGTGGCACACACCTTTAATCCCAGGATCTACACTAGTTTACTACAGAAACCAGGTGGTAGTGGTGTACACATTTGATTGCAGCACTAGGGAGGAATATAAAATGGGAGGAGAGGTCTGGAGAGATGGCTCAGAGGTTAAGAGCACTGACTGCTCTTCCCGAGGTCCTGAGTTCAATTCCCAGCAACCACATGGTGGCTCACAGCCATCTATAATGAGATCTGATGCCCTCTTCTGGCATGCAAGCATACATGGAAGGAATGTTGTATACATAATAAATAAATAAAATGGGAGGAGACAGCTCTCACACACAGTCTCACTCTGAGATAACTGGAGGTAGGATTTTGAATAGAGGTATAAGAGTCAGTGACTGGCTGTTTTATTTTTCTGATTTTCAGGTTGAAACTCAAACTTTGTCTTTAGGTGTTTATTAATTGTGCTACAGCATAGATTGGATTAAATAACTTTCTGTACTATGAGTGTGAAGACTTTTAAAATAAACACGTTATACCAACATTCCAATTTTATTTCTGTGAAGCAGGTTTATGTATTCAGGTGCTATGCATAATTTCTATGTGACAATTTGCTTTAGCTGATGGTCATTCCGTCAGAAAAGAAAAGTTATTAAGTGTTTATGAGTTGTGAGCATTCAACAGCGGACATCAGACAAATAGTGTAGTCCGAGGAAATGTTAGCAAAATATTATATGAATACAAATGACAACTCTGCATTAGTGCATCCCTAGCTCTCTGTCTAAACAAAAATCATCTAGACAAAGTGGCTACATGGACTTTATTTTACAGATTTCTATAATTTTCACTGGTGAGAAGTTTCAATAAGGAAAAAATTAAGGACAGTAGCTGTTTATTTGATATTTTTCTTGATTTTAGTATGTCTACCTCTAAGCCAAACAAAACACTTTAATAGAAATATATCCCTGGCATCCTTGTAAAGCTGAGCTAGACAAGCTCATGCAGCCCATTGTAGCTATGAGTGTTAATTTAATCTACTGTTAAGAGTGTTAATTTTGTGGTAGGCCTTTATTGTGAGAATTCACTAATGATTTTCCCAGAATAACCAAGACTGATGGATCTAGCCGTGAGCCAACTGTCTATTAGTTGCCAGAACTTTCAGTTATGACCTTCTCCCTTTGATAGGAAGCTCTCAGTCCAGTTTGGCCCCTTTTAGGGAGGTGCGCTTGATTTCTGTCATGGCAGTCTGTCAGACTGTTTGCTTTGACAACTTCTTTACTTCCCCACAGACAATTTACTCTGTTTGCGAAGCCCACTGTGAGCAGATTCCTGCTGATCACATGACAGTCTTGAGGAAGCGCCATGTCAGTAACAGCTGCTTCGGAAACTGCATTGTCTCCAGAAGACTTCACGTCCATCATGACAAATTCTGGTCACCTCCTGATGATTCTGCCCCGCTGGCTACAGAGAGTTCTGCTCATCTTGCAGCTATTCTTACTGTGAGTGAGGGGAGAATTCTTTCCATTGAGACCTCAGTGGAAAGCCTTGACTGGTGGGTTACAGAATGTGTACATGCAAAGCTTATGACTGACAGAACTGGAAGCTGTCTGTAATTGTGGCACGGGCACCTTTAAGCTTACCTGGACAGTACATGTTTTATTCCACTGTCTGTGGGTCAGTGAGGGCCAAGTTCTCCTGTGGACTAGCTTCCTTATGCTGCAGCATTAAGCACCAATTAGGACTTCTCTCAAATGGTCTTTCATTGCCAACTGTGATCTTCATCACAGGTGGAGAGCTGGTTGCACAGAATAATGGTTAATGAGATGCTCTCCACTCTAAGCAGTCAACAGGAGCATTTACAAAGCAGTATCAGAAGACTGTCAGAGGTGATAAACCCCTGGGTTCAGGGTTTCTAAGTGTTGACTTGCTCTGTATCAGGAAGACAATCTGAGAAGCAGGGCACAGACACTGAAGTGCTATGGAAATACTGTGAAGGAAAGTGGAGGGAAGAGCTGCATTAGACAAGAGACTGAAAAATTTAGTATAACTACAGATCACAATTCCTTGGAGAGTTCCAGAAAGCCATAAATATTGAAGTAGAGGGTCCTGACACCTGAGCTTGCAAACTTTAACAATAGCTGTTGAGTACTGAACCACTGGCACTAAAATCTCAGAGCAGTAAAACTTTGACCTGAGCACCCAGAGCTGTAAATCCTTGGCTTTTAAAACTTAGACCTGTAGACTAGTTCCCAGCTCCTAGAGTTGCAGACCTCTGGCTTTGAAAACCTAAAGCTGTAAGCCTTTGACCAGAGTGTCTAAAGCTACAGAGATCTGAGTCCAGTTTCATCAACGCCAAACGATAGGTTTCTAGTTCTGAGGGCCTGGAGTAATAAGCCTGTGGGTTTGAGAGCTTACCCTGTTAGCTCTGCACGGCAGAGCTCAGTGCTGCGAACACTAAAGCTGATCATTGCTTCTTCACAATCTCCTCCCTAACAGAACAACATTGAGCCACGTGTAGTAAAACCACACAGTGTCTCTAAGACTCAACTTCTTAATTAATAAAATACTCTGATTTGGTCTCCTTTTTTCATCTTCACAGAGAAATTAGAGAAGAAATATGTTTTGTTCAGTGCACAGTAGTACTTGTAATATATTTGTTTATCCTCATTTCTCCTTGGTGAAAATTGATTGGTATTTTATGCATATTCTTTCACTGATGAGTAGAATTCATTTGCATGAATTCACAAAAATTTCTATAGTAGTTTTGTATTTACCAAATAACTTTATATGCTTTTCTTTTTTAGAGAGAGGGTATCCCTGGCTGTCCTGGAACTTGCTCTGTAGAACAAGCTGGCTTTCAACTCTGAGATCTGCCTACCCCTGTCCTCTAGGGCCCTGGCACCTAAAGGTGTGCACCACCACAAGCTATTCTCTATATGCTTTTTAACTGACAGAGTACAACACATTAACACTGTATGAGAAGGACGCCTGTGAAAATCAAGCTTGCCTTCTGTTGAAATTTGTTATCATTGACTGAAGAAAATGGAATTTTACAAGCCATAAGAAAATAATAATCCACTAATTACAGTTACCTAAGTAGCCCTATTTACTGTTTAAGTACTGACTGATTGCAGTAAGACATATTTAGTGGTATCACATTCAGAAAGAGTAATGCTGAATTTTTATTTCATGTCTTACGTGGTTTAACTTGAGATCACATTTGATGTCTCTGAACAATGGCAGTTATAACAGGTCAAATGCAGACAGCAATTTCCTTTATGAAAACTTGAAATTGTCACTTTCATTAGGACATGTGCTGGCAATTTGTGTTTTGTCATATAATCAACATATTGTCTCCTCCTTGGCATTTGCAATATAATTAATGCATGTTAACATTAGTGCTTTCATTCTTTCAATCTACCAGACCTTACTGTTTTCAGATTCACAAATGCAGAGGAATAGACTCCAGACTTCAAAAAAAGATCTTTTTTATATCAGTAACCTATCACTACCTGAGAAATCAATGCAGGTCATTGTCTCTAAGGCTCAAGGTCTTCAGTATTAAAGTAGAGACAATAACTTCTTAGAATTCTGAGAAGTGAAGAAAAAAACCTTGAGCTCTTGGCATATTATTTATCAGTATTGCAATGGCACCATAGGCTAGAGATGTAGCTTAGTTTCTAGAATGCCTGCCTTGCATACAGGAAGCCCTCAGTATGACTCCCAGCACTACATAAATCAGGTGTAGTGGCATATGGCTACTATCCCAGCACTTGAAAAGTGGAGGCAAGAAGACCAAATGTTTAAGGTCCTTGACTGTAAAGTGAGATGGAGATCAACCTTGGTTGCAAAAGATGCTGTCATCAATCAATCAATCAATCAATCAACCAACCAATTTATCAGTGGCATCACTGTGTCAACTGCTGATTTCAATATTGCTATTTTATTCTGTAGATTCTAAGATTCATAAGAGCATGATCAAAACTCAGAATTCTCTCAACTGCTTTTAGCATAATGTCCCTCCATTAATATTCTGTTTTTGATGGTTTCTTTCCCTAGATCAATGCCGTCAATTCTTGTTCGTAAACTCTTAGAGTCACTTCTATTTATCTTGCTCACTAAACCTCCACCATTCCAACAAATATTTAGCTATGCTGCCAATTCAGCTGTCTTTTTTCTGCTAATCCAATTGGGAATATTCCAGCATGTACTCTCTTTTTGAATAGATTTTAATTCAAACTGAAAGAAAGATCCTCTCTGCTCCAATTACGTTGCCCTAACATAACCCCTGATCTTAATTTTTGTGTTAACACTGCACTGGCATTTGGCCATTTCATTCTTTGCTTGGTCCCTTCTGCTATGTATGATTTCAAAATGACAATTCCCTTTGGACTTTTGGCTGAAGGCACTTGTCACTTCCAATTCAATATTTTCTAAATATTTGCTCACTGCAGAGCATCTGTCCCCACGCAAGCAGTTTTGGAAAGAATGTACATCTCTGTAAAAGCAAGATAAATATGATGCATGACTGTACACTTAGGGAAATAAAAATGCAGAAATATTATTTAAAGAATTTCAGGATCTTTCTCCACTGTTATCTTCTACATGCTGCTGTTTTCATTTCCAATAGGTGCACTATATATGACCCATTTTTATGGAGAAGCTTCTGTCAAGAAGAGAATCTGCTATGCAGATGACTTTTTAAATGTTTCCTGAATCATTTGGTACTACTGAATGCGAAAGCTGCTTATCTTTAAATTCACACATTCGAGAAGTTCTTGTTTTGGCTCATGCCATGTCTTGGTAAATTTTATTTTCATCTCTCATTATTTAAGCAACAACAATGAGAAAAACATTCAGCTACTCTCTCCCAGGAAGTTATCCATTAAATTCTCCCAATCCTGAAGCTGCAAGATTTAGTGATCAATTAAAGGTACAATCTTAAGATATCAGAAAATTAATTGCATTCTATGATAGAGTTCAGATTGCAACATGCTATAGTATGAGGAACAGTTGACATAGAATCAAAAGTCCCTAAACATTTTTTGTTATTGAGACTTTACATAAGGGGATGGAGTTCTAAGAACCTATGAAATACCTTTCTCTGAAAAGAGAGGTCCTTGGGAGGCCCAAATAATATAGACATGGAAGAGTCAATGCATACAGGAAAGAGGCTTTATACTGACAAAACATGGGAGGGATTGTGTTATTTTCTTATTGTGTATTCAGATTTTATTCTTTGACATTGTTCTTAAGAAGAGAAAACACAATAATTCATTCCAGACATATTTAGGTATCTTGTAGTAATTGGTATTGTGGACACAGTACACTCCAAAGTGCAACATCAAGATGGAACTTGGAATAGAGTCTTTAATAGGGGGTGGCTCTGGTTGTCACATTGCGGCACTGTGATACATTCTAATTGATGTCAATGAAGATACAAGGTTAAAAGGAGTACGCCACCAACAAACAATAGTCTTTCCATCTTCCAATATCTTCTTCAGTTTCTTTCTTCAGTGTCTTGAAGTTTTTAATCATACAAAAGTCTTTCATGGACTTGGTTAGAGTTACCCAAAGATATTTTACATTATATGGGGCTACTATGAAAGATGTTGATTCTCTGGTTCCTTTCTTTGTATCTTGTCACTTGTATATTTGTTGTATATTTGAGGTCTACAGATTTTTATGAGTTAATTTTGTGTTCAGCTACTTTGCTAAAAGAGTTTATCAGCCATAGGGATTTCCTGGCTGGAACTTTAGGGTAACTTATGTACTGTATACCATCATATTATCTGAGAATACAAACACTCTGTATACCATCATATTATCTGAGAATACAAACACTCTGACTTCTTTGTTTCTAGTTTTCAGACCCTTTATCTTTTCTTCAGGCATCTTACTGCTCCAACAAAACTTCAAGTATTATACTGAATAGGTATGAAGAGAATAGACAGCCTTGCCCTCTTCCTAGCTGTAGTGGACTTGCTTTGAGTTTCTCTCCATTTAAGCTGATGATAGCTATGGGTTTGCATTTATATTGTTGAAGTTTGTCCCTTGTATCCTTATCTCTACAGGTCTTTTACCATGAAGTGGTGTTGAGTTTTTCCAAAAAGTTTTCATTTTTTTTAATTTGGTCTTTCAGTTTGCTTATATGGTGGATTACATTTATTGACTTTGTATATCCCTGCATCATGCTGGATGATCTTTTTGATGTGTTCTTGCATTTGGTTTGCAGGTATTTCATTGAGAATTTTTGCATCTATGTTTATAAAGGAAATTGGTCTGTAATTCTTTTTCTTCTTTGAGTCATTATGTGGCTTAGATATCAGGGTAATGGGCATTTTAAAGCTAATGGAGCAGTGTTCCTTTTGTTTTTATTTTGTGGAATAATTTGATGAATATTGATACTCTTTGAAAGTCTCATAGAATTTTTCTCTAAAATTGTCTAGCCTTGGGATTTTCTTTTGGGTGAGAGACTTTTAATGACTACTTCTATGCCACTAGGGGTTATACGTATATTTAAATTGCTTATTTGATTTTGATTTTACTTTGGTACATTATATATATTCAAAAATATCAATTTCTTTTAGATTTTACCGTTTTGTGGATTACAGGCTTTTAAAGTACATCCTTAAGGTTTTCTGGATTTTCTTAGTGTTGTTAGGTTGCCCTTTTGTCTCCAATTTTGTCTATTTTTGTATTTTTTCTCTGTACCTTTTAATGACTTTGGCTAAGGGTTTTTCAATATTACTGAATTTCTCATAGAGGCAACTCTTTGTTTCCTTGAATTTTGTAATTTTTTGCTTGTTTGTTTCTATTTCATGGTTTCAGGCATGAATTTGAATATTTTTTCTATTTCTTTTGGATGTGATTCCTTTTTTTGTTCTAGAACTTTCAAATTTGTAGTTAAGTAAGTAATGTTAACTATCTCCATCTTTTTGTATGTGGGCACTTTGTGCTGTGAACTTGACTCTTACAACCATCTTCATTGTCTTGAATAAGTTAGTAGGTTGTGTTTTCATTTTCTTTCAATTTTAAAAAGTTTTTAATTTCTGTCTTAAGGTTTTTTTCATCCAGTAGTGAGTTGTTCATTATTCATGAGTCTGAAAGCTGTTTGTTGTTTCTGCAATTGTTGATATCTAGCTTTAATCCATGATGGTCAGATAGAATGCAGGGTGTTATTTCAATTTTCTTGAATCTGTTGAGACCTGTTTTGTGTTCACACATGTGATTATTTTTGAAGAAAATTCTATGAGGTACTGAGAGGAAGATATATTCTTTTATTTTGGGAGGAAATGTTTTATAAAAACATCTGTTAGGTACATTTGATTTACAAAAAAAGTTAGCCTCCGTATTTATTTGCTTACATTTTGTCTGGATGACCAATAGACATACAGGTAAGGGTATATACTTAAGTCACCCATGATTAGT
>JAQHUG010000310.1:1524319-1544747 GCA_028555095.1 Dicrostonyx torquatus
TGGGGAAAAACTAAATGAAATGTTACTTTTATTGATTAATAAAGGAACTGCTTTGGGTCAGTAGCAAAGCTATAGGGGAACAGATCTAGGTGGGAAAAACTAAATGAAATGCTGGGAAAAAGGGGGATGCAATGGTACCACTACCAGAGATAGACATGCTGAAACTTTGCCAGTAAGCCACTGCCACGTGGCAATACACAAATTATTAGAAATGGGTTAAATTAAGATGTAAGAGTTAGCCAATAAGAAGTTAGAGCTAATGGGCCAAGCAGTGCTTTAAATAATACAATTTCTGTGTAGTTATTTGGTTCTGGGCAGCCAGGATGAAGAAGCAGCTACCCCCTACAACATGTGTGTGTGTGTGTGTGTGTGTGTGTGTGTGTGTGTGTGTGTGTGTGTGTGTGCAGATACAATACATGACATGCTTGTAAGGACAAATGTCCAGAGAGGTTGAAAAGGAAGATCAGATACCCTGGAACTGAACTTTTAGGTGATTGTGATCCTCCTGTTATGGGTGCTGAGAACTGAAGGGAGGTTTTGTGCCTGAGCAGCACATACTCTTAGCTGTTGAGCCACCTCTCCAGACCCTGCTATATTAAAGTTTTCACAAGTGAAGAAATTGTAGTTCAGAAAATTTTAGTACCTTGCTCAAAGTAAAGAGATAAGTGACAGAGCTAGGATTCAACTCAGCTCATTCTAAAGACTACAAGAGGGAGATAGAGAGAATGAGACAGAAAGAGAGAGACACACAGAGAGAGGAAGTGGATGGAGAGAAGGAGAGAGTGAAGAAAGAGAACTTCATCTAAACTTAGGTAGGGATGGATGCTAGATGTGCTTGGCTGGGCCCTTCTATATCAATTAAAAAATCAAGACTATTTCTTTAGACATGCCCACAGGTCAGTTTGATATAGGCAATTCCTAAACCAAGATTCTTTTCTCTGATAAATCTAGGCCATATCAAGTTGACAGTTAAATTAATGTGGATACTTACCCTCTATTTTCTTCCCTGATAACATTATTGTTATTTGGGTATTTCAGAAAT
This sequence comes from Dicrostonyx torquatus, assembly GCA_028555095.1. Taxonomy (NCBI): domain Eukaryota; kingdom Metazoa; phylum Chordata; class Mammalia; order Rodentia; family Cricetidae; genus Dicrostonyx; species Dicrostonyx torquatus. The sequence continues at coordinate 1,525,362 of JAQHUG010000310.1, forward strand.
TAACCAAGTGAACTAATTCTAAGCATCTTATTTCTCTTTTTGAGTTATATTTTCCTACATACTGACTTATTTGTTTTATGGCTCTTTTTTTAAATTATGACTTAATAGATTTTGTTGCTCTTCCCTGTTTTGATTGTTGTCACATTTCTCATGCTTAATCTTGCTTCATATCTTAGGACTGTCTATTCTGATAGGCAAATTCTCCCTGACAAAGTTGCCATGCAAGCTAATCCTTGGTTAGAAACAAGAATAAAAATATTTTTTCAAGATGCTTTAGCAGAGCAGGAGTTGTGGGAGTTATTTGGAAGGGAAAGTTTTAGGTTCGTGATGAAGACCAGGAATCTCATTTTTTTTTTCTGAGAACTTGTTAAAGATCACTTCTCACGGGGTTCCTATTGGACAAAGCCTGGGATGTTATGTTTCTGATATGCCATGGTTTTGACAGCTAAGGTCTTCTCTATTAGGTTCTCATTTTAGAGAACTGCTCTATTGCACGTGCAGGCACACACATGCACACACATACACATGTACAAACATCAGATTTTCTATCATATGGCAGTGAAGGAAGATTTGTAAACCTACTCCCCCCATGTTTAGATACTGTTCATATCTTTCCTTCTGACTTACTTTCCTTTTTCTTTGCTCTTCAGTGTTGTGTTACAGTTTTATGTTTGAATTACTTGAAAAGAGCTCTGCAACTAGACTTCTGTCATCATGACTCCAAAGACAGAAAAACACATATATTCTCATTTCAGTGAAATTACATACAGACCTTGAGCCCAGAGCACTTGTAATTGGTCAATGTCATATCTGTGACTATTTTACAATGTATCATCATGCCAGTGACTTTTGTTGAGAGAGATGCACCACACGCTCCACTTTATATATACTATTTCAGCTCACACTAGTTTTAAGCAAGACAAAGACATGAGGCACTGGAATGCATTCTTGAAGTTGTTTATGAGTTTGTTTGCCTTCCTTGGACTTGCGGACAAAGATAAAGGCTTTACTTTTAGGCTTTTGTCAGATGAGCCTGGACTCTTGTATTTGAAACTTAAACCCATTGAAAGGAAAATACTTTTCAAGTTACTTGAGTTCTCTTTTTTAAATGGCATAAATAGGGTAACAATAGTTATTTTTAGGAGTTTCAAAAGATTCACTAAATATTTATATGATCTAAAGCATTTTAGATGACAAAGAAACATGATATATATCATGGTATTTCCTTTTTTGACAATTTAGTTTTGGTAAATACCTTGTTAATTGTTCTGAGACATTGCAGAGGTGATCATGAACTGATCTTTTATGCCTAATCTGTTCTGACTCCATTAAAATAGAAAATCCAGAACTGATGAGAAAAAAAATTAGATTTTCACCATTATTTTGTCTAATCAATTGGAATCCAAATGACAGGTTACAATCTGAAACACTGTATTTTTTAATTTCTAAGATTATAGTATAGCTATGACATCTCTACCTTCCTACTCCCAAACTCTCTATATACCACTGGCCATTCTTTGTACATTTCTCTTAAATGTACAAAGAAGAGCATGATAGCAAACAGATTGGATTCTGCATTCAGATATTTTTGTCTTTAATCCATACTCCATTCTTTGGGACTTTGTAGTACCTTGAACTTTTCATAAATACAATCAGGAGACTTTTCAATCATGTCTTCTAAAGCTAAGAAACAAGCTAATCCAGATGAATTGCTTAGGATAACGTGAGCCTGAAGATTAATCTGAAAAAAAATGTTATATCCTACAAGAGGTATACTTATTTTGGCAAGACAGTGTATTGATTAGCTCCTAAAACTGACTTGATTATCTCAGTTTCTATAGGTACAGTTAACTACATTCTTTTCTGTAGTTCATTTAAGACAACACATACCATTATTATAGCATTTTAAAATATTTTGTTATGACTTAAATATCAGATTTTACTCTTTGAGTAAGATTTTATATACAAGATGACAACTATATTTATTCTTTTATGGATCTTCAATATTGGCACACGTTGTTGTACGTTGGATGCCATATCATGGTTAAGAACAAAACTGAAGTCAAAGTGTCTTGACCTAAGTAGTAACTCTTTTGCTTATTAGGTATATGACTCTAACTTGATTATTTAATCTCCCCATTCACAGTCTTTCTTATACTGAAATAAAAACAATAAAGAAGAGCAATAGGGGTGTTATAAAAATCAGTAGATACAGAGAAATAACTGAACTAATTATAAATAAACTATATTTTAGTGGTTTGGTTTCTTAAGAATAAATTAATCAGGTAAAGAAAAATAACAAGCAAGTCCCTGTATTTCCTGAAAGTATAAAATGTTTCAAGTCCCAGCTGTCATAAAGGACTCAGAAGAAGGGGTTTCACTATGCCTAAAGAAGCAGAAGGGCCATATTTAAGACTTTCTCTCCATCTCCTCTGCCTTTCAGAAGATGTCTGGTTCTGTTGCTTATAAATTATATAATTAAAGAGACAATTCCATGTGCTCTTTACACTGAGTCATCTGAGAACACTATAGACAGAGACAGCTTATTCATTCCTGGCAGTCCTAACCCAAAATAACCACATAGAATCTGTATTAACTATCACAGTGCTTGATCAATAACTTAGACTTCTTATTAACTAACTCTTACAGCTTAAATTAACCCATTCCTGTTCTTTGATATTTCACCACAAGGCTCATGGCTTACTGTTAAAGTTCCAGGACATGTCTCCTTTGGCAGCTATGTGGCATCTCTCTAAATCCACCTTTCTTTTCTCTGTCTCTGCTTGGTATTTCTGCTTTTCTCTTTTCTGTCCTGTCATAGGCCTAAGCAACTTTTTATGCATTAAACAATAAAGCAACAAATATAAAAGAAGTACTTCCCACACTGGAGTATCATCCTGAAAATCTGTGGGTTTCATTATAGGCCTCTCCTTACATTCATCCCTTTTGATATCACAGCTTACAAATTTACCTAGAGACATGAGTTTCTACCTTTCAATCTTTACTACACAGATTGGGCCTTACCCACAAATGAGAATGCCTGACTGTTTCAGTTTGCTGAGCTTTAATTTCATGGTCCACTGGGAAGTAGATTCTTTGATGTTATTCCTAGTAACCATCAAAGTAAGGTGACACAGAGTGAACAGTGAAATAGAGAAGATTCTTGTGAACCTACAATTTCTAATAGCTGGCAGTTTATAGCTAATAATGATAAACAATTTATCACTGAAACTTAGTGGAATATTGTTTAATCAAAAAAGCAAATATTATTATCTCCTGATATTTTCTTTTCCCAGTTGTTTTCTATTACATTATTTATTATGGTAATAATGAATCAAAGTCAAGAATATTGCAATTAAAATACTTTATGTAGCACATGTTCCCCCATCGCATCCTCTCTCCCTTCCTTCATCCCTTCCACCCTCCCACACCTCTTCTCTTCCATCACATATACACTTGAGCATACTTGGGTTTAAATGAACCTGTAGAGCTAAGTCAAAGGGGATAACACGATAATCCAGTATAGCAGCCAGCAGAATAACTATACTCAGTAAATGTTTATTAACTGAATGAATGCAAACTTTTATAAGATAGTAAGTTTCTATGCACTATCAACATTCTCCATGTTTTATGTTGAAGAATGGGCAATGCTCAGTTAACAAATTAGTACTCAGTAGGATTCTCCGTGAGCAGATTTTGTTAGTTTTTTTAAAATATAAAATGGAAATATTTTATTTCAACTACTTAACACCAGTCTTTAACATATTTTAAGACACAAAAGTAAAAATAATAATACAATTTATAATTTTATGTGATTTTTCAACAATGCAAAATTATTTTATGAATACTCAGAAAAGGAAAATTGATTTAAAATATTTATTTTTCCATGATTATATTATTTGAATTAATGAAGTCTTTAATATGAAACCTGCCATGGGTGTGCACATGTATATATGTATATTATGTGCACAAGTGTATGTGTCTATGAGTTTGTAGATGTATGTGTAGGTATGTGAGTTTTTTTGCTTGTGTATGCGTGTGTGCATGTGTGTATCTATGAATGTGTGTATATGCATGTGCATGTGTCTGTTTGTGTATGTGAGTATGTATGTTTATATGTACATGTGTGTGATATGCACGTGTGCAGGTGTCTGAGTATGAGTGCGCGAGTATGTATGTGAATGTGTGTTAGTGTTTCTGTGTATACAATATATACGTGATTGTGCATGTTTTTATAAATATGTGTGTGTTTGCTTTTATACATTGTTATGTACTCATACTCAAAATTAGGACACTGGGTTTGGGAGGTAAAAACGTTGGTTGAGGGGCCTTTTGTCGGCAAGGTCCTCGGCCAGCAAGAGCCCTGCTCCTGTACCAGGAGGTTCATCCAGAGGTGTAAGTGTGGACCCACCCGGCTGGCCAGACACCCGAAAAATGGAGTTCATACTCTCTCCAATCCCCTAAACTTTCTGGCCATTTAGCAGGACTTTCCCCAGCTACAGACCAAGAAAAAAACCTCAAAGTACACAGTTAGCCACAGCAAAGATTGAACCAAGAAGCCAAGACACTCCTGAACACATTTGAAGGAAGAGAACAGGCGCCAATGAAAAACTTCCTTGAACAACCTGAAAAGCAACATAATAACACCAAAATCCAGCAAACATTCAACAGGAAGACTTGAAAATCCTAATCCAGAATAAATAGAAGAAATTGACTTTAAATGTAACATTATGAAAGTGATAGAGACCCTTAAACAGGAAGTGAAAAACTCTTTTAAAGAAATGGATGAGAAGACTAACAAAAAGTTTGAAGAAATGAATAAATCCCTCAAAGATACTCAAGAAAACCAACAAAAAGCAATCAAACAAGTAATGGAAACAGTTCAAGACTTGAAAACTGAAATTGAGGCAATGAAGAAAACACAAACTGAGGGATGGCTGGATATGGAAACTCTGCGTAAATGAACAGGAATTACAGAGACAAGGATAACCTACAGAATTCAAGAGATAGAAGAAAGAATCTCAGACACTAAAGATACTGTAGAGAAAATAAATTCATTGATTGAAGAAAACAACAAATTCGTAAAACAAAACATCCAGGAAATCTGGGACACCATGAAAAGACCAAACCTAAGAATAATAGGGGTAGAAGAAGGAGAAGAATTACAGCTCAAAGGCCCAGAAAATATATTCAACAAAATTATAGAAGAAAACTTTCCAAACCTAAAGAAGGATTTTCCAATGTAGGTACAAGAACACCAAATAGACTGGATAAAAAAAATCCCCTTTCCATATAATAATCAAAAGACAAAACATACAGAATAAAGAAAGAATATTAGAGCTGCAAAGGAAAAAAGTCAAGTAACATATAAAGGTAAACCTATCAGAATTACACCTGACTTCTCTATGGAAACCATGAAAGCCAGAAGGTCTTGGATAGATGTGCTGCAGACACTAAGAGACCATGGATGCAAGCCCAGACTACTATACCCAGCAAAGCTTTCTTTCACGATCGATGGACAAAACAAGATATTCCAGGACAAAAACAAATTTAAACAATACATAGCCACAAACCCAGCCTTTCAGAAAGTACTAGAAGGAAAATCACAACCCAATGAAGCCAACAACACTGATAATAACACAGACATCTAACAGTCCTCTATCAGCACAACTCAAAGAAGGGAAACACATAACCTCTACCACCAAAATAAATTAGCAGAGTTAAAAACCACTGGTTATTAATATAACTTAATATCAATGGACTCAATTCACCTATAAAAAGGCACAGGTTAAGAAAATGGATATGAAAATAGGATCCAACATTCTGCTATTTACAAGAAACATTCCTCAACCACAAAGACAGATATTACCTCAGAGTAAAGGGTTGGGAAAAGTTTTTTCAAACAAATGGACCTAAGAAACAAGCGGGTGTGGCTATACTAATATCTAACAAAATTGACTTCAAACTAAAATCAATCAGAAGAGATGGAGAAGGACACTTTATACTCATAACAGGAACAACTTATCAGAATGAAGTCTCAGTCCTGAATATCTATGCCCCTAATATGAAAACACCCACATATATAAAAGAAACATTCCTAGAATTCAAATCACACATCAAACCCCACACACTAATAGGAGATTTCAACACTCCTTTCTCAACAACAGACAGGTCAGCCAGACAGAAACTTAACAGAAAAATAAGAGAACTAACAGTTGTATGAATCAAATGGACTTAAGAGACATATATAGAACATTCCACCCAAATAGGAAAGAATATACCTACTTCTCAGCATCTCATGGAACCTTCTCAAAAATTGATAACATACTCAGTAACAAAGCAAACATCCACAGATACAAAAAAATTTTAGTAACCACCTGTGTCTTATTGGATCACCATGGAGTAAAGTTAGAATTCAACAACAATTCCATCCTCAGAAAGCCTACAAACTCATGGATACTGAACAGTCAACCCCTGGGGTAGGGAAGAAATAAAGAAAGAAATTAAAGTCTTCTTTCAATTCAATGAAAATAAAGACAAAACGTACCCAAACCTATGGGACACTGTGAAAGCAGTGCTAAAAGGAAAGTTCATAGCACTAAGTGCCCACATAAAAAAATAGAGAAAGCTCATACTAGGGACTTAACAGTACAGCTGAAAACTCTATAAAAAAAAGAAGCAGACTCACCCAGGAGGAGTAGAAGGCTGGAAATAATCAAAATGAGTGCTGAAATCAACAAAATAGAAACACAGAAAACAATCAAAAGAATCAATGAAACAAAGAGCTGGTTCTTTGAGAAAATCAGCAAGATTGACAAACCCCGATTGAAACTAATCAAAAGGCTGAGAGAGAACATGCAAATTAACAAGATCAGAATTGAAAAGGGGGACAAAACAACAGACAATGAGGAAATTCAGAGAATCATTAGGTCTTACTACAAAAGTCTGTATGCCACAAAGCTGGAAACTGTAAAAGAAATAGACTTTTTTTTAAAAAATATAAGATCTATATACCAAAATTAAGTTAAGACCAGGTGAACAATTTAAATAGGCTTCTTGGTTGTGAGGAAATAGAAGCTGTCATTAAAAAAACCTTCCCCCCCCAAAAAAAAGCCCAGGACCAAATGGTTTTAATGCAGAATTCTACCAGAACTTTCAAGAAGAGCTAATACCTATACTCCTTAATGTATTTCACATAATAGAAACAGAAGGGCCATTGCCAAACTCTATTTATGAAGCTACAGTTACCCTGACACCAAAAAACACAAAGACTCAACCAAAAAAGAGAATTACCAACCAATTTCACTTATGAACATTGACACAAAAATTCTCAATAAAATACTGGCAAATCAAATCCAAGAACACATCAAAAAAATTATCCATTATGATCAAGTAGGTTTCATCTCAGAGATGTAAGGCTTATTCAACATATGAAAATCTATCAATGTAATCCATCATATAAATAAACTGAAAAAAAATATGATCATTTCATTAGATGCTGAAAAAGCATTTGACAAATTTCAGCACCCTTTTATGATAAAGGGCTTCCAGAGGTTAGGGATACAAGAATTATACCTAAATATAATAAAACAATATACAGCAAGCCAACAGATAACTTCAAATTAAATGAAGAGAAACTCAAAGACATTGCACTAAATTCAGGAACAAGACAAAGCTGTCAACTCTCTCCATATCTCTTCAACATAGTGCTTAAAGTTCTAGCAATAGCAATAAGAGAACATAAGGAGATCAAGGGGATTCGAATTGGAAAGCAAGAAGACAAACTTTTGTTATTTGCAAATGATATGATAATGTACATCAGTGACCCCAATTACTCTACTAAAGAACTCCTAGAGCTGATAATAAATACCTTCAGTGACGTGGCAGGATACAAGATCAACTAAAAAAAATCAGTAGCCTTCCTATATACAAAGGATAAAGAAGCAGAGAGGGAAATCAGAGAAACTTCACCTTTAAAGATAACCACAAATAACATAAAGTATCTTGGGGTGACACTAACCAAAAAAGTGAAAGATCTATTTAACAAGAACTCTAAGGTCTTGAAGAAAGAAATTGAAGAAGACACCAGAAAATTGAAGGATCTACCATGCTCTTGGATTGGTAGGATCAACATAGTAAAAACAACAATTCTACAAAAGGCAATCTATAAATTCAATGCAATCCCCAACAAAATCCCAACAAAATTATTCACAGACCTTGAGAGAACAATAATCAACTTTATATGGAAAAACAAAAAACCCAGGGTAGCCAGAACAATCGTATACAATAAAAGAACTTCTGGAGGCATTACCATCCCTGACTTCAAACTCTATTACAGAGCTACAGTAATGAAAACACCTTGGTATTGTCATAAAAACCGAGACCAATGGAATTGAATTGAAGACCCAGATATTAACCTACAAACCTAAGAACACCTGATTTTTGACAAAGGAGCCAAAATTATACAATTGAAGAAAGAAATCATCTTTAACAAATGGTACTGGCATAACTGGATGCCAACTTGCAGAAGAATGAAGATAGATCCATATCTATCACCATGTACAAAACTCAAGTTCAAGTGGATTAAAGACCTCAATATAAATTGACCACACTGAACCTGAAAGAAGAGAAGGGAGGCAGACTGCAATACATGGGCACAGGAGACCACTTCCTATGTAAAACCCCAGTAGCACAGACAATAAGAGCAACAATGACTAAATGGGACCTCCTGAAACTAAGAAGCTTCTCTAAAGCAATGGACACTGTCATTAAGGCAAAAAGGCATCCTACTGAATGGGAGAAGATCTTCACTAACCCCACATCAGACAAAGGTCTGATCTCCAAAATATATAAAGAACTCAAGAAACTAGACATTAAAATTCTAAATAGCCCAATAAAAAATTGGGTACTGAACTGAACAGAGAATTCTCAACAGAAGTTCAAATGGCCAAAAGATACTTAAGGACATGTTCAACTTCTTTAGAGATCAGGGAAATGCAAATCAAAACAACTTTGAGATACCATCTTACACCTGTCAGGTAATCATTGGTCAAAAACACCAATGATTACCTATGCTGGAAAGGATGTGGAATAAGGGGAACACTCATCCATTGCTGGTGGGAATGCAAACTTGTGCAACCACTTTGAAAATCAGTGTTGCGGTTTCTCAGGAAATTGGGAGCCAACCTACCTCGGGATCCAGCAATAGCACTCTTGGGATTATACCCAACAATACTACAAAAGCATTTGTTCAACTATGTTCATAGCAGCATTATTTGTAATAGCTAGAACCTGGAAACCATCTAGATGCTCCTCAATGGAAGAATGGATCAAGAAAGTGTGGAACATCTACACATTAGAGTACTACTCAGTGGTAAAAAACAAGGACATCTTGAATTTTCATGCAAATGGATCAAAATAGAAAATACTACCCCAAGTGAGATAACCCAGACCCACAAAAATGAATGTGCTATGTACTCACTCATTAGTGGACTCTAGCCATAAATAAAGGACATTGAGCCTATAGTTCACAAGCCTAGATAAACCAAATAATAAGATGAACCCAAAGGAAAATATATATAGATCCTCCTGGAAACTGGAAGCAGACAAGATCGCCAGGCTAAAGTTCGGAGCATGTGGGTGGGGGTGGGGTGGGATGAGGGAAGGGGAAAGGGTGAGAGAGAATCGAGAAGGGAAGGATTGGGGAGAGCTTGGAGGAGTGGGAGGATTGAGATGGATGAAGGGGATCTAGTAGCAGGGAAGAAGACATCTTCATTAAGGGATTCATTTTAGGGTTGGCAAGAGACTTGAGACTAGAGGGTTTCCCAGGCATCCACTGGGATGTCCCAGCTAGGTCCTTGGGCAGATGAGGAGAGGGTGCCTAAACTGGCCTTTTCCCATAGTCACACTGATGAATATCTGGAATATCACCATAGAACTTTCTTTTGGCGATGGATGGAGATAGAGACAGAGTCCTACATCAGAGCACTGGACTGAGCTCTCAAGATCCAGTTGAAGAGCAGAAGTAGGGAGAAGATGAGCAAGGAAGTCAGGACCACGTGGGGTTGTTTCACCCACTGAGACAGTGTGCCTGATCTAATGGGAGCTCATTAAATCCAGCTGGACTCGGACTGAACAAGCATGTGATCAAACCAGACTCTCTGAATGTGGCTGACAATGGTGGTTGACTGAGAAGCCATTGATAATGGCAGTGGAACTTTTTTTCTACTGCATGTACTGGCATTTTATGACCCTAGTCTTTTTGGATCTACACCTTCCTAGGCCTTGATGGAGGGGGCAGGGCCTTGGACTTCCCACAGGCCAGGGCACCCTGTCATCTTTTAAGACTGGAGGGGAAGGGAGGAGGGGCAGTGGGGGAGTGGTAAGGGAATGAGATTAGGGGAGGAAGTAGAAATTTTTGAATGGAAAATAAAAATTAAAAAAAATTTTAAAAAATTTGGTTGAGTCAGAGAAAAGTTTCTGTTGGTAAATAATGACTTATGGTGCATATGTGTATATATGTATACAAACACACACACACACATATATATATATATATATATATATGTGTGTGTGTGTGTGTGTGTGTATTTATGTACATAAGTCAAGGTACGAAATTCTAGGCTACATAGTCAATATTTTACATGGATGAATACGGAGAGCTCTCAGTAGTTAAGAGCCCCTGAAATTGTTTCAGAGTGTCCAAATACAGTTTTACTACTCACAACCTTCTGTAACTATAGCTGGAGCTGATCATGCTGCCCTCTTCTGAACTCCATGGAAACCTTCACTCACAGGTGAATATCACCCTACATAACACCCACATTCACCTCATAATGAATATATTTTACAATCTAAAATAATTCAAAAAAGGAAGTGTTGATCTAGAATGTTTTCCTTAGCCATGCACAAATCCATTAGAGAAATGGTGACTGTGAGGCCCATGCAGAGTCATGGTTTTCTGTGGATCCTTTTCTGTCCACGCATCTCTGACTTTGGTTCATTGCACTGATGCTACTTCAGGTCATAGCATGGGGTTGAGTCAACACAAAGGTATTTCTACTACTGCATATCATTCTTCCAAGTGCTCCATAAGCCTTCACATATGTTTGACCAAATATCTGCTGAGCTTGCATTTCCAGAGCATAGTCAAACAGTCAGCAGTTCCTAGATGACCATCTCAGGAACTTCAGGGGATGCTCACAGCTGAGATGAATCTCAGTGACGATGAAAACATATTGTCAGACTGACATTGAAGATGCTTGTATTTTCTCATATGTTCCTGACTGAAGTGAATTGTATGAATAGCCTGTATAACATTAATTTTGATATAGGAGTTTGGGAGATGTTATAACCCATTATAATTACTCTTAGATGATCATGTACTGTGCTGTGAATTAACCAACAGGAAACCATTATGGAAATTTGGGGATTGATATTGTATCCCTACAATAATTTCACAAAATAGTATTTCAACAAAACTAATAGTCATCAAAAGTGGGTCACCTAAGGTCATACATAACCTAACTCCATCTTAAGAACCCCATGAGTAAGTTCTCCATAATTTTATTCCCTGTTTCTACTATGTTAGCAGAAGTCCTGTGGGAGTTTTCCCACTGTTTCAGACTTTCTTATCAATTTCTGTGCTGTCTCACACTGCATGTCACTAGTGATACCATAGCTAGGATTCCTAATTTTTATTGTTTTGTTAATATTGACAGATATACTGCTCTATCTACTGAGTATATTCTTTAGATGACTTTTTTCCTTTAGTTGTAACTTAGTTTGCTTTTTCCAGGTTCACTCCATGAGGTGTTCTACCATCTCCTAATAGTTAATGAGACCCAGTACTATTACTGTAATTACTTCATAGTGAAACTATCTTTTGGCCTCTTCCTTTGCCCTGTCTGTGCCTGTCTCATTGTGTGGGACAATGGTCTGTATTCTGTCAATTATATTTTAAATAAACACTGATTGGGCATTAGCCAGGCAAGAAGTATAAGCAGGACAAAAAGACAGGAAGTAGAGGCACAAATCAATGAGAACAGGAGAATTCTGTGAAGAGGATGCAGCCCTGGCCCAGCCGCAGAGCAAGCAGGATATGACTGCCTTGCTGAATAAGGTACCAAGCCACGTGGCTAACACAGATAAGAATAATGGGCTAATATAATTTGTAAGAGTTAATAAGAAGCCTGAGCTACTAAGTCAATTAGTTTAAAACTAATGTAGACCTCTGTGCAATTTCTGTGGGACTCAACGACTGTGCAAAGCAGGCAGGACAGAAACCCTGACAACAAATGGTGCCCACGTGGACAACTTCATCCACATAAAGCCTGAGATAGCTTAGGAAGTAATGCTAGACAAAAATGAGCAGGGTTAAGCACAGCTTATTGATTGCAGCATTTTTTCAGGTATGCTCTGTTTGCTCTAGGCAAATGTGTCTCATTTAAGAGAGGCTTCCTGACTCACCTTTATTGCAAAACCTTGCAGCTCTTTTAAAAGATCCTGCCAGGAACACTGAAATGGTGTTGATGAAAAGCTGACAGGACACGTTATGGTTTTTAGCCATAGTGTAGTAGGAGAACCAGGCTGTGTTTCTGGCGCCCAGCTAGCTTAACCCTGAAATAATCACATGGAAATTGTATTAATTAAATTAATGCCTGGCCCATTAGTTCTAGCCTCTTATTGGCTAACTCTTACATGATTGTTTAACCCATTTCTAATAATCTCTATGTCACCATAAGGTCGTAGTTTACCAGGAAAGACCTGGCAATTTCATGGCAGCATCTCTCTCTCTTTGCCTTCTCTCTCCCAGCATTCTGCTCTGTCTACTCCACCTACCTTATTTCTGCCCTATCAAAAGGCCAAGGCAGTTTTCTTTATTCAACCAATGAGATCCTGTTTTGTTTTTTTAAAGACAGGAAAGTGGTGTGTGACAGTGGTTTGTATTCTATCCATTATATTGTAAATAAATGCTGATTGGCCAGTAGCCATGCAGGAAGTATAGGCAGGACAACCAGATAGGAAGTTGAGGTGGATCAATGCGCACAGGAGAATTCTGCTAAGTGGACACAGTCCTGGCCCAGCCACAGAACAAGCAAGATGTGACTGCCTTGCTGAAAAAGGTACCAAAACATGTGGCTAACATAGACAAGAATAATGGGCTAATTAATATGTTTTAAGACTTAATAAGAAGCCTGAGCTAATGGGCCATTCAGTTTATAGTTAATGTAGACCTCTGTGTGATTTCTTTGGGACTTAACACTTGAGGGAACCGGGCAGGACAGAAATCCTCACAACAGCCTCATACTTGTACTTTGACTATTAGCTATATTTAAAATTAGGGTTCAACACTGAATTTTTAAAAATTGAGTAGCTACCTTTAGGCTGTCTCCCACATGAGAGTAATGTAACACATTTTCATGGAAGCATTTCTGGGAGACCTAATAGAGAAAGCAGTCCTTCAGTTTCATCTTCACCAACTTGTCTCAATCACCCATCAGAGAGATGTTGCCACTTATAATAAAATAGTCCCACACTAGATCAGAATGGAGTATAATGAAGGTTTGTTTACTCTTTAGGGGTAGACTCACAGAAAAGGAGATGATCAGTAGTCATATGTGTAGGAAGGGAACTGGGACCACATCCAGTAGCCAAAAGAGAGTCATGCATGATTTTACATCTGCATATATGTTTTATTTGTCAGTATGGATATGGCTTATGTATATGTTCATGTTTGTATGCACATGTACACTGGGTGCATGCAAACATCTGTGAACCTGCATTTGGAGGCCAGAGGCCATCAGTGTCTTCTTCAATCACATCCCACATTTTTGAGACTACGTCTCTCACTGCTGGCTTGCCAGAGAGCCCAGGAACCCACTTGTGTCTGCATCCCTGGCACTGGTACATGTGACCATGCCCAGAATGGGCCAGTATCTTAAAGGTTATTGGCTGAAGGAGTTCCCATAGTACCTCCCCCTTCTGTCTAAATAAAAAAATTCTAAACCTAATGCAAAACTTTATACAATAAGAAAAAATATCAATTATTAAGAAAGAACATATACTAAATGTTTAAATAGTTCTACTATTCTATGGTGTCTAAGTGTTGTATTAGAAATGGCTTGGCAAAGTCATGAGAGGAAAGTAACTACAACTCTCTAGTCTTCAACTCCATCAAAGACCTGTCAAAGGATCTCCGAAGGACTGTTTCCCCTTTAGGCAAATTCAGCAGTCATTTTTCTGTGGGTTCTGCATATTCAATTCATATAGCATAAGATCAAGCAATCCAGGCAAGAGCAGTTCTTGCCCAAATGGATAGTAAACTACAACTAGCTATACTGTCTCTTTAAAGACATTGATTTTTATAAATATTTCTTCTCTCTCCCAAGCCTACATATATTTATCTAATACTGTAACACATTATGAGGTCTTTTTCATCTGAATCTGTCTTTATTGTGTATCTGTAATTATTTTTTGACCAGGAGTGTTTTTTCTTTTCTAAAAAAAATGCTATGTAGGCATAGCTAAGTCCTTCCTGTCTGTTGGTTCTGTACCATCCAACATGGTGGAGGCATGCTCATTCCCTCTAAAAGCCATGCCCATTGCTCCAGCTCTAGAGTCACAGTTACCGGTGTCACCATTACACAATTATAGCATGCTGATCATAGACCCCATCTAGTTGCTCAGCCTGCTGAAAGAGCCAGAGCTGTTTGTGCAACTAGCACAAACTAGGGAGCCACTGTGGTGTGGTTTTTTGCTGATAATGCTGAATCAGGAAAACTTGTCTTAAAGAAACCATGGTACCTCTTCCCACCACCAGCAAACAAAGCCCATTTAAACCCCCCCCCCAAAATTGTCAGCTACCAAGAAGTCATGCTTAACTCTTTTCTGTTGTGTCTAGTATTTCTTTCAAAGCTGTTTTAGGTTTTATGTGAAAGTAGCTGCCCCATGTTGTGTACCATCTGGAGATAGACACTGTTTATTTATTCCTGGCTGTCCAGACCTGAAATAATCATACAGAAAAACTATAGTAATTAAAACACTGGTTAGCCAATCACTTAAATATATTGCTAACTAGCTCTTATATCTTCAATTAACTCATTTCCATTATTTTATATTTTATCACAGGCTTCATGGTTTACTGGCAAGGTTAGGGCTGGTGTCTGGTGTCTGTCTCCTGGGGTGGCTATTTGGCTTCTCTTTGACTCTGACCACTCTCTCAATGTATATGTCTTCCAACCTGGTTATATTCTGTTAAGTCATTGGACAAAAGCAGCTTTTTCATTAGCCAATGACGATAAAACATATTTATAGCATACAGAGAGGAATCCTACATCATGGTACCATAAGTCAGATTTCTCTTTTTTCGGTGATTCTTCTTGATAGCTATCTTTTCTTCTTTAAGCATCTAGATGTCCAAGGTCTTTCAACTATTTGAAGATTGGTGTTTTCCTGAAAAGACAAGAACAGAACCCTGCCTCAACACTTATGGTGTTTCCTTACCACCTGTACAATTGTCTCCTCTGTGTGGTTGAACTTTCATTTATCTTTCTCAAAATATTTATCTTTTTTAAAAAAGAAAACAATCTTTTTTTCATTTTACCTACCAATCCCAGTTCCCACTGAGGATTCTCTTTTTCAAACCAACTCTTTATCAATTTTGATTGTATATATAACTGTTCTTCTGTGGAAACAGAAACAACCCCCCCCCCAATGTAGTACATCTGCTGGTTTCCATTCTGAGGTCAACACATCCTTGAAATACATTGACTGATTTAATTCAGAAGTTTATTCAACTCTCCAATGTCTCTATGCTGCCATTGTTTCTTTCTCATTAGCATTAATAAAATTTGAGCTTAATAAAACATTATGCTATCTATTCCTAGGAGTATTCTTCATCATTTTATATTTGTTTAAAATATCCTTTATAGTTGGATTTAATATTTCTATAACTGTCTGATCTATAGGATTGTTTAGTATACTGTAATATGCTTTATATTATAATTAGAAAAAACTGTTTCACTTTCTTAGAGACATATGATGAATCATTATTTGTCTTTATTTTTGCATGTATACCCCTAGTGGTCATAACTTCTAGTAAATGCATGGTTACTGAATTAGCTTTTTCAAAACTCAAAGTAGTTGCACATTGAAAACCTGAAGATGTGTCAATGGTATGGCATACATATTATAATTTTCCAAATTCTATGAAGTGGAATATCTACATCTTTCAGATTTTATTCCCTTGTATACCCTTTGGTCACTTCCTGCAGGTAGTGGTGCTTGATTATATGAAAAACAAGTAGGAGCCGGGCGGTGGTGGCTCATGCCTTTAATCCCAGCACTCGGGAGGCAGAGACAGGTGGATCTCTGTGAGTTCGAGACCATCCTGGTCTACAAGAGCTAGTTCCAGGACAGGCTCCAAAGCTACAGAGAAACCCTGTCTCGAAAAACAAAAACAATAACAACAACAAAAAAGTAGGACATATCCTTATAATCTCCTTAACTTGATGTCATGTAATGGAAAACTCTTTCTTTTTTTCCTTTATCTTTTTTATTGTTAAAAGAAAAATTTACATTTACTCTGCTTGAACCTGGCCCTCCCACTCCCCCACTACTCCACCACCCTCCCCTTCTTCCTTAAGATGGTGCAGGATACCCTGCACTATGGGAAGCCCAAGGCACTCCCCCCTCCATCTCAGTCTAAGAAGTTGTGCATCAATATAGAATAGGTTCCCAAAAAGCCAATACATGCATGCAGAAGAGATAGGTCCCTGTGCCATTATCATTGGCTTCTCAGTCAGTCCCCATTGGCAGTCACATTCAGAGAGTCCGGTTTGGTCATATGCTCATTCAGTCCTGGTCCAGCTGGATTTGATGAGCTCCCAATAGATCGAGCACACTATCTCTGTTGGTGGGCCAGTCTCTCACAGTCCTGACTTCCTTGCTCATCTTCTCCTTCCTTCTGCTCTTCCACTGGACCTTGGTAGCTCAGTCCCTTGCTTTAAGCCTTTGTTATTGACATAATGTTTTTATGAAAATTTGAGACCTTCAACACACTTTCAATCAATAATCCATCAATTTCTTTACCTTTCGCTGGAGGACCTGGGAGACCCATATAGGATCAGATGTGTATTACATATATGGTACAAAGCTTATTCCTGCTTATATTTTGAACCTGAGTGAATAATGAAGTCAATTCTGTATCAACTAGTATAAATTCATTTGTTTCAATATGCAAAACAACTCATTCTACAGATTATAAATCAGTAACTATATTTAGAGGTTCTTTAAAATCCCTTAGTACCAATAGAATAGCATATAATTCTGATTTTTGGACAGAATTGTAAAGGCTTTGTTTCACTTTACTAAAATCTTCTGATTTGTAACCTGCCTTTTATGATTTATTTGCCTCAGTGTAGAATGTATGGACATGTTATTGGTGCATCATATACAATTAAGGAAAGAATCCAAATAGTTCTCTTTATAAGGTACTTCTTCTTCTTCTTCTTCTTCTTCTTCTTCTTCTTCTTCTTCTTCTTTTTTTTTTTGGTTTTTCGAGACAGGGTTTCTCTATGGCTTTGGAGCCTGCACTGGCACTAGCTCTTGTAGACCAGGCTGGTCTCAAGCTCACAAAGATCTGCCTGCCTCTGCCTCCCTAGTGCTGAGATTAAAGGGTGCACCACCACTGCCTGGCTTTATAAGATATTTCTATAACTTTTCAGATAGTTCCAATAAATCGCCAATAAAAAATTAGCACAAGTTCTTTGCCATGGTTTGTTGTCTTCTCAAAAGTTCTTAGTTTCCTCACTATGGAAAGTTACTATAATTTCTGCTTGGCTTATTCCTGCTAATCGAGAAAATCTCAATTTTCTTTTTATAATTAATTCAGAGACAATTTCCATGTAACTTTTTAATTTTTTACTTGATTTCTTTGGTAAAAAGATCCATTCCAAAATAATCCCTCCCCTCTGTATTAAAAATCTTATAGAGGAAATTTTGGAGAGCAATATTACTAGAATGTAGTTAAGATCTGCACTCACCCAATCCACATGTGCCTCCTGTCATTTATTCTCAATCAAAATTAAATCTCTCTCAGCTTCAGCTGTTAATTCCCTGGGCCTATTTAAGTCTTTATCACAATTTATTGTTTTGCTTAATGAATTATCAGTTTAGGTGTCATCCCAGAAGTGGGTTGTAGATTCGAAATGTCTCCTAGCAATCCTTGAACGTCATAAAGTTTTGTGTTATTATTTTCTATAAACCTATTTCATAACCTAGGTAATTAGCAGAATCTTCTCTTTGTATTTTTTCAGAGTGATTTGTAAACCCTATTTAGGCAAACTTTCTTTACTTCTTCAAACTTTCTTTCTAAAGTATCTGCATTTAAACCAAAGAGCAAAATGTCATCCATGTACTGGTAATTTATATATTTAGGAAACTACTTATGTATTACTTTCAGGCTGACTTACAAAATATAGGGTGGTGTCATTGAGCATTTCCTGTGAGAAGAAGTTCTACTGATATCTCTTAGTAGGCTGAGAACTATTGTAAGTAGTCACCGTGAAGGCAAATTTTTCTCTCTCCTTTTCTTGTAAAGGTACAGTGAGTAAACAGTCTTTCAAATCAATAAGTATAAGAGACTACCCTTTAGGTAATATGGAAGGCAAAGGAATTCCAGATTGTAGAGGGCCCATAGAGTGAATTACCTTATTGACAGTTCATAGATCTGTCACCATTCTCCATTTTCCAGAACTCTTTTTAACAACAAATCAAGGACTGATTGATTCTTCATTATGCTGAACATCTAGTTGTACTAGCTGTTCTAAAGCCTATAACTTCTCTTCTGTTAAAGGCCACTGTTTAATCCATGTTGGTTCCTTAGTTAACCATTTTAAAGAAAAGGACATTAGTACCTACGAAGATTTGCTAGTTGTTTTGTGTTTTTGTATAGCCTGAATGGCTGTGACCTTTATATATATGTTTATATATAAACATATATAATACCTTATAATATCCTTCCCAGAAACATGAGTTGTTTATGTTTCATTTATGAAACTGCAGGAATGTTACTCTGGGTATTCCATTGCTGCAACAGATCATGACACCATAGATTCACTGCTACATTTGCCACATATGGCCTCAGTCTTCCTCTCTTCTTCTGGCCATATGCATTCAACCATCTCAAGCTTTGTTTTATTTGAAATAGGACTCGAATTCCTAGGAACTGAGGTCTTTATTCTTTGTTTTTCATTTTTTATTAAATTTAAAAGAAAAATTTACATTCACTCCCCTTGTCCCAGGCCCTCCCGCTCCCCCACTACCCCACCGCCCTCCCCCTGCTTCCTTAAGATGGGGCAGGATACCCTGCCCTGTGGGAAGCCC